>JAVIAB010000160.1:76573330-76863330 GCA_032433765.1 Megaustenia siamemsis | reverse complement strand
GACGGCACTCAATGATGATGATGAAAGGTGACAGCTGGAGGAGAAGAATAGAATAGAATAAGTTAAGGTTCTCAGCTTAGACAGACTTTACACTAGTTGGTCAAGATGTTTCACAAACTTTCAGACTCTGAATGAGACTGGGTGGCTCATAGAAGTTATAACCTCAGTGATTTGGTTATTTGGTTACGGAAGGCCCCGGTATCACTGCAAACGAATTAAAATCCATAATTGCTCAACCGCCCGTGTCAGCGTAATCATCCGGATTAATATGTCATCTCCCAAACAAAGAAGGGTAACTGTAGTCCCCATCGTAGCGGTCCCAGCACACGCCAAAAGACATAAGGCGAAACCGCGCAGAAAGTGAACACAGCCAACTGTTCCCTGTCATACGATATCATCAATCATCGTAAACAAGCGGGATATCGAAACATGATCAAAACGGATGAGACACACAGCTCACGGTGTGCACAGAGCACTTAACTCAGTAGCTCCTGCAACAAGCCGGACTTGGAATATGAGGAAACTGTAACAAGGAACACTCTCCATGCATAGCCTTCAATGGTTCCTGCCGCCTATCCACCATATTGACCGTAAGTTCACGTCCTCCTGAAAACCTCAGTGAGCCTGTCCTCTTTAGAGTGTCAAGAAAATAAGAAACCGAAACACTTGCTCTAGCGGTGGACTGGTTGGTCTCGGGCAAGATGGCAGTCTCAAGACAGAGGGGTTGTGAGTTCAAATCTCGGCTGAGTTTGTTGGAATTTTGTATTTATGATTTCTCTCTGCGGCAACCACCCCGCGTCTCAGCGTCGAGACCCAGCTTGAAACGTCAATTACTCATCGATGGTAAAAAAAAAAAATGAGCAACTCCTAAAGTCATAAAGGTGTCCTGTGGGACGAGGGACCCCTGCACTGCTACCAGGGAAAAAACGGATTAACGCGAACATTCAGTTCCCAGTCTCTAAGTGTTTCCCCAGAGGTTAAAGCTGGCGAGCGCAAGAAAAAAAAATAAGAAGAAATTCACTTGAGCAGGGTACTACAGGAAACCACTTCTGACGATCAGATTACCTTTTGTCGCAAAATTCTAAGGAGTCTTATTTTTTTTTTTAATCCGTGTTTTTTTTTATTAAAAAACATTTGCAAGAAAACCACCTCAATGTTGAATACACAAAAACAATTTGCGAGAAAACCACCTCAATGTTGAATACACAAAAACAATTTGCGAGAAAACCACTTCAATGTTGAATACACAAAAACAATTTGCGAGAAAACCACTTCAATGTTGAATACACACAAAAACAATTTGCGAGAAAATCACCTCAATGTTGAATACACAAAAACAATTTGCGAGAAAACCACTTCAATGTTGAATACACAAAAACAATTTGCGAGAAAACCACCTCAATGTTGAATACATAAAAACAATTTGCGAGAAAACCACCTCAATATTGAATACACACAAAGCATTTAAAACTCATTTGTTTAAGTATGATGACATTTTTTTTATTTCGGATGACATTTATCGTTTATGGCATTTATGTCAGTCTCATATATTCTCAGCATGAATATACAACGATGAAAAACGTACATCTCTCCTGTTGGACAACTCAAATAGACTCGTCCATTTTCATATTACATAATGACGACATAAAAGCGTTCACGGTCACGTGTTGTTAAGATCTTCAGATATTTATAAAATAACACATCTCGATGGTTCTCCTGCATGTTATGATGGAGTAGGTGCTAACTATTTTAGAAGTAATTGACAGCACATATTTAATTTATATTATTTATTTATTGTATTATTTTTTTAGACTATAAGCTTGCCTTTTTTGGGAGCAAAAATTGACGTATATATATTTCAAATAGATTGTACTTTCCATAGACGATGCTTGAGTTAGTGAAAATACGGATGGAATTATTTTAATGAAATATTAATTACATAATTCAAACTGTGTACTATTAATTATGTTTAATATTGAACCGTTGTGGCTGGAAATATTGCGTGTAGAAGTTCAATGTTTGTCTATGGATGTAAACTCAAGAACAGTGTAGGCGTTGGCAGGCGCAGCAAGGATGACGAGGGAAACGAGACAATAAAGTTTGTTTTGTGCAACCCAAGGGATACCCTATTCTGTTTTTTTCTGTACTCGATTTGTGGATCAAATTATTTGTTAAATGATATTTGATTGGGTATTTTATTTCATGGTTGGCAGAGTAATGACCAATCACAATGTATATATTAATCAGACACATCAGTTATTATAGTTATCAATACATTAATCTGGTATCGAATCACTTATACATAGTAAATCATTAAAAGGTGTCCTATAAATGTTATAATAATCGTACATACACAATCGCATGTGTATTTTAATTCATCTACTCTAATCGGGTACATTTATCACTCTAATCGGGTACTTTAATCACTCTAATCGGGTACTTTTAGCGCTTGAATCTGTTAATTTAAGGACGCGAATCGAATGCTTGAAACACTTTCTCTCTTCTTTACTTTGTTTATCTGCTGTTGTCCTGTAGCGTTACATGTGGAGGGAGGAATGCACAATCTGATGTCTGTAGATGTATTTGAGTCACTTCACTTTTAGATTCAGTTTCGCTTCTTGGCGTATCCACACGCTCTATGGATAGAAATGTTTTTATCCATGCAAATGTCTTTTATTCCGTCTATCCATCTCTTCCTTCGTCTCCCTCTTGCTCCCTGTCCTGATGTTTGGGCCAGAAAGCTTTTGATGTTTGTTGTTTGGTCTAGTCTCATTTTTACCAAGTGTCTGAATCATTTCATTTGTTGTTTGTATCTATATTTTAGTCACTGTTTAATTCCGATCTTTTTTTCTGATTTTTACATTGGGTATTCCATTTATCTTCATTTTGTTTGTTGTTTCTCAATCTCTTTATTTCGCAGGTTGTGATCCAATGTGTGTGGGCTTTGTTCAATATCCATGTTTGACACTGGTAATATAAGGTTGGTATGAAATGCTATTTATCATGTCTCTTAGCTGTTAGAGAGATGTTTGGATGTTTCAAGAGCGGAGCCATGTAGTTGTTGACAAAGTTTGCTCTTTGTGTGGTTGGTCTCGTTCTCTCTGTGCTTCTGTCTTCTGTAAATATGCTGCCCAAGTATTTAAATTCTGGGATTTATTTAATTAAAAAATGCTTACTTTACAACAAAAACATTGGGATAAAAACATGAATGCCATAATTCACTATTCGGTGATTCTAAATTTTTTTTTTTTTCCGGACGAGATGGTAAAAAGAATGTTAAACAATAAACTACTGACTGAATTAATTAGTGGCATCGTCGTCTATATATGAACAAACTGGGCACCTAATGGTTTGACCATGATGCAATAGCGCATGTTTTCAAGGAAGTAAAATAATTGGTCTTTCTTCACTTCCTCTTGTACCCAATCTAGTGGGGGAGCATAAGCGCTTGCGACCTGCAATCGCAATAGCAAGATCAGCGCACCATCGACTGACCAAGACCTAGCAGTTCTACCTCCTCGTGGTCTCCCCTGGTAACAGCCTCTTCAAAACAGGCTGACTAAGAGAAGCAAGGATCGCCGTGTTCCCTGCAGTGGCGGCTCTTACTGGTATAGAAGACCTAGCAGTTCTACCTCCTCGTGGTCTCCCCTGGTAACAGTCTGCTTCAAAACAGGCTGACTAAGAGAAGCTAGGATCGACGTGTTCCCTGTAGTGGTGGCTGTTACTGATATAGAAGACCTAGTATTGAGCTGGACTAGCAATTTCCCAGCATAGCCAGGGACTATACGAACTCCAACTTCACGAGTAAGAGCCGGGAATGTCAAGAAAGCCGCCACAACCAGCCACATCAATGAGTAAAAGGGCACTCTGATCGTATCAACTCGTGGCATTACATCAACAACAACCCATTCAGGTGTCCACGCAGATAGCAAAGTTCTGGTTGTCACCCTTTTAGCTGCTTCAACCATTGTCATTTTATGTTGTAGCGTTTCTTTGAAGTTGTCTGTCCATCTGACTCTTGAGTCCACCTCTAGCTCTTGTTGACTTCTCCTTTAATATCTTCTATGTATGGCAAGTAACTGCACGACATTCTTTCTGCATAATCAAACTAAAGCCAACTATAGATTTAAAGGCCTGCGGGCTGAGAGTGTTTCCCCGAAATCACCCAAAACTTGTGACATCTTCAGCTATGCGAACTACATTCGGCTGACGTCATTTTACCAACAACCGCCCCTGCCAATAATGCTGAAAACTTCACTAGCATTGGTTTATTCCTTTCAACCCGCGGGCCTTAGTAAATCCATAGTTGTCTGTGGTCAAACCACTTTATTTGTTGTTTCTAAAAATAGAAGTACTAATATTAAATTAGACGTAATTTCCGGTAGCTAAAAATAGAACATAAACCACATAATAGTCTATATTCCGCATATTTCCAATGTCTGCGTTGTTAATATTTAACTGATGCATAAGAATCTGTTAATAATATACTTATTGTAATTATTCCTCCCCGCCTTCCTCGCCCTCTCCTTCAACAGAGTCAAGCCCCACCTCCTCGTAGTCCTTCTCCAGAGCCGCCAGGTCCTCTCGCGCTTCCGAGAATTCGCCCTCCTCCATGCCTTCGCCGACATACCTGGGGGTCAAGGACGATAGCAGCATTCAGTGTGTGTGAGTTCAGTTCATGTAAAGGTCACATACAGACGGATAGAGATTTGATAGTTGTCAACGGACATATGCAGACACACAGACGCTGATTCACATATGCACATACAGATACATACAAGCACGTATGGCGTTATATGCAGTCTCAAACAGGCACAATGAGAACCATACCAGCGCGCACAGAATATAGGGAGCATAGAAGCTGGCACATACCCATCAGGAAGTCATAGAATCATCAGGGATACACATAACCACCAGGGACACACATAACCACCAGGGACACACATAACCATCAGGGATACACATAACCACCAGGGACACACATAACCACCAGGGACACACATAACCATCAGGGACACGCAGAACCATCAGGGACACACATAACCACCAGGGACACACATAACCATCAGGGACACACATAACCATCAGGGACACACAGACCCAATCAAGGGTATACACAACCATCAGGGACACACATAGCCATCAGGGACGCACATAACCATCAGGGACACACATAACCATCAGGGACACACATAATCACCAGGGACACACATAACCACCAGGGACATACACAACCACCAGGGACACACATAACCATCAGGGACACACATAACCATCAGGGACACACATAACCACCAGGGACACACATAACCACCAGGGATATACACAACCACCAGGGACACACATAACCATCAGGGACACACATAACCATCAGGGACACACATAACCATTAGGGACACACATAACCACCAGGGACACACATAACCATCAGGGACACACAGACCCAATCAAGGGTATACACAACTATCAGTGACACACATAACCATCAGGGACACACAGACCCAATCAAGGGTATACACAACTATCAGGGACACACATAACCATCAGGGTTACACACAAGAACCATCAGGGCTACGCACAACAATTAGGGACACACATAACCATCAGGGACACACATAACAAATCAGGAACAAACAGAACAATCAAGGACTCATAGATCCATCTAAAACACATAAAACCATCAGGGACAAAGAACCATCAGAGACACACAGATCCATCGGAAACACACAGAACAATGAGGGACACACAGATGCGTCGGAAACACACAGAACCATCAGGGACACACAGATCCATCGGAAACACACAGAACCATCAGGGACACACAGATCCATCGGAAACACATCCCCCAGCAGGCCCACACATATAATCTACACATACACAGACACGCACACATATCCACACACACATACAAATACAAGGAATAAAATACTTTGAACAGGAAGAGAATAGCAACTAATGACAATAAAATGTAAAGTTAGCTTATATATGAAGATTGTAGTCCCGGTGACTCCGGAGTTCACCACAAAATACAACTTACAGACTTGCTTTGAAAGCACTTTCAATACTAATTTTTACGCTTCAAAGAATAATGTATCCAGAATAGTCATTTAATGAAGAATAAGGTAAATGAAAGGTAAATACATAACTGAAAGGTAAATAATATAAGTGAAAGGTAAATAAGACAACTGAAAGGTTTCCTATGATAATTCGCACACAATAGAATAGTTCCCACTATTATTTTGGATGACAATTGCGGTCTATGATAACCTACAAGACAGAGTCTGAGATTGAACACATCGACAATAAATAGTGAATAAATCCCAAGCAAGCAAATAACAACTACTGAACACACAAGATACACCGACCCCTACACTGAACCCACCAATGATAAAACGCCTTACAATGTGCAATAACATAGGACCCAATGTATAGAAACCAATGAACGTGCCATAACCACCAATGAAAAAACAAGACACATCGCCTTCTGCATGGTACACACCAATGATCAAACAAGACACATTACCCTCTACACGACACTCACCAATGAACAAACAAGACACATTACCCTCTACACGACACTAACCAATGATCAAACAAGACACATCGCCCTCTACACGACACTAACCAATGATCAAACAAGACACATCGCCCTCTACACGACACTCACCAATGAACAAACAAGACACATCGTCCTCTACACGACACTAACCAATGATCAAACAAGACACATCGCCCTCTACACGACACTAACCAATGATCAAACAAGACACATCGCCCTCTACACGACAGTCACCAATGAACAAACAAGACAAATCGCCCTCACATAGTACTTACCAATGAACAAACAAGACACATTACCCTCTACACGACACTAACCAATGATCAAACAAGACACATCGCCCTCTTCACGACACTAACCAATGATCAAACAAGACACATCGCCCTCTACACGACACTCACCAATGATCAAACAAGACACATCGCCCTCTACACGACACTCACCAACACACAAACAAGACTCATCACCCTCTACATAGTACTTAGCAATGAACAAACAAGACACATCACCCTCTACATAGTACTCACCAATGAACAAACAAGACACATCACCCTCTATACGGCACTCACCAAAAAACAAGGCACATCACCCCATACGAAACACTCACCAACAAGCAACAAGACACATTACCCTCTACGAGACACTCGACGCTCTACGACTCACCAACAAGACATATCACTCTCTACGAGACACTCACCAACAAGACACATCACCCTCACGAGACACTCACCAACAAGACATATCACCCTCTACGAGACACTCACCAACAAGACACATCACCCTCTACAAGACACTCACCAACAAGACACATCATCCTCAACGAGACACTTACCAACAAGACACATCACCCTCTACGAGACACTCATCAACAAGACACATCACCCTCTACGAGACACTCACCAACAAGGCACATCACCCTCTACAAGACACTCACCAACAAGACACATCACCCTCAACGAGACACTCACCAACAAGACACATCACCCTCTACGAGACACTCATCAACAAGACACATCACCCTCTACGAGACACTCACCAACAAGACACATCACCCTCTACAAGACACTCACCAACAAGACACATCACCCTCTACGAGACACTCACAAAACAAGACACATCACCCTCTACGAGACGCTTACCAACAAGACACATTACCCTCTACGAGACACTCGACAACAAACAAAGAAACATAACCTTCTATACGGCACTCACCAACAAACAAGACACATCACCCTCTACGAGACACTCACCAACGAACAAACAAAACACATCACCCTCTCCGACTCACCAACAAGACATATCACTCTCTACGAGACACTCTAAAACAAACAAACAAGACACATCACCCTCTACGAGACACTAAACCAACAAACAAGACACATCACCCTCTACGAGACACTAAACCAACGAGACACATCACCCTCTACAAGACACTCATCAACAAGACACATCACCCTCTACGAGACACTCACCAACAAACAAGACACATCACCCTCTACGAGACACTCACCAACAAGATACATCACCCTCTACGAGACGCTCACCAACAAACATGACACATCACCCTCTACGAGACACTCACAAACAAGAAACATCATCCTCTACGAGACACTCACAAACAAGACACATCACCCTCTACAAGACACATCACCCTCTACGAGACACTCACAAACAAGAAGCATCATCCTCTACGAGACACTCACCAACAAGACACATCATCCTCTACGAGACACTCACCAACAAGACACATCACCCTCTATGAGACACTCTTCAACAAGAAGCATCATCCTCTACGAGACACTCACAAACAAGACACATCACCCTCTACAAGACACATCACCCTCTACGAGACACTCACAAACAAGAAGCATCATCCTCTACGAGACACTCACCAACAAGACACATCATCCTCTACGAGACACTCACCAACAAGACAAATCACCCTCTACGAGACACTCACCAACAAGACACATCACCCTCTACGAGACACTCACCAACAAGACACATCATCCTCTACGAGACACTCACCAACAAGACACATCACCCTCTATGAGACACTCTTCAACAAGAAGCATCATCCTCTACGAGACACTCACAAACAAGACACATCACCCTCTACAAGACACATCACCCTCTACGAGACACTCACAAACAAGAAGCATCATCCTCTACGAGACACTCACCAACAAGACACATCATCCTCTACGAGACACTCACCAACAAGACAAATCACCCTCTACGAGACACTCACCAACAAGACACATCACCCTCTACGAGACACTCACCAACAAGACACATCACCCTCTACGAGACACTCACCAACAAGACACATCACCCTCTACGAGACACTCACCAACAAGACACATCACCCTCTACGAGACACTCACCAACAAGACACATCACCCTCTACGAGACACTCACCAACAAGACAAATCACCCTCTACGAGACACTCACCAACAAGACACATCACCCTCTACGAGACACTCACCAATGAACGAATGCTCTCTTCGCGTAGAGCAGATCAAATTTATGGTCCAGCCGTGCCCAAGCTTCCGCTATGGCCGTTGTGTTAGCCATCATGCATACTGACCTCTGAACCTTAGCCAGATCACCGCCCGGGACTATAGTGGGCGGCTGGTAGTTGATGCCCACTTTGAATCCTGTCGGGCACCAGTCCACGAACTGAATCGTTCGTTTGGTCTTGACTGTTGCTATGGCAGCATTCACATCTTTGGGCACTACGTCACCGCGATACAGAAGACAACAAGCCATATACTTGCCGTGACGTGGATCGCACTTCACCATCTGATTGGCTGGCTCAAAGCAAGCGTTTGTGATTTCGCCAACGGTTATTTGTTCGTGGTAAGCCTTCTCCGCTGAAATTACGGGAGCGAAAACAACAAGTGGGAAGTGGATACGAGGGTAGGGCACCAAATTGGTTTGAAATTCGATGAGATCGACGTTAACAGCGCCGTCAAACCGAAGCGAAGCGGTTAATGCGGAAATAATTTGACCAATCAAACGGTTGAGATTTGTGTACGTCGGACGTTCAATGTCCAGGTTCCGGCGACAGATGTCGTAGAGAGCTTCGTTGTCCACGAGGAATGCGCAGTCTGCATGCTCGAGCGTCGTGTGGGTGACCAGAATGGAGTTGTACGGCTCCACAACAGCCGTGCTGATCTGAGGACACGGGTAGACGGCCAGCTCCAGCTTCGACTTTTTCCCGTAGTCCACCGACAGTCGCTCCATGAGGAGAGACGTGAACCCTGACCCGGTCCCGCCCCCAAAACTATGGTAGGTCATGAAGCCCTGAAGCCCCGAGCATTGGTCGGCCAGTTTCCGGATCCGGTCCAGAACAAGGTCGACAATTTCTTTTCCAACCGTGTAATGTCCGCGGGCGTAGTTGTTGGCTGCGTCCTCCTTGGCTGCAACACAGTTATTTAAACTTATCAATAATATCATGAAACTAGTGCATGTTACAATGTGCTCAGTTAGTACATGTTACAAAGTGCTCAGTTTGTACATGTTACAAAGTGTTCAGTTGTCTATGAAACTAGTGCATGTTACACATTGGAGACAAATAATAATAAATGAATATTATTATAGAGGGAAACTTCCGAGGCGATAATCAGTGAATCAATTCAGAGGAAGAGGTATGTTTACAGCACTCGGAAAAATGACAAATAATCAACAACAGAAAAAAATATGGACCAAGGCAGGATCGAACCCGTACTCAGTGGCACAGCGCCTTGCCACGAAAAGCCAAACGCTTAGGAACTCTGCCACTCAGCAGCTGAGTGGCAGAGTTCCTAAGCGTTTGGCTTTTCGTGGCAAGGCGCTGTGCCACTGAGTACGGGTTCGATCCTGCCTTGGTCCATATTTTTTTCTGTTGTTGATTATTTGTCATTTTTCCGAGTGCTGTAAACATACCTCTTCCTCTGAATTGATTCACATGTTACACATTGCCCAGTTGTCTATGAAACTAGTGCATGATACAAAGGACACAGTTGTCTATAAAACTAGTGCATGATACAAAGGACTCAGTTGTCTATGAAACTAATGCATGTTACAAAGTGTTCAGTTGTCTATGAAACTAGTACATGTTACAAAGTGTTCAGTTGTCCATGAAACTAGTACATGTTACAAAGTGTTCGGGTTCAGTTGTCTATGAAACTAGTGCATGATACAAAGGACACAGTTGTCTATAAAACTAGTTCATGATACAAAGGACTCAGTTGTCTATGAAACTAATGCATGTTACAAAGTGTTCAGTTGTCTATGAAACTAGTACATGTTACAAAGTGTTCAGTTGTCCATGAAACTAGTACATGTTACAAAGTGTTCAGTTGTCTATGAAACTAGTGCATGTTACAAAGTGTTCAGTTGTCTATGAAACTAGTGCATGTTACAAAGTGTTCAGTTGTCTATGAAACTAGTGCATGTTACAAAGTATTCAGTTGTCTATGAAACTAGTGCATGTTACAAAGTATTCAGTTGTCTATGAAACTAGTGCATGTTACACATTGCCCAGTTGTCTATGAAACTAGTACATGTTACAAAGTATTCAGTTGTCTATGAAACTAGTGGATGTTACAAAGTGTTCAGTTGTCTATGAAACTAGTGCATGTTACACATTGCCCAGTTGTTTATGAAACTAGTGCATGTTACACATTGCCCAGTTGTCTATGAAACTAGTACATGTTACAAAGTGTTCAGTTGTCTATGAAACTAGTGCATGTTACAAAGTATTCAGTTGTCTATGAAAGTAGTGCATGATACAAAGTGTTCAGTTGTCTATGAAACTAGTGCATGTTACAAAGTGTTCAGTTGTCTATGAAACTAGTGCATGCTAAAAAGTGTTCAGTTGTCTATGAAACTAGTGCATGTTACAAAGTGTTCAGTAGTCTATGAAACTAGTGCATGTTACAAAGTGTTCAGTTGTCTATGAAACTAGTGCATGTTACAAAGTGTTCAGTTGTCTATGAAACTAGTGCTTGTTACAAAGTGTTCAGTTGTCTATGAAACTAGTGCATGTTACAAAGTGTTGAGTTGTCTATGAAACTAGTGCATGTTACAAAGTGTTCAGTAGTCTATGAAACTAGTGCATGATACAAATGACTCAGTTGTCTATGAAACTAGTGCATGATACAAAGGACTTAGTTGTCTATGAAACTAGTACATGTTACAAAGTGTTCAGTTGTCTATGAAACCTGTGCATGTTACAATGTGTTCAGTTGTCTATGAAACTTGTGCATGTTACAAAGTGTTCAGTTGTCTATGAAACTTGTGCATGTTACACATTGCCCAATTGTCTATGAAACTAGTACATGTTACAAAGTGTTCAATTGTCCATGAAACTAGTACATGTTACAAAGTGTTCAGTTGTCTATGAAACTTGTGCATGTTACAAAGTGTTCAGTTGTCTATGAAACTAGTGCATGTTACACATTGCCCAGTTGTCTATGAAACTAGTACATGTTACAAAGTGTTCAGTTGTCTATGAAACTAGTACATGTTACACATTTCCCAGTTGTCTATGAAACTAGTACATGTTACAAAGTGTTCAGTTGTCTATGAAACTAGTACATGTTACAAAGTATTCAGTTGTCTATGAAACTAGTGCATGTTACACATTGCCCAGTTGTCTATGAAACTAGTACATGTTACAAAGTGTTCATTTGTCTATGAAACTAGTACATGTTACAAAGTGTTCAGTTGTCTATGAAACTAGTACATGTTACAAAGTGTTCAGTTGTCTATGAAACTAGTACATGTTACAAAGTGTTCAGTTGTCTATGAAACTAGTACATGTTACAAAGTGTTCAGTTGTCTATGAAACTAGTACATGTTACAAAGTGTTCAGTTGTCTATGAAACTAGTACATGTCACAAAGTGTTCAGTTGTCTATGAAACTAGTACATGTTACAAAGTGTTCAGTTGTCTATGTAACTAGTGCATGTTACAAAGTGTTCAGTTGTCCATGAAACTAGTACATGTTACAATGTGTTCAGTTGTCCATGAAACTAGTGCATTTTACAAAGTGCCCAGTTGTCCATGAAACTAGTGCATTTTACAAAGTGCCCAGTTGTCTATGAAACTAAGAAAATTATTGAAAGTTTGAATTACTGTCTTGCACTTTTACCGTCATTATGACCTATTGTCACCATGAACTACAGCTATCATGTAATACAATCATCATGATTTACAGTCAGCAGGAAATATTACCACCATTAACTACAAACATCATCAGTTACCATTAGCATGAACTACAGCCATCATCCCTTACGGTTATCATGAACTACAGCCATCATCCGTTACGGTTATCATGAACTACAACCATCATCAGTTGATGTCATCATGAACCACAGCCATCATCCGTTACGGTTATCATGAACTACAACCATCATCAGTTGATGTCATCATGAACTACAGCCATCATCCGTTACGGTTATCATGAACTACAACCATCATCAGTTGATGTCATCATGAACTACAGCCATCATGAACTACTGTCATCATGAGCTACTGTAATTATGAACTACTCTCATCATGAACTACTCTCATCATGAACTACCGCCATCATCAGTTACAATCATCATGAAGTAAAGCCATCATGAACTACTGCCATCATGAACTACTGTCATCATGAACTACTGTCATCATGAACTAATGTCATCATCAGTTACAGTCATCATGAATTACTGTCATCATGAACTAATGTCATCATAATTTACAGCCATCATGAATTACTGTCATCATGAACTACTGCCATCATGAACTACTGTCATCATGAACTACTGTCACCATGAACTAAAGTCAACATCAGTTACAGCCATCATGAACTGCTGCCATCATGAACTAATGTCATCATAATTTACAGCCATCATGAATTACTGTCATCATGAACTACTGTCATCATCAGTTACAAACCATCATGTATTACAGCCATCATGAGCTATTGTCATCATGAACTACTGCCATCATCAGTTACAGCCATCATGAATTATAGTCATCATGAACTACTGTCATTATCAGTTGCAGCCATCATGAATTACAGCCATCATGAACTACTGTCATCATCAGTTACAGCCATCATGAACTACTGTCATTATCAGTTGCAGCCATCATGTATTACATCCATCATGTATTACAGCCATCATGAACTACTGTCATCATTAGTTACAACCATCATGTAGTACAACCATCATGAACTACTATCATCATTAGTTACAACCATCATGTATACAGCCATCATGAACTACTGTCATCATTAGTTACAACCATCATGTAGTACAGCCATCATGAACTACTATCATCATCAGTTACAGCCATCATGAACTACTGTCATCATCAGTTATAACCATCATGGAACACGTTGTATAGGTTCACATGACTACCTTTTGATACTATTAGTCCACTTTAGTCTTGTTCTGCTTCTGTCTCGTCTGTCGTGTACCTTCCGTTACAACATGACTTTTACAAAGGTGGGTACCCAATACTTTTCTGAAAGTCATATTTTGAGGGCAAAGTGCAAGGTAGACAAGACAGAGACAGACCAAGACTGAAGTGGATTGAAAATATCAAAAGGTGGAGAGGTGATCGTATGACAGCATGCACCATCAAGAGATAGAGTAGAATAGAGCTCCATGGTGAACCGGCCGTCGATGTGGAAACAGTAGAATAGAGCTCCATGGTGAACCGGCCGTCGATGTGGAGACAGAGTAGAATAGAGCTCCATGGTGAACCGGCCGTCGATGTGGAAACAGAGTAGAATAGAGCTCCATGGTGAACCGGCCGTCGATGTTGAGACAGAACCAAATGAATGGGGGACTGGTTGGTCTCGAGGTAAGACGCCGGCCTCGAGACAGAGAGGATGTGGGTTCAAATATTTACTACACCAGTTGGAATGTTTATTTCTGATTTCTCTCTGCGGCAACCACCCCTGGTCTCAGCAGCGAGGCCCGGCTTGAAACGTCAATTACTCATCGACGGAAAAAAATATGAGTACCTCCGAAGACGGAGTTATCTGCCTGTGCGGCGAGAGACCCATGGTTGCCAGGGAAAAACGGATTAACACGCAAAATTCAGTTCCTAGTCTCTAGGGACTTCGTCAGAGGTGAAAGCTGGCGAACAAAAAAAAAAATAAAATGAATGAATACACATAAACAGACCAAAAAATAAACAGAACAAAACAAATCTCACCAGAAATTAACTGCTCCGGGTGGAACAACTGCCTGTAAGTTCCTGTCCTAACTTCGTCCACAACAGTCGGTTCCAAATCCACATACACAGATCGGGGTACATGCTTCCCTGCGCCTGTCTCATTGAAGAACGTGTTGAAAGAGTCGTCACCTCCACCAATTGTCTTGTCTGACGGCATCTGACCATCTGGCTGTATACCATGCTCCAAACAGAAGAGCTCCCAACACGCATTGCCAATCTGTACGCCACACTGTCCAAGATGAATGTTTATCACTTCTCTCATTTTAATTATGTGAACTTTTGATGCTGTTAATATATCGCTGTTTATTTATATTTTTATTTTGTTCTAGATGATCCTGAATCATCAAGTGATTCTTATTTTCCCCACGCGATAATGGAATGTGGTAGGAACAACGGTCGTTTAAAGTGATTGGTACAGAAGACGCTCTTTGACGTATGGGGGTTTCTATACACGATGTGTCGTCACTAAAGTATGCGTATTCGTCACTGTAGGTTTCTATGGTCAAATCATGTCAGCTGCCGTCCCCGCATCTAATTACGATTACATATTTTTCCAGCTGTGTTTTTACTAAGTAAAGAAAAGTAAAGTACCCCCCGTCACGCCAAGTGGCGTATAGGGAAATATGGTGTTAGTGACCCTATATTTTACAGCCCTTCAGCACATGATTTTTGGAGTAATGTGGTTGGTATTACGCTCGTGCTGCTTTACTTTCCCAGAAAAAAATTCGGTACCCATTTTAAGGCTGTGTGAACCCGGAAGCCGTCGGTTGGAATCGAACCCTACCCTTGTCCTTTATAGTCCAGTTCACTAACCACTGAGCTATCGCGGCTCCCGTTTTTACTAAGGTGTCACACAAATAAATGTGCTGAAAACTATCAATAACTCCTAGCTGGCTGATTACATAATCATCAGAGAACATGATTTATCAATTCTCATCTCCGAGTTCTTTTATTGGCCGTGAAAATCCGTGAGCAGTGTAGCCAATCAGGCAGTGGTCGAGAAAGGAGAACAAACCCGGTACATGCCAATTCATTGA
The DNA here is from genome assembly GCA_032433765.1 of Megaustenia siamemsis. NCBI lineage: Eukaryota > Metazoa > Mollusca > Gastropoda > Stylommatophora > Ariophantidae > Megaustenia > Megaustenia siamemsis. Next base: position 76,847,510 of record JAVIAB010000160.1, on the reverse strand, counting down.
CGAAAGCGGATGTGCCTCACGAATTCGTTGATATGCAGCTTCGTTGGCCAATGTGGCACATTAAAATTTACGATAATTTATTTACTATATTTACGATCAATATGCGCATCCATAATTCGACATAGATCTGCTCATGTCCGGACATATTTGAAAATGGTAAACAACATAAATCATCCCTTGCATTTAGAATTGTGCGCCCAATGGCAGGCGCATCATCACCATCATCATTGAGTACCGTTTCCGCATCGAAGGTTGGCTACCATGGAGCGCCATTCTGCTCTGTCTCTTGTTTTGATGGTGCAGATAGTCATAGGTTGACGTGTCCATCTTTTGATGTTACTCGTCCATGTTAGTCTTGGTCTGCCTCTGTTACCGTGTATTTTCCTTTCCAATATTACTTTTATTAGACTGTTGTGTCTTTTAACATGCCCCAAAAATTTCATTTGTTTTGTTCTAATTGTATTTAGTAGTTCTCTTGGCATTTTTAGTTGTTTTAAAACTTCATGGTTTGTTTTCTTTTGTTTCCATCCAATTCTACTTATTCTTCTATCTTCTTCTTCTTCTTTCCTTCCTCATCTGCCTTTCAGCGTCGAGGGGAGATATAATTTGCGGTCTTTTGCTCTTCTGTTCGCCTCTGCTGCTATGTTTCCAAGTGCTTCTAATATTCCATCGACCCATTTTTTTGTGGTCGACCTTTGGGTCTGGTGTTCTCACAACGTTTGTTGAAGGCTCGTTGTGTAGTGTTTTGTTCTTTCTGCCTTGTCACATGGCCAAACCATTTTATCTGTTGTTTCCTTATATATTCTATGGCTGGGGCTATTCCTAGCTTTTTTCTCAGTTCTTCATTTCTGATCTTATCTCTCAGATTGTTTCCTGTCATTCGTCAAACACATTTCATCTCTGTAGAGGTTATTTTTCTTATTGTTCTTGCATCTATGCATCTAGGGTCCAGGTCTGGCATTGGTAGCACAACGTTGGGATGAAGATTGTATTGTATAGTGCTCGTTTTGCCTCCAGAATTATTTCTTTGTTGGACAATAGTGGTGATAACTGTCCGATGATTTGGCAAGCTTTGTTTCATCATGATTCTATCTCTGCTGTTTGAGAATTATCGTTTGTCATTAGACTTCCTAGTTATTTGAATTCCTCTACTTGTTTTATATTCTTCTATAAATCCACATTTCAAAGGCTTCAATTTACTATCCTGTTTTCTTGTCTAATGTCCATGTTTCTGAACCATTAAAATGAGGTAGGCGCCTCAGGTGTGCAAAATCCTGGATGGCCGTGCCGGTGATTAAGGAGAGTATATGATGTGATAGTGCTGGCGAGGATGGGATAGAAGTTACAGCGGGGAAAAGGAGGAAAATCAAAGTAATCATTCCGCTTGGCTGGGTATGTTCCAGCTGGACCTATGGAGCTACCAAAGTCGTAATACGGAACCATAGAAAGAGTGTTGACACCTCAGAATTTGGTTATTTGGTTATTTGGTTATGGAAGGCCCCGGTATCACTGCAAACGAATTAAAATCCATAATTGCTCAACCGCCCGTGCCAGCGTAATCATCCGAATTGAATCTCCCAAACAAAGAAAGGTAGCTGTAGTCCCCATCATAGCAGTCTCAGCACACGCCAAAAGACATAAATCGAAACCGCGCAGAAAGTGAACACAGCCATCTTTTCCCTGTCATAAGATATCATCATTCATCCAAAGCAATTGGAATATCGAAACATGATCAAAACGGATGAGACACACAGCTCACGGTGTGCACAGAGCACTTAACTCAGTAGCTCCTGCAACAAGCCGGTCTTGGAATATGAGGAAACTGCAACAAGGAACACTTTTCATGCATAGCCTTCAATTGTTCCCGCCGCCTATCCACCATATACCGGGAGTTCACGCCCTCTTGAAAATGATGATCGTCACATTTTTAAAAAATGTAAAGCGCTTGATGATGTTAGGCCATCGTTGTTGACTCCAATTCCGAACATATAGACACACAGTTAGTCGTTAGATTATCCCCGTTGCACATCAAACAACCGACCGTAAGATTAGCGTACTGTCGGTCTAGAGTCAAGGGATGTACGATGAACCATTACGATGACGTAGCACACACAAAATGTCGTACACACAATTTCGCTCCCTTTCTATTTCTGATTACTCTAGTAAAAGCAGCCTAAGACGAACAAAACACTGTGCAAATTCCGTAAAGAGATAAAACTGCGGCTGACGAAGTAGTTTACATTTATAAGCAACATGGAAATAACTTGCGTCAAGGAATTCCAACAACGGCCATGAACAGCACCAGTGGGACGTAAAGCGCAGATCAAGTCTAGACGTTGGAAGGTCGCATTCACAACACTTGATTTGTCAAAAAGGGACTATTGCCGGCGTACAACATCGCTTCAGCGGCGCAGACGTAATAAGATGATCATCACTTTTACTTTAACGCAGAAAAGTACAACGGAGAACCAAAAATAATCAGATTCCGAATGCACTTACTGCAGCGATCAAGAGAACGTGACCTAGATCCCACCATCTTTACAACGGAAGTTCGATTATCTAAACGGACGTTTCTGTATCCCGCGGACAGCGCAACAGCTGTGGTCTTTTGGCGTACCAACATGGCAGAGGCGTGGTTAGGGAATCTAGTAAGTGTAGCGTTACAGTGTCCAGCATTAGAATGTGGATAGAAGCAGCAACGGTGGAGATAACATGGTTGGTTACACAGAACGTGGATCACGCAGTCTTGGTGACTGACTCTCAAAGTATGTTACAGAAGATTGACAGACAGTGTCTGTGGCAGGAGTGGATGCAGCTCTTGGATGGCTCTACAGTGAGCTAGTTAACCTGGGTGCACTGTCCAGGGCACGCTGGGGTGCATGGCAATGAAATAGCCGATAAGTTCGCTGGCAGCTCTGGCACTGAGTGTGGTCTTACTCTGGACAAAGAGTACATCACCAAGTTTGTTTTTCATTCCTTGACGAGAATAATGAGCGGGAAATGATGTATATATTGAGAGACTGGGGAGTCTACAGGCGGAAAAGGGGTCTGGTCGATGCGGAGTGCTTGGTGGGGAAAGCAGAAGTTATTGGTTATTGGTTATGTAAGGCCTCGGTATCACTGCAAACGAATTAAAATCCGTAATTGCTCAACCACCTGTGCCAGTGGAATCATCCGAATTACTAACTCATTTCCCAAACAAAGAAAGGTAACTGTAGTCCCCATCGTAGCAGTCTCAGCACACGCCAAAAGACACAAGGCGAAACCGCGCAGAAAGTGAACACAGCCAATTGTTCCCTGAGATACGATATCACCATTCATCGTAAAGCAGAAGTTTCTACAATTAACACCTTACAGGAAAAATTAGGCTGCATACGCTTCGAGAAATGCCGGGACTGGCGGTGGAGCGGACATGGTAATGCCCTGACTGCAATGAAACTGATTCCATGAATATAAAAGAATATTGTAAAGAACGGTTAGGAATTATACATGCCAATGAAGACATAAATAAACAACAGTTAAAATGATTCGACCACGTGGTAAGACAGAAATATCAAAATATAACAACAAACCTTCGACAAATGCTGCGTGAACACCAGACCAAAGGGCCATCCACGAATTATATATGGATTGATGGAATATTGAAACAGTCAATATAACAGCAGCAGAGGCTAACAAAGAGCAAGAGACCGCAAACTATACCGCCCCTGGACGCTGAGAGGCGAATCAGAAGGAAAGAAGACGGTAATTACGGTAGCACAAACCGTGTCTACTTAATCATACATTTAACTAGTGGCGTATGCTGGTTTTGGGGTCTGGGCTACCGCTGACATAATAAATAAAAACATACATTATATTCAGTAGGCTAACATAAAGTAATATTTTCTAATGACATCACTACATTTTAAATTACTTACTTATTTATATGTTAATTATATCCGTCTTGTTTGGGGCGAAAATGTCTTGATGACTTTGTCATTGAAGGTACTGTTGGGTTGGTTTCTAAGTTTCTGAGGGAATGATTTCTCAATGGACATTATTGCCAAACCAGTTTAGCGTTCTTGTGTCTGAGTTGAGCGACAATAAGATTTGATTCTCTTGAGAGCAGAAAAAGTTTTTTCTACTGATGCTGATGCGCATAACGTAGTTATAAATAGGTTAGGAAGTTCCTGTAATCAGATATAGTTTCACTTTCACTTTGTGACGATTCTGATTGGCTATAGCTAAAAATAACCCATGAAACTGAATTCCTCTAGCGGTAGCACCAGCTATATTATTTTAACTCCCATTTTTGAATGTCAGGGTCGCCAATGCTAGGTCCGGATAGAGGAAAAATGTACCGCTAGCTACTAGAGGTTTCAATGTAGAGTAGTTTCGGTTTCATTCACAAACGTTATTGTGGCCAGAGAAAAACCTTGCTTTAATAAATGCAAATCAAAGCAAATAAATCATATTGACCTACGAAATGTGTAATAGAATATTCGAAAATTTGTAATATAATTATACAAAAAAATATAATAAATTATCATTTCCTTTTGTATTTCGTTAATATGTTCAGGCTACCGGAGGTATGTACGGTATCATAGAGAATACGCCACTGCATTTAACTGATCTCAGAGATGGGTTTAATTGGACATCGTGCATACATTTCACAGCCACTGAATTTAAGTAAACACCTTCTGGGTCGCCGAGAGTGCTGCAAAACAGCTTATGTTAATTGAATTATAAAACAAATTATGAAAGAACAGTGAAGGCGACTCCAGTGGGTCTAGTTTGTCCATCAGTCACTAAAGTTAGATAATTCGTGAAGAAACACATTTTTCAGTTTCTTTCATGACTTATCGAACCTTTGTTCAACGATTCGTGATCATCATGTGCCATATCGGTCGGATTGAATTATTATGTCCTACAGTTCTCTATGTGTGTGCATGTCTGTGTTAGTCACTTCTAGTGACTCGGGCAGATGGTGCACGTAAACCTGGGAGGGCCGACCATCTAAGGGCAGAATCCCCCTACAGAAAAGACAAACTGCTGCCTTGCAGAAAGATTGGGGACAATCAAATGCTAAGGAAAGCAAACCTGAATAAAATGCTGGCCGAAATCGGATGCACTGGGCCACTGGCGCAGAACCCAGTGTAACGTTTTTAACGGGTGTTCAATCAGAGTGGATCTGGCAGACTCTAAATGTGATGTTCCGTCTGTGGGGGCTATCAACACACTTAACCTGACAGCAGACTTCATCTGAGTGTCTGGAATCCTACTCTGATTGAGTCCTGATCGCAGACAGAGAGAGAGTATCCACAGTCGTCGTCATCATCATCGAGTGCCGTCTCCGCAACGAAGGTTGACTACCATGGAGCGCCATTCTGCTCTGTCTCTTGTTTTGATGGTGCAGGTTGTTATAGGCTGATTTGTCCATCTTTTGATGTTACTCGTCCATGCTAGTCTTGGTCTGCCTCTGCTTCTTTTACCTTGTATTTTCCCCGCAATGATTACTTTTAGTATGCTAATGATAATCCACAGTGCATCGTATCAATTAAGTTGTTGACCGGTTACGATTCCATGACATCAAAAAATCTTCTCTCTTGACAATTCGCGATATCACTTTTCCTATATTGTACCATCTGTAACCATGTTTGTCAACGTTCCTCTTATGATGTGCCAGAAAAATGCCAATTGTTTCTTTCTGATGTTTCTTATGAACTCTATTGGTTCTATATAGCACCGATGAACTCTCTTTCTCACTTCTATTGACATAGATTTGTTGCATAAGATATTTTTCATTTTCTGAAATGCTGTTTTGGCCTGAGCTATTATGCTATTTTTTAAATTTCTGTGGTGCATCTTCCGTCTGATGTTATTATTGTGCTCAAGCATTTGACGCGTTGCACTTGTTTCAGATTTGTCTCGCTTACTTTTATTTTGCATGGTGGTGATGGCTCTATCTTCGATATGGCCATTACTTCTCTTTTTTTTTTTACTTTACTGTTTAGTCTGAGATCTTGTGTGTTGCTTTTATTCACTTTTATGTCTATTTATTATTTTTCAGTGATCTAAAAAAAAAAAAGTAAAGTACCCCCGTCACGCCAAGTGGCGTATAAGGAATATGTGGTGTTAGTGACCATATATTTTACAGACCTTCGGCACATGATTTTTAGGGTAATGTGGTCGGTATTACGCCCGTGCCGCTTCACTTTCCCAGAAAAAAATCAGGTAACCATTAAAGGCTGGGTGAACCCGGAGCCGTCGGTTGGGATCGAACCCTATCCCTTGTCATTTGTAGTCCAGTTCACTAACCACTGAGCTATCGCGGCTACTTTTTCAGTGATCTAATAAGCATTTATACGTTTAGACCAGCTGTCCCTGGACAGCTAAAAAGACCAATGAGGAAGTTCTCAAAGAGGCCAACACAAAAAGGGAGCTCTTAAAAGGAAAGAGAGATCGCGGACGACAAAGAGAGAAAATACTGGATAGCTTAGTGTCATGGCATGGAAAACAGTCAACAACAGAACTGATACGATGCACTGTAGATAGAAGATTGTGGAGGGACATGATCACCTACGCCAACCGGTATGGCACATGATGATGATGATGATATGAATTTAGACGTTTAGGCCAGCTTGGGTCATGAAAATTCGCGTGATGTCTTCACTGTTTCTCCATAACTTGTCATGTAGGGTTGTTTCAGGTAGGTCTCAGTCTGAATAGTAAGAAAACAGAAGTAATGGTCACATCAAAGAAACAATCATCACCAGCATGCAGCATACAAATAAGCGAGACAAATCTGAAACAAGTGCAACGCGTCAAATACTTGGGCACAATAATAACATCAGATGGGAGCTGCACCACAGAAATAAAAAGCAGAATAGCTCAGGCCTAAATAGCATTTCCGAAAATGAAAAATATCTTGCGCAACAAATCTATGTCAATAGAAGTGAGAAAGGGAGTTCATCGGTGCTATATAGAACCAATTCTGACCTATGGAAGCGAATCATGGACAGTAGACAAACAAACGAAAAGACGATTAGAGGCCACAGAGATGGGATTTCTCAGAAGAATGTTGAAAGTTCCCTGGACAGCTAAAAAGACCAATGAAGAAGTTCTCAAAGAGGCCAACACAAAAGGGGAGCTCTTAAAAAACATCAGAAAGAAGCAATCAACATTTTTCGGGCACATCACGTGAATTGGAATACTTGGCTACAACTGACAAAATAAAAGGAAAGTGTTATCGCGGACGACAAAGAGAGAAAATACTGGATAGCTTGGTATCATGGCATGGAAAACGGTCAATAACAGAATTGATACGATGCACTGTAGATAGAAGATTCTGGAAGGACATGATGGCCTACGCCAACTGGTATGGCACATGACGAGTGTTGTTTCTGTGTGCCATATTTGTGTTTTTGGGGCTGTTGAGAGTTCTGTAGTCATGTAGTGTATGCTCTGTAGCATGTCAGGATGCTCTTGTGTTGAGTTCTGCAGTCATGTAGTGTATGCTCTGTAGCATATCAGGATGCTCTTGTGTTGAGAGTTATGTAGTCATGTAGTGTATGCTCTGTAGCATGTCAGGATGCTCTTGTGTTGAGTTCTGCAGTCATGTAGTGTATGCTCTGTAGCATATCAGGATGCTCTTGTGTTGAGAGTTCTGTAGTCATGCAGTGTATGCTCTGTAGCATGTCAGGATGCTCTTGTGTTGAGAGTTCTGTAGTCATGTAGTGTATGCTCTGTAACATGACAGGATGCTCTTGTGTTGAGTTCTGCAGTCATGTAGTGTATGCTCTGTAGCATATCAGGATGCTCTTGTGTTGAGAGTTCTGTAGTCATGTAGTGTATGCTCTGTAACATGTCAGGATGCTCTTGTGTTGAGTTCTGCAGTCATGTAGTGTATGCTCTGTAGCATATCAGGATGCTCTTGTGTTGAGAGTTCTGTAGTCATGTAGTGTATGCTCTGTAGCATGTCAGGATGCTCTTGTGTTGAGAGTTCTGCAGTCATGTAGTGTATGCTCTGTAGCATGTCAGGATGCTCTTGTGTTGAGAGTTCTGTAGTCATGTAGTGTATGCTCTGTAGCATATCAGGATGCTCTTTTGTTGAGAGTTCTGTAGTCATGCAGTGTATGCTCTGTAGCATGTCAGGATGCTCTTGTGTTGAGTTCTGCAGTCATGTAGTGTATGCTCTGTAACATGACAGGATGCTCTTGTGTTGAGTTCTGCAGTCATGTAGTGTATGCTCTGTAGCATATCAGGATGCTCTTGTGTTGAGAGTTCTGTAGTCATGTAGTGTATGCTCAGAGGCATGTCTGGATGCTCCGCAGTCACTTTGTTGCATGAATCGCTGAGTCCTATCTTATGTATGCCGTGTGACCCAAATGGCCTGGTCTGAGTCTGAATATCATAGTCCGCTCATGTCTGTTGAGTTTGTTTAAGCTGCCATGTTATGGTTTATATTTTCCATATCTTCTTCCTCTTGTCTCTTTTCAGTGATACCTAAAAGGTGTAATGGTTTATATCATTTATCGTTCTTGAGCTGCTCAAACTGTCTGAATTAGTGATTTTTCTTTTGTTGTTACATGTCTCTTTCACTGCATCTATCCATCTTCTTCTGGGTCTTCCTCTGGTCTTTTTCCATGCATTATCGAGAAGAACGCACTTGATGGTGATTGGTGAGGATTCATTCTTAATTTGCTTATTCTCATAGTATTTTCCATATAACTCACTTAATTCTGTTTCCCAAACTTTTTCATGATTGTCTTTATTTCTTTGAGTCTCTGGGGTTGGTTTGAGTGATGAAAGCTCCCACCTTCTTTTGCGAGTCCTTGGAATATTAGAAACAATAGGAAACTTAACAACAGCAGAGGCAAACAGAAGAGCAAAAGACCGCAAATTATATCTCCCCTTGACGCTGAAAGGCAAATGTGGAAAGAAGGGGGAAGAATAAGATTAAGAAGAGGAAAAAGATAATATGTGTGTATGTGCGTGCGCGCGCGTGTGTGTGTTCCATAATCTTTATTCCAACTCTGTAAGCCAGATCAAGACTCGAGAACAAGTAGTGTAACCACTACAGAAATTAGATGTGTCAGCTGCATGACAGGAAACCGCCTGAGAGATAAGATGCAATGTGAAAAATTAAGAGAAAAAAAAAAAACTAGAAATAATTCGCGAAATTAAACACATACAGAAATAACATATACGATTAGTTCTGCCACGCAGTAAGACAGAAAGATCAAATTTCGACACAGCGTGCCATCAATAAACGCTGCGAGAACACCAGATCCAATAGTAGACCATAAAAAAGATGGACTGATGGAATAGTATAAACACTAGGAAACATAACATCAGGAGAAGTCAACGGAAGAGCAAAAAATCGTAAACTAAATCTTCTCTCGAAGCTAGAAGGCACGTGAGGAAAAAAATATAAAGAAGAATGAGAATCTCTCTCTCTCTCTCTCTCTCTCTCTCTCTCTCTCTCTCTCTCTCTCTGCGTTCAGGACACAATCAGAGTAAGGATTCCAGACTCTCATATGAAGTCAGCTGTCAGGCTAAGTGTGTTGATCGCCCCCACAGACAGAACATCACAATTAGATTCTGTCAGATCCACTCTGACTGAACACCCGTTAATACGTTGCACTGTGTTCTGCGCCAGTGGCCCAGTGCATCCGATTTCAGCCAGCATTTTATTCGGGTTTGCTTTCCCTAGCCTTTGATTGCCCCCAATCTTCCTGCAATGCAGCAGATGATCTTTTCTGTAGGGGGATTCTGCCCTTAGATGGTAGGCCCTCCAAGGTTTACGAGCACCATCTGCCCGAGTCACTAGAGGTGGCTAACACAGACATGTATATCTATATTTAAAAGAATCACTATTAATCTAACAGGAGTTGCTTCCCCTTTAATAAAACATAACTTTTAATTTGTTAGGCAGATTATATATTAACATTTTCATCAACAATTCAACGGTAGAACACTTTTTTGCTTTTAGGTTCGATATGTTAGAACGAACCGTGCCTGTAAATATTATGCAACAATTAAATATATATATATTCTACAAAGAATTATTATTTTTCATAGCTGATAATCAACTGTATAAAGTTTCTAAGCATTTTTATAGATGACAGGTGCAAAAGGATTCAATTTACAAAAATTAACTAATGTCGTCTCATCATTTCACTGTAGAATCTAGAAGATATAATTTTAGAGAGAGAGAGAGAGAGGTATCAATTACACAAAAAAATACTATGCAGTTGAAATTTCAAAATTCTAGTCGAAAAAGGAAGGGGAGTTGGAGATATACAATTGCACATAATTCATGTCACTGGGAGAGGGAGAGAGGCAGTTTAAAATCCTAACATTAGGAGAGATAGAGCGAAAAAGATAGATGCAGTTATATATATTAAATATTTAGATATAGATTGTAGAATGAGAGAGAGGCAGTTTAAATTTCTAGCAGTAATAGATATAGAGTAAAATGTAGGAGTTAAGAGAGCTGAGAGAGTTTATATTTCTAGCATGAAAAGTTAACTTTTGAAAATCCTAGAATGACCAGAGAGAAAATCTAAAATACTAGCGTGAAGAGAAAAGCAGTTTAAAATCTTAGTATGAAAAGAGATACAGTTAAAAAGTCTACTATTAAGACAGAAACAGTTATAATGCTAATATGAAAATGAAAGCAGCTTAAAATCCTGATATGAAAATAACGACAGACAATTACATCTCAAGCATTAAAATAGAGAGACAGTCATTGATTATTTATGTTTTAATTGAGAACCAAGTTCTGAATATTTTATCAAACTTGTAGTAACAAGTGTTATATAGGGTGTTTATAATGTCTCTGTGCGGTGACTCGATCAATATATAGAAAAGAAAGAGGGAGCATAGAGTACTCAAAAAATAACACTAGGGATATGGAAAAGATAGCAACAGGGAAATATTTTCACAATTACGATGCAGAAATGCAAGCAATAAAGTTGGGAATAGAAAAACTGCTGAACAGTAATCTTAGCCAACAAACTGTAGAGTTTTTGACAGATGCAAGATCAAATGTTCCAGGCACTGCAATCCAGAAAGTTGCTACATCTGCAAACTTTATTGACTGAACTCTACAAACACCACAGGATTGCCCTGCAGTGCATCCCATCTCACTATGGAATACCAGGAAACTAGAGAGCAGATCAGCATTCAAAAGAAGGTGCAACAGGCACACATCCAGATGCGCCGATTACATACCATCATAACAACCAGATAATCAAATCAATCAGAAGATAAAATGATCCAAATCAGGATTCATTTCATAATATGAATAGATGGGAACAAGTTATCATTATACGCATTAGAACAGGACACGATTGACTCCACAGTCACGTGACTACAAAATTCAAGATCGGTACCTCAACTACATGTACATGTGTACAGGCGCCCCAGACAGGGAACGCATATTTCAATAATGCACTAAATATAATAGACTGAGGAAAGTCCACTTATACCATTAATACAACACTACAGACAAGACTAGATGCACCACTGCAAGAATGACAAAAGACGGTAACATGTATACAGGAAACCACATTGCAGATATAGATAATACTTCAGGCGAACGAAAGATAGATATATAGATCCAGAAGGTTTTCCAAATAGTAAGAGACAAGTCTCAGAATGTCTTGAGGCCTGCTGTGGATATTTTGAACACATGCTGTGAACACAACTCCATCGTGTGAACAACTTCTTTACCCAATACAAGCCAGCCAAGAGCAGTAGCATGTATATTAATACAAATTCGTGTTATTTAAGGAAGATAACTTTTGTTTGAAAAATAAATAATAAATAATTGATATTTTCAACTACAAGTGACGATACATTTCTTTAGTTTGATGCATTATTAATTATCATTTTCTATAGATTTTATCAAGGAACATGCAGAGTTTATGTGAAAACTATTTTTTTGGAAAGTGATATGCATATGAATACTACTTTAGATAACTTACAACATATCCATATTTTTTAAAAAAAATCACTGTTAATCTAACAGGAGTTGCTTCCCCTTTAATAAAGCATTATCACTTTTAATTTGTTAGGCAGATTATATATTAACATTTTCATCAACAATTCAACGGTATAACACTTTTTTGCTTTTATGTTTGATATGTTAGAACGAACCGTGCCTGTAAATATTATGCAACATTTAAATATATATATTCTTCAAAGAATTATTATTTTTAATAGCTGATAATCAACTGTATAAAGTTTCAAAGCATTTTTATAGATGACAGGTGCAAAAGGATTTAATTTACAAAAATTAACTAATGCCGTCTCATCATTTCACTGTAGCATCTAGAAGAGATAATTTTAGAGAGACAGAGAGGTACCAATAACACAAAAAAATACTAAGCAGTTGAAATTTCAAAATTCTAGTAGAAAAAGGAAGGGGAGTTGGAGATATACAATTGCACATAATTCATGTCACTGGGAGAGGGAGAGAGGCAGTTTAAAATCATAACATTAACACAGAGAGAGCAAAGAAGATAGATGCAGTTACATATATTAAACATTTAGATATAGATTGTAGAATGAGAGAGAGGCAATTTAAATTTCTAGCAGTAATAGATATAGAGTAAAATGTGGGAGTAAAGAGAGTTGAGAGAGTTTATATTTCTAGCATGAAAAGTTAACTTTTGAAAATCCTAGAATGACCAGAGAGAAAATCTAAAATACCAGCATGAAGAGAAAAGCAGTTTAAAATCTTAGTATATCAAGAGATACAGTTAAAAAATCTACTATTAAGACAGAAACAGTTAATAATGCTAATATGAACATGAAAGCAGATTAAAATCCTGTTATGAAATAGAGATAGACAATTACATCTCAAATGAATAAGATAGCAACAGGGAAATATTGTCACAATTACGATGCAGAAATGCAAGCAATAAAGTTGGGAATAGAAAAACTGCTGAACAGTAATTTTAGCCCACAGCCTGTATAGCTTTTGACAGATGCAAAATCAAATGGTCATCAGAGTTTATGTGAAAACTATTTTTTTGGAAAGTGATATGCATATGAATACTACTTTAGATAACTTACAACATATCCATATTTTAAATAAAAATCACTGTTAATCTAACAGGAGTTACTTCCCCTTTAATAAAGCATTATCACTTTTATTTGTTAGGCAGATTATATATTACATTTTCATCAACAATTCAACGGTATAACAATTTTTTTGCTTTTATGTTTGATATGTTAGAACGAACCGTGCCTGTAAATATTATGCAACATTTAAATATATATATTCTTCAAAGAATTATTATTTTTCATAGCTGATAATCAACTGTATAAAGTTTCAAGCATTTTTATAGATCATCATCATTGAGTGCCGTCTCCGCAACGAAGGTTGGCTACCATGGAGCGCCATTTTGCTCTATCTCTTGCTTTGATGGTGCAGGTTGTCATCGGTTGATTTGTCCATCTTTTGATGTTACTCGTCCACGTTAATCTTGGTCTGCCTCTGCCTCTTTTACCTTGTATTTTCCCCTCCAGGATCACTTTCAGTAGGCTGTTGTCTCTTTTAACATGGCCTAAGAATCGCATTTGTCTTGTTCTAATTGTGTTCAGAAGTTCTCTTTTCATTTTTAGTTGTTTAAGACTTTGTCGTTTGTTTTCTTTTCCTTCCATCCAATTCTACCTATTCTTCTATATATCCACATTTCAAAGGCTTCAATTCTCTGTTCTGTTTTCTTGTCTAATGTCCATGTTTCAGCATCATATAGGAATATTGAGAAGATGTAACATTTTGCTATTCTTAGTTTTAGCTCTGGTGTTATTTGTTTTGATGTTAGTATGTCCTTCATGACATTAAAATTACTTTTTGCCATTCCTATTCTTTTGTTTATTTCAGTTGTACATTTTCCATCACTGGTTATAGTATGTCCAAGGTAGTTATAGGGTGGAGCCAATGGTGGGGTGTGCTAACACTCCAAGGTATGGTGACACACTGAATCCTTCACTTGCACATCGCGGAACATCATTTATGCCATCATCTGTAAGCGATGCAAGTTGACCTACATCGGTCAGTCTGGTCGCAGAATCGGCGATAGGTGCCGTGAACACTTGAATGACATCACCCAAGAAGCGGACACTCCTGTAGCAGCCCACTTTAACTCGAGGGCCATCGAGGTAAGACTGATGTCTTGGTAACTGGCCTAATATCATGCTCCTCTGATCACCACAGTCGGCTCACTCTGGAGCACCGTCTGATCGCTCGTTGGGGCTGCCTCACCCCTCGTGGCATCAATGTATCCCTGTCCCTCTGAGGACCCTCCGGCCTCCGACTCCACCCTCCCACCTATGGACCTCTCTTCCTATTTCTTATCTTGGGTCCTCTACTCGTCCATCCCTGCTTTTCATATCCTCTTTGAGTAACCCCATCTTGCCTTCTTCCTCCTAAACCCCCCTCTCCCTACACCTTTTTCTCTTCTGACTATCTTCATGTCCTTTACCTCTTTATCACTATATCACCTCTCCACCTGGACTGTACGTACGATCTCTCTGCCCACCTCTATTGTCCCTCGTCCTTCCTACCACCCCTCTGCTGATCTACTCTAGCTCACCCCTCTCCTCTCTATTAACTTGTAGTCACTACTCATCTATACCTACTATTCCAGTATCCCCCTTATCCTGATGCCCACTTTCATTCCCCCCTTTGTTCTATCATTTCCCTACTTCTTTACCTCCTATGGTTCATACCTCTTGCACACCATCCCTATTGCTCCACTTCTTCCAGACTTTCTCTTTTCCATTCACTTCTGACCTACCGCCTCTCCCCCTATCCAGTTTTCACATACCTGCTTCTTATCCCTCCTCTCCATACCTCCTCCTCCAATACTTCCCTACCTCCCGATAGACTAACTTCCTCCGGACCACCCCTCTATCGCCCTTCTCATTATACCGGCTTTATTATTCTTCCTCACCGTATCTCTTCCTCCAGTATCCAATCCTTCCTTTCGTTGACCTACCTCTCACTCGTTCAGTTCGAGGCCATCCATTCTGTAGAGTCCATCTCTCTCACCCACTGCCTAGTTTACTACTTTGTCGTGTCATTCTATTTCTTTCTCTTAACCTCTCGCGTGATCTCTCACTTCCATTGTTGAGTGATTTATATGTATTGCTTGTTGTGTCCCAGGAGTATCCTCGTCTATGCCCCCTTTCCCCCCCCCTTTTTGGTTTTCCCGATATTTGATCCTTTTTGCCCTCTTTACTGACCTGTCTTTGTCACGTGTTGCTTTCTATACACGTTCTCTGCGCTTTTAGTCATTTAGTCATTCCGACTGGTTTCAGCACGGATTACAGTTTTCCTGCTCCCTGCTCTGAGCTCAGCTAAGTACAATTTATTATACATTTTTCTCTCTCTTTTTCTATTTATATATTTTGACGCCCATCATACCTCTCATCATGTAAAATTCATTTCTCTCTTTTCTTATTTTTGCATCCTACTTTCCTCGCCCTCCACTTTATCATCTAACATGTAGTAATTGTGCTTCACCGCTTGTTGTCGTTGTCCTGTATTCTGAAGAAGGCCACAGGCCGAAACGTCAGTATTGTGTTGTGTTCTTTATTTGTAAAGCTGTCACCATACCTTGGAGTGTTTAGCACACCCCACCATTGGCTCCTTGCTACCAGCTTTACCGCAGCATTGCAATTATTTGCCTGTTCCCTAGTTATAGGGTGTCCGGTTAGCGCAATCGATAGGCGGTTGGCTTACCACGGCAACAGCCGGGGTTCGTACCCTGGCGAGGACACCTGGGTTTTACTAATTCCCTAAAAATTAGTAGGAGCCGCGATAGCTCAGTGGTTAGTGAACTGGACTACTACGGACAAGGGTAGGGTTCGATCCCAACCGACGGCTCCGGGTTCACCCAGCCTTAAATGGGTACCGGATTTTTCTGGGAAAGTAAAACAGCACGGGCGTAATACCGACCACATTACCCCAAAAAATCATGTGCTGAAGGTCTGTAAAATATAGGGTCACTAACACCATATTTCCCTATACGCCACTTGGCGTGACGGGGGGTACTTTACTTACTTTACTAAGGTAGTTATAGTTCTGAACTGTCTCAAGGTCTATTCCTTCAATTTTGATATCCACTGTGGGTTTTGAGTATTTTCTTTGTTTATGATCATAGTTTTAGTCTTTTTGATATTCATATCTAGTCCATATTTTTTGCTTGTCGTGTTTATTTCATTAAGTAATTGTTGTAGGTCTTTAGGATTTTCTGCTAGTAGTACAGTATCGTCAGCATATCTTAGGTTATTGATTATCTTTCCATTAATTTGTAGGCCTGGCATCTCTATGATGTTTTTAAAGATTTGCTCAGTGTATAGATTGAACAAGCTTGGTGATAGGATGCATCCTTGTCTTACTCCTCTTTTTATATCAATGGGTGTAGAGAACTCTTTGTTATATTTTATTATTGCTGTTTGCTCCCAGTATAGATTGCATATTAGTCGTATATCCATGTCATCTAGATGTATCTCTTTTAGGCATTCTATAAGTTGTTTGTGGTGTACTCTATCAAAAGCTTTGGTGTAGTCTATGAAGCAGGCATATATTGGTTTGTTTACTTCTGTGTATTTTTCGATTAATGTTCTCATGCAGAATATGGCTTCTTTTGTCCCGCTATTTTTCCTAAATCCAAATTGCTGCTCATCTAATTCAGTATTGATTTTATTCTGAATCCTTCCTTGTATAACTTTTAGCAAGATTTTTGTAACATGGTTCATTAGGCTTATTGTTCTAAAGTCACTGCATTCAACTGCACCATTCTTTTTAGGCAATGCAATGAAAGTTGATGTTTTTAGTTCATTTGGTATGTATCCTGTGTGGTATATGTCGTTGCATATGTCTGTAATCATTTCAATGCCAAAATCTTCAAGTGCCTGTATCATCTCTATCTGTATGCTTTCAGGTCCTGCTGCTTTTCCCTTTTTCATTGTTTTTATAGCTTTTTCCACCTCAGATTTTAAGATTTTATAGCCTGATATACATTTTATAACTGGTTTCTTGTCCCTTTGATCATGAAATAATTCTGTTATATATTCCTGCCATCTATCTATGATATCCTTATTGTCTGTTAGCATTTTTCCTTTTTTGTCTGCAATGCATCCACCTTCTGTGGCTTTTTTATTTTTATTAGTCATTCTCTTTATTTCTGTGTGCATTCCTCTTAGGTCTTGTTTGCTTTCCATAGTTTCTATTTCTCTACATTTTTGGCTGAGCCAGTCTTCTTTTGCCTTTTTGCACATTTTGCGCATCTCATTATCTATTTTATTGTATTGGGCAGTGTTCTTCGCTTGTCTCCTTTCTTCCATTTTTCTAAGATGGTGTTAGTTATCCATTTTTTTTTTTGTTCTTTTCTCTTTTTGGGTAAGGTGTCGCAGGCTTTTTGTATGCTTTTCTTTATGCATTGCCATTTGGTTGTTACTTTTTCATCAGGATTTTCTCTTCTGTATTGTTCAATTCCTTCTTCTAGCAGCTTCTGGTATGTGTTCTTTACTTGTATTGTATAGGTATCTTTAATATCTTTTTGATTTAAAGCTGTTATGTCGAGTGGGTTTGTTGATGAATCAGATTTTTGCTTGTTTCTCTTTAGTTTGATTTTCATTTTAATCATTACAGGATTGTGATCAGAATTAATATCTGCTCCTGGGTAGGTTTTGGCTTTCTTTACGCTGTAC
Organism: Megaustenia siamemsis; assembly: GCA_032433765.1. Lineage (NCBI taxonomy): Eukaryota > Metazoa > Mollusca > Gastropoda > Stylommatophora > Ariophantidae > Megaustenia > Megaustenia siamemsis. The sequence goes on along the minus strand of JAVIAB010000160.1, from coordinate 76,829,795 downwards.
GGAACCTTTCTTTTATCATTATGTAATCTATTTGATTCCTCTTCCTATCTCCAGGGCTTTTCCATGTGTATAGTTTCCTTTTCTCTTGCTCAAAGTAGGTGTTACATATTATCAGCCTGTTTTCTTCACAGAATTGTATTAATCTTTCTCCTCTGTCATTTCTTTTTCCTAAACCATGATTTCCTATAATTGTCTTATATCTACCTTTTCCTACTTTAGCGTTCATGTCACCCATTACAATCAAGATGTCTGAAGATTTCACTTGCTTCATAACTTTATTTAGGTCTTCATAGTATGCCTCTATTTGTTCATCTGTGTAGTCTTGAGTAGGTGCATATGTCTGTATTATTGCTATGTCGAATGGTTTTGCTTTCAACTTGAGTAGTATAATCCTATCACTGTATGTCCAGTGGGTACTTATATATTTTTGTAGCTCTCTTTTTATCAGTATTCCTACCCCCCTTTGATGTTCTGTTGTGTTTCCTGAGTATATAAATGTATATTTTCGTCTTCAATGTACCCACATTCCTTCCATCTAGTCTCTGATATGCCTAAAATATCTATATTTATTCGTTCTGCTTCTTGAATTAGATTTTCCAATTTCCCTTGTTGATATAGAGTCCTAACGTTCCAAGTACTTATTTTAAGATCTTTCCTCCGACATAAGTTCGAATTTCTCCGACTCTCCATGGCTTCCTCTGGACTGGTACGTGATGAGGCTCCAATCTCTTTCACGGTGGTCAGCCATGTTCGTCTTCGTGTGTTCTGAACATGCCTCTTGTGTACCACACACTTTGCTGTTTTCGCTTTCTGGGCCGTGATCATTCTTGACCTCCGCCTCCAATCCACCGTCACAGACTTTTCACATAAGGGTGAACATACCCGTTTTTCCGTTGAATTTTTGTCAAACCATGGCTTGCCTGGGGTCGGTTAGCGCAATCGATAGGCTTTTCTTAAGGTTCCACGGCAACAGCCGGGGTTCGTAATCCTGTCGAGGACACCGGGTTTTACTAATTCCCTAAAAATTAGTAGGAGCCGCGATAGCTCAGTGGTTAGTGAACGGATACTACGGACAAGAGGAGGGTTCGATCCAAACCGGACGGTCGGGTTCACCCAGCTTAATGGGTACCGGATTTTTTTGGGAAAGTAAAAGCAGCACGGGCGTAATACCGACCACATTTTACCCAAAACTCATGTGCTGAAGGTCTGTAAAATACTAGGTCACTAACACATATTTCCCTATACGCCACTTGCGTGACGGGGGGTACTTTTACTTTTTTTTTTACATGTATATTGCCTACGAAACGCGAAACACACAACACAAAGAAGAATAAATCATATTCCACTTAAATATCGGCAATCACAGTCCATCCCCACGTTAGAAGTAAAACATACACCAAACGGGAGAATAGCAAAACATAATTTCACACTAGACTGTTCGCGTAAATCATTTAATATATCAGCAAGAGCCGAATTATAAAATCGACTACACGAAGCCGCATGACACCGGAAGCTGACAGGTGCAAAAGGATTTAATTTACAAAAATTAACTATTGCCGTCTCGTCATTTCACTGTAGAATCTAGAAGAGATAATTTTAGAGAGAGGAGAGTACCAATAACACAAAAAAAATACTAAGCAGTTGAAATTTCAAAATTCTAGTAGAAAAAAGGAAGGGGAGTTGGAGATATCCAATTGCACATAATTCATGTCACTGGGAGAGGGAGAGGCAGTTAAAATCCTAACATAAAAGAAGAGAGAGAGCGAAAAAGATAGATGCAGTTACATATATTAAACATTTAGATATAGATTGTAGAATGAGAGAGAGGCAGTTTAAATTTCTAGCAGTAATAGATATAGAGTAAAATGTGGGAGTTAAGAGAGTTGAGAGAGTTATATTTCTAGCATGAAAAGTTAACTTTTGAAAATCCTAGAATGACCAGAGAGAAAATCTAAAATACCAGCATGAAGAGAAAAGGCAGTTTAAAATCTTAGTATTCAAGAGATACAGTTAAAAAATCTACTATTAAGACAGAAACAGTTAATAATGCTAATCTGAACATGAAAGCAGATTAAAATCCTGTTATGAAAATAGAGATAGACAATTACACTCAAATGAATAAGATAGCAACGGGAAATATTGTCACAATTACGATGCAGAGAATGCAAACAATAAAGTGGGAATAGAAAAACTGCTGAACAGTAATTTTAGCCCACAGCCTTATATGCTTTTGACAGATGCAAAATCAAATGGTCCAGCACAGCAATCCAGAAAGTTGCTACATCTGGCAACTTTATTGACTGAACTCTACAAACACCACAGGGTTGCCATGCAGTGATCCCATCTCACTATGGAATATCAGGAAACTAGAGAGCAGATCAGCTTTCAAAAGAAGGTGCAACTGGCACACAACCAGATGCGCCGGTTACCTACCATCATTAACAACCAGATAATCAAATCAATCAGAAGATCAAATGCTCAAATCAGATGCCTTTCATAATATGAATAGATGGGAAACAAGTTATCATTATACGCATTAGAACAGGACACGATTGACTCCACAGTCACGTGACTACAAAATTCAAGATCGGTACCTCAACTACATGTACATGTGTACAGGCGCCCCAGACAGCGGAACGCATATTTCAATAAGGCACTAAATATAATAGACTGAGGAAAGTCCACTTATACCATTAATACAACACTACAGACAAGACTAGATGCACCACTGCAAGAATGACAAAAGACGGTAACATGTATACAGGAAACCACATTGCAGATATAGACAATACTTCAGGCGAACGAAAGATAGATATATAGATCCAGAAGGTTTTCCAAATAGTAAGAGACAAGTCTCAGAATGTCTTGAGGCCTGCTGTGGAAATTTTGAACACATGCTGTGAACACAACTCCATCGTGTGAACAACTTCTTTACCCAATACAAGCCAGCCAAGAGCAGTAGCATATATATATATATAATACAAATTCGTGTTACTTAAGGAAGATAACTTTTGTTTTAAAAATAAATAATAAATAATTGATATTTTCAAATACAAAGTGACGATACATTTTTTTTAAATTGATGCATTAATAATTATCACTTCTTATAGATTTTATCAAAGAACATGCAGAGTTTATGTGAAAACTATTTTTTGGAAAGTGATATGCATATGAATACTACTTTAGATAACTTACAACATATCCATATTTTTTAAAAAAAAATCACTGTTAATCTAACAGGAGTTGCTTCCCCTTTAATAAAGCATTATCACTTTTAATTTGTTAGGCAGATTATATATTAACATTTTCATCAACAATTCAACGGTATAACACTTTTTTGCCTTTATGTTTGATATGTTAGAACGAACCGTGCCTGTAAATATTATGCAACATTTAAATATATATATTCTTCAAAGAATTATTATTTTTCATAGCTGATAATCAACTGTATAAAGTTTCAAAGCATTTTTATAGATGACAGGTGCAAAAGGATTTAATTTACAAAAATTAACTATTGCCGTCTCGTCATTTCACTGTAGAATCTAGAAGAGATAATTTTAGAGAGAGAAAGGTACCAATAACACAAAAAAATACTAAGCAGTTGAAATTTCAAAATTCTAGTAGAAAAAGGAGGGGAGTTGGAGATATCCAATTGCACATAATTCATGTCACTGGGAGAGGGAGAGAGGCAGTTTAAAATCCTAACATTAAAGAGAGAGAGAGCGAAAAAGAGAGATGCAGTTACATATATTAAACATTTAGATATAGATTGTAGAATGAGAGAGAGGCAATTTAAATTTCTAGCAGTAATAGATATAGAGTAAAATGTGGGAGTTAAGAGAGTTGAGAGAGTTTATATTTCTAGCATGAAAAGTTAACTTTTGAAAATCCTAGAATGACCAGAGAGAAAATCTAAAATACCAGCATGAAGAGAAAAGCAGTTTAAAATCTTAGTATATCAAGAGATACAGTTAAAAAATCTACTATTAAGACAGAAACAGTTAATAATGCTAATATGAACATGAAAGCAGATTAAAATCCTGTTATGAAAATAGAGATAGACAATTACATCTCAAATGAATAAGATAGCAACAGGGAAATATTGTCACAATTACGATGCAGAATTGCAAACAATAAAGTTGGGAATAGAAAAACTGCTGAACAGTAATTTTAGCCCACAGCCTGTATAGCTTTTGACAGATGCAAAATCAAATGGTCCAGGCACAGCAATCCAGAAAGTTGCTACATCTGCAAACTTTATTGACTGAACTCTACAAACACCACAGGGTTGCCATGCAGTGCATCCCATCTCACTATGGAATATCAGAAACTAGAGAGCAGATCAGCTTTCAAAAGAAGGTGCAACTGGCACACAACCAGATGCGCCGGTTACCTACCATCATAACAACCAGATAATCAAATCAATCAGAAGATCAAATGCTCTAAATCATGATGCCTTTCATAATATGAATAGATGGGAACAAGTTATCATTATACGCATTAGAACAGGACACGATTGACTCCACAGTCACGTGACTACAAAATTCAAGATCGGTACCTCAACTACATGTACATGTGTACAGGCGCCCCAGACAGCGGAACGCATATTTCAATAAGGCACTAAATATAATAGACTGAGGAAAGTCCACTTATACCATTAATACAACACTACAGACAAGACTAGATGCACCACTGCAAGAATGACAAAAGACGGTAACATGTATACAGGAAACCACATTGCAGATATAGACAATACTTCAGGCGAACGAAAGATAGATATATAGATCCAGAAGGTTTTCCAAATAGTAAGAGACAAGTCTCAGAATGTCTTGAGGCCTGCTGTGGAATTTTGAACACATGCTGTGAACACAACTCCATCGTGTGAACAACTTCTTTACCCAATACAAGCCAGCCAAGAGCAGTAGCATATATATATTTAATACAAATTCGTGTTACTTAAGGAAGATAACTTTTGTTTTAAAAATAAATAATAAATAATTGATATTTTCAAATACAAAGTGACGATACATTTTTTTTAAATTGATGCATTAATAATTATCACTTCTTATAGATTTTATCAAAGAACATGCAGAGTTTATGTGAAAACTATTTTTTTGGAAAGTGATATGCATATGATACTACTTTAGATAACTTACAACATATCCATATTTTTTAAAAAAAAATCACTGTTAATCTAACAGGAGTTGCTTCCCCTTTAATAAAGCATTATCACTTTTAATTTGTTAGGCAGATTATATATTAACATTTTCATCAACAATTCAACGGTATAACACTTTTTTGCCTTTATGTTTGATATGTTAGAACGAACCGTGCCTGTAAATATTATGCAACATTTAAATATATATATTCTTCAAAGAATTATTATTTTTCATAGCTGATAATCAACTGTATAAAGTTTCAAAGCATTTTTATAGATGACAGGTGCAAAGGATTTAATTTACAAAAATTAACTATTGCCGTCTCGTCATTTCACTGTAGAATCTAGAAGAGATAATTTTAGAGAGAGAAAGGTACCAATAACCACAAAAAATACTAAGCAGTTGAAATTTCAAAATTCTAGTAGAAAAAGGAAGGGGAGTTGGAGATATCCAATTGCACATAATTCATGTCACTGGGAGAGGGAGAGAGGCAGTTTAAAATCCTAACATTAAAAGAGAGAGAGCGAAAAAGAGAGATGCAGTTACATATATTAAACATTTAGATATAGATTGTAGAATGAGAGAGAGGCAATTTAAATTTCTAGCAGTAATAGATATAGAGTAAAATGTGGGAGTTAAGAGAGTTGAGAGAGTTTATATTTCTAGCATGAAAAGTTAACTTTTGAAAATCCTAGAATGACCAGAGAGAAATCTAAAATACCAGCATGAAGAGAAAAAGCAGTTTAAAATCTTAGTATATCAAGAGATACAGTTAAAAAATCTACTATTAAGACAGAAACAGTTAATAATGCTAATATGAACATGAAAGCAGATTAAAATCCTGTTATGAAAATAGAGATAGACAATTACATCTCAAATGAATAAGATAGCAACAGGGAAATATTGTCACAATTACGATGCAGAATTGCAAACAATAAAGTTGGGAATAGAAAAACTGCTGAACAGTAATTTTAGCCCACACCTGTATAGCTTTTGACAGATGCAAAATCAAATGGTCCAGGCACAGCAATCCAGAAAGTTGCTACATCTGCAAACTTTATTGACTGAACTCTACAAACACCACAGGGTTGCCATGCAGTGCATCCCATCTCACTATGGAATATCAGGAAACTAGAGAGCAGATCAGCTTTCAAAAGAAGATGCAACTGGCACACAACCAGATGCGCCGGTTACCTACCATCATAACAACCAGATAATCAAATCAATCAGAAGATCAATGCTCTAAATCATGATGCCTTCATAATATGAATAGATGGGAACAAGTTATCATTATACGCATTAGAACAGGACACGATTGACTCCACAGTCACGTGACTACAAAATTCAAGATCGGTACCTCAACTACATGTACATGTGTACAGGCGCCCAGACAGCGGAACGCATATTTCAATAAGGCACTAAATATAATAGACTGAGGAAAGTCCACTTATACCATTAATACAACACTACAGACAAGACTAGATGCACCACTGCAAGAATGACAAAAGACGGTAACATGTATACAGGAAACCACATTGCAGATATAGACAATACTTCAGGCGAACGAAAGATAGATATATAGATCCAGAAGGTTTTCCAAATAGTAAGAGACAAGTCTCAGAATGTCTTGAGGCCTGCTGTGGAAATTTTGAACACATGCTGTCAACACAACTCCATCGTGTGAACATCTTCTTTACCCAATACAAGCCAGCCAAGAGCAGTAGCATATATATTAATACAAACTCGTGTTACTTAAGGAAGATAACTTTTGTTAGAAAAATAAATAATAAATAATTGATATTTTTAACTACAAAGTGACGATACATTGCTTTAAGATTGCTTCGTTAATAATTATCATTTCTCATAGATATCATCAAGGTATATCCAGAGTTTATGTAAAACTATTTTTCTGGAAAGTAATATGCATATCATTACTACTTTAGATAACTTACAACCTATCCATATTTTTAAAAAAATCACTATTAATCTAACAGGAGTTGCTTCCCCTTTAATAAAGCATTATCACTTGTAATTTGTTAGGCAGATTATATATTAACATTTTCATCAACATTCAACGGTATAACACATTTTTGCTTTTATGTTTGATATGTTAGAACGAACCATGCCTGTAAATATTATGCAACATTTAAATATATATATTCTTCAAAGAATTATTATTTTTCATAGCTGATAATCAACTGTATAGAGTTTCTAAGCATTTTTATAGATGACAGGTGCAAAAGGATTTAATTTACAAAAATTAACTAATGCCGTCTCGTCATTTCACTGTAGAATCTAGAAGATATAATTTTAGAGAGAGAGAGGTACCAATAACACAAAAAAATACTAAGCAGTTGAAATTTCAAAATTCTAGTAGAAAAAGGAAGGGGAGTTGGAGATATCCAATTGCACATAATTCATGTCACTGGGAGAGGGAGAGAGGCAGTTTAAAATCCTAACATTAAAAGAGAGAGAGCGAAAATGATAGATGCAGTTATATATATTAAACATTTAGATATAGATTGTAGAATGAGAGAGAGGCAATTTAAATTTCTAGCAGTAATAGATATAGAGTAAAATGTGGGAGTTAAGAGAGTTGAGAGAGTTTATATTTCTAGCATGAAAAGTTAACTTTTGAAAATCCTAGAATGACCAGAGAGAAAATCTAAAATACCAGCATGAAGAGAAAAGCAGTTTAAAATCTTAGTATATCAAGAGATACAGTTAAAAAATCTACTATTAAGACAGAAACAGTTAATAATGCTAATATGAACATGAAAGCAGATTAAAATCCTGTTATGAAAATAGAGATAGACAATTGCACCTCAAATGAATAAGATAGCAACAGGGAAATATTGTCACAATTACGATGCAGAAATGCAAACAATAAAGTTGGAAATAGAAAAACTGCTGAACAGTAATTTTAGCCCACAGCCTGTATAGCTTTTGACAGATGCAAAATCAAATGGTCCAGGCACAGCAATCCAGAAAGTTGCTACATCTGCAAACTTTATTGACTGAACTCTACAAACACCACAGGATTGCCCTGCAGTGCATCCCATATCACTATGGAATACCAGGAAACTAGAGAACAGATCAGCTTTCAAAAGAAGGTGCAACTGGCACACAACCAGATGCGCCGGTTACCTACCATCATAACAACCAGATAATCAAATCAATCAGAAGATCAATGCTCCAAATCAGGATGCCTTTCATAATATGAATAGATGGGAACAAGTTATCATTATACGCATTAGAACAGGACACGATTGACTCCACAGTCACGTGACTACAAAATTCAAGATCGGTACCTCAACTACATGTACATGTGTACAGGTGCCCCAGACAGGGAACGCATATTTCAATAATGCACTAAATATAGTAGACTGAGGAAAGTCCACTTATACCATTAATACAACACTACAGACAAGACTAGATGCACCACTGCAAGAATGACAAAAGACGGTAACATGTATACAGGAAACCACATTGCAGATATAGATAATACTTCAGGCGAACGAAAGATAGATATATAGATCCAGAAGGTTTTCCAAATAGTAAGAGACAAGTCTCAGAATGTCTTGAATGTCTTGAGGCCTGCTGTGGAAATTTTGAACACATGCTGTGAACACAACTCCATCGTGTGAACAACTTCTTTACCCAATACAAGCCAGCCAAGAGCAGTAGCATATATATTAATACAAACTCGTGTTACTTAAGGAAGATAACTTTTGTTAGAAAAATAAATAATAAATAATTGATATTTTTAACTACAAAGTGACGATACATTGCTTTAAGATTGCTACATTAATAATTATCATTTCTCATAGATATCATCAAGGTATATCCAGAGTTTATGTAAAACTATTTTTCTGAAAAGTAATATGCATATCATTACTACTTTAGATAACTTACAACCTATCCATATTTTTAAAACAATCACTATTAATCTAACAGGAGTTGCTTCCCCTTTAATAAAGCATTATCACTTGTAATTTATTAGGCAGATTATATATTAACATTTTCATCAACAATTCAACGGTATAACACATTTTTGCTTTTATGTTTGATATGTTAGAACGAACCATGCCTGTAAATATTATGCAACATTTAAATATATATATTCTTCAAAGAATTATTATTTTTCATAGCTGATAATCAACTGTATAGAGTTTCTAAGCATTTTTATAGATGACAGGTGCAAAAGGATTTAATTTACAAAAATTAACTAATGCCGTCTCGTCATTTCACTGTAGAATCTAGAAGATATAATTTTAGAGAGAGAGAGGTACCAATAACACAAAAAAATACTAAGCAGTTGAAATTTCAAAATTCTAGTAGAAAAAGGAAGGGGAGTTGGAGATATCCAATTGCACATAATTCATGTCACTGGGAGAGGGAGAGAGGCAGTTTAAAATCCTAACATTAAAAGAGAGAGAGCGAAAATGATAGATGCAGTTATATATATTAAACATTTAGATATAGATTGTAGAATGAGAGAGAGGCAATTTAAATTTCTAGCAGTAATAGATATAGAGTAAAATGTGGGAGTTAAGAGAGTTGAGAGAGTTTATATTTCTAGCATGAAAAGTTAACTTTTGAAAATCCTAGAATGACCAGAGAGAAAATCTAAAATACCAGCATGAAGAGAAAAGCAGTTTAAAATCTTAGTATATCAAGAGATACAGTTAAAAAATCTACTATTAAGACAGAAACAGTTAATAATGCTAATATGAACATGAAAGCAGATTAAAATCCTGTTATGAAAATAGAGATAGACAATTGCACCTCAAATGAATAAGATAGCAACAGGGAAATATTGTCACAATTACGATGCAGAAATGCAAACAATAAAGTTGGAAATAGAAAAACCTGCTGAACAGTAATTTTAGCCCACAGCCTGTATAGCTTTTGACAGATGCAAAATCAAATGGTCCAGGCACAGCAATCCAGAAAGTTGCTACATCTGCAAACTTTATTGACTGAACTCTACAAACACCACAGGATTGCCCTGCAGTGCATCCCATATCACTATGGAATACCAGGAAACTAGAGAACAGATCAGCTTTCAAAAGAAGGTGCAACTGGCACACAACCAGATGCGCCGGTTACCTACCATCATAACAACCAGATAATCAAATCAATCAGAAGATCAAATGCTCCAAATCAGGATGCCTTTCATAATATGAATAGATGGGAACAAGTTATCATTATACGCATTAGAACAGGACACGATTGACTCCACAGTCACGTGACTACAAATTCAAGATCGGTACCTCAACTACATGTACATGTGTACAGGTGCCCCAGACAGGGAACGCATATTTCAATAATGCACTAAATATAGTAGACTGAGGAAAGTCCACTTATACCATTAATACAACACTACAGACAAGACTAGATGCACCACTGCAAGAATGACAAAAGACGGTAACATGTATACAGGAAACCACATTGCAGATATAGATAATACTTCAGGCGAACGAAAGATAGATATATAGATCCAGAAGGTTTTCCAAATAGTAAGAGACAAGTCTCAGAATGTCTTGAATGTCTTGAGGCCTGCTGTGGAAATTTTGAACACATGCTGTGAACACAACTCCATCGTGTGAACAACTTCTTTACCCAATACAAGCCAGCCAAGAGCAGTAGCATATATATTAATACAAACTCGTGTTACTTAAGGAAGATAACTTTTGTTAGAAAAATAAATAATAAATAATTGATATTTTTAACTACAAAGTGACGATACATTGCTTTAAGATTGCTACATTAATAATTATCATTTCTCATAGATATCATCAAGGTATATCCAGAGTTTATGTAAAAACTATTTTTCTGAAAAGTAATATGCATATCATTACTACTTTAGATAACTTACAACCTATCCATATTTTTAAAACAATCACTATTAATCTAACAGGAGTTGCTTCCCCTTTAATAAAGCATTATCACTTGTAATTTATTAGGCAGATTATATATTAACATTTTCATCAACAATTCAACGGTATAACACATTTTTGCTTTTATGTTTGATATGTTAGAACGAACCATGCCTGTAAATATTATGCAACATTTAAATATATATATTCTTCAAAGAATTATTATTTTTCATAGCTGATAATCAACTGTATAGAGTTTCTAAGCATTTTTATAGATGACAGGTGCAAAAGGATTTAATTTACAAAAATTAACTAATGCCGTCTCGTCATTTCACTGTAGAATCTAGAAGATATAATTTTAGAGAGAGAGAGGTACCAATAACACAAAAAATACTAAGCAGTTGAAATTTCAAAATTCTAGTAGAAAAGGAAGGGGAGTTGGAGATATCCAATTGCACATAATTCATGTCACTGGGAGAGGGAGAGAGGCAGTTTAAAATCCTAACATTAAAAGAGAGAGAGCGAAATGATAGATGCAGTTATATATATTAAACATTTAGATATAGATTGTAGAATGAGAGAGAGGCAATTTAAATTTCTAGCAGTAATAGATATAGAGTAAAATGTGGGAGTTAAGAGAGTTGAGAGAGTTTATATTTCTAGCATGAAAAGTTAACTTTTGAAAATCCTAGAATGACCAGAGAGAAAATCTAAAATACCAGCATGAAGAGAAAAGCAGTTTAAAATCTTAGTATATCAAGAGATACAGTTAAAAAATCTACTATTAAGACAGAAACAGTTAATAATGCTAATATGAACATGAAAGCAGATTAAAATCCTGTTATGAAATAGAGATAGACAATTGCACCTCAAATGAATAAGATAGCAACAGGGAAATATTGTCACAATTACGATGCAGAAATGCAAACAATAAAGTTGGAAATAGAAAAACTGCTGAACAGTAATTTTAGCCCACAGCCTGTATAGCTTTTGACAGATGCAAAATCAAATGGTCCAGGCACAGCAATCCAGAAAGTTGCTACATCTGCAAACTTTATTGACTGAACTCTACAAACACCACAGGACTGCCCTGCAGTGCATCCCATCTCACTATGGAATACCAGGAAACTAGAGAACAGATCAGCTTTCAAAAGAAGGTGCAACTGGCACACAACCAGATGCGCCGGTTACCTACCATCATAACAACCAGATAATCAAATCAATCAGAAGATCAAATGCTCCAAATCAGGATGCCTTTCATAATATGAATAGATGGGAACAAGTTATCATTATACGCATTAGAACAGGACACGATTGACTCCACAGTCACGTGACTACAAAATTCAAGATCGGTACCTCAACTACATGTACATGTGTACAGGTGCCCCAGACAGGGGAACGCATATTTCAATAATGCACTAAATATAGTAGACTGAGGAAAGTCCACTTATACCATTAATACAACACTACAGACAAGACTAGATGCACCACTGCAAGAATGACAAAAGACGGTAACATGTATACAGGAAACCACATTGCAGATATAGATAATACTTCAGGCGAACGAAAGATAGATATATAGATCCAGAAGGTTTTCCAAATAGTAAGAGACAAGTCTCAGAATGTCTTGAATGTCTTGAGGCCTGCTGTGGAAATTTTGAACACATGCTGTGAACACAACTCCATCGTGTGAACAACTTCTTTACCCAATACAAGCCAGCCAAGAGCAGTAGCATATATATTAATACAAACTCCTATTACTTAAGGAAGATAACTTTTGTTAGAAAAATAAATAATAAATAATTGATATTTTAAACTACAAAGTGACGATACATTGCTTTAAGATTGCTACATTAATAATTATCATTTCTCATAGATATCATCAAGGTATATCCAGAGTTTATGTAAAAACTATTTTTCTGGAAAGTAATATGCATATCATTACTACTTTAGATAACTTACAACCTATCCATATTTTTAAAACAATCACTATTAATCTAACAGGAGTTGCTTCCCCTTTAATAAAGCATTATCACTTGTAATTTGTTAGGCAGATTATATATTAACATTTTCATCAACAATTCAACGGTATAACACATTTTTGCTTTTATGTTTGATATGTTAGAACGAACCATGCCTGTAAATATTATGCAACATTTAAATATATATATTCTTCAAAGAATTATTATTTTTCATAGCTGATAATCAACTGTATAGAGTTTCTAAGCATTTTTATAGATGACAGGTGCAAAAGGATTTAATTTACAAAAATTAACTAATGCCGTCTCGTCATTTCACTGTAGAATCTAGAAGATATAATTTTAGAGAGAGAGAGGTACCAATAACACAAAAAAATACTAAGCAGTTGAAATTTCAAAATTCTAGTAGAAAAAGGAAGGGGAGTTGGAGATATACAATTGCACATAATTCATGTCACTGGGAGAGGGAGAGAGGCAGTTTACAATCCTAACATTAAAAGAGAGAGAGCGAAAAAGATAGATGCAGTTATATATATTAAACATTTAGATATAGATTGTAGAATGAGAGAGAGGCAATTTAAATTTCTAGCAGTAATAGATATAGAGTAAAATGTGGGAGTTAAGAGAGTTGAGAGAGTTTATATTTCTAGCATGAAAAGTTAACTTTTGAAAATCCTAGAATGACCAGAGAGAAAATCTAAAATACCAGCATGAAGAGAAAAGCAGTTTAAAATCTTAGTATATCAAGAGATACAGTTAAAAAATCTACTATTAAGACAGAAACAGTTAATAATGCTAATATGAACATGAAAGCAGATTAAAATCCTGTTATGAAAATAGAGATAGACAATTGCACCTCAAATGAATAAGATAGCAACAGGGAAATATTGTCACAATTACGATGCAGAAATGCAAACAATAAAGTTGGGAATAGAAAAAACTGCTGAACAGTAATTTTAGCCCACAGCCTGTATAGCTTTTGACAGATGCAAAATCAAATGGTCCAGGCACAGCAATCCAGAAAGTTGCTACATCTGCAAACTTTATTGACTGAACTCTACAAACACCACAGGATTGCCCTGCAGTGCATCCCATCTCACTATGGAATACCAGGAAACTAGAGAACAGATCAGCTTTCAAAAGAAGGTGCAACTGGCACACAACCAGATGCGCCGGTTACCTACCATCATAACAACCAGATAATCAAATCAATCAGAAGATCAAATGCTCCAAATCAGGATGCCTTTCATAATATGAATAGATGGGAACAAGTTATCATTATACGCATTAGAACAGGACACGATTGACTCCACAGTCACGTGACTACAAAATTCAAGATCGGTACCTCAACTACATGTACATGTGTACAGGTGCCCCAGACAGGGGAACGCATATTTCAATAATGCACTAAATATAGTAGACTGAGGAAAGTCCACTTATACCATTAATACAACACTACAGACAAGACTAGATGCACCACTGCAAGAATGACAAAAGACGGTAACATGTATACAGGAAACCACATTGCAGATATAGATAATACTTCAGGCGAACGAAAGATAGATATATAGATCCAGAAGGTTTTCCAAATAGTAAGAGACAAGTCTCAGAATGTCTTGAATGTCTTGAGGCCTGCTGTGGAAATTTTGAACACATGCTGTGAACACAACTCCATCGTGTGAACAACTTCTTTACCCAATACAAGCCAGCCAAGAGCAGTAGCATATATATTAATACAAACTCGTGTTACTTAAGGAAGATAACTTTGTTAGAAAAATAAATAATAAATAATTGATATTTTTAACTACAAAGTGACGATACATTGCTTTAAGATTGCTACATTAATAATTATCATTTCTCATAGATATCATCAAGGTATATCCAGAGTTTATGTAAAAACTATTTTTCTGAAAAGTAATATGCATATCATTACTACTTTAGATAACTTACAACCTATCCATATTTTTAAAACAATCACTATTAATCTAACAGGAGTTGCTTCCCCTTTAATAAAGCATTATCACTTGTAATTTATTAGGCAGATTATATATTAACATTTTCATCAACAATTCAACGGTATAACACATTTTTGCTTTTATGTTTGATATGTTAGAACGAACCATGCCTGTAAATATTATGCAACATTTAAATATATATATTCTTCAAAGAATTATTATTTTTCATAGCTGATAATCAACTGTATAGAGTTTCTAAGCATTTTTATAGATGACAGGTGCAAAAGGATTTAATTTACAAAAATTAACTAATGCCGTCTCGTCATTTCACTGTAGAATCTAGAAGATATAATTTTAGAGAGAGAGAGGTACCAATAACACAAAAAAATACTAAGCAGTTGAAATTTCAAAATTCTAGTACAAAAAGGAAGGGGAGTTGGAGATATCCAATTGCACATAATTCATGTCACTGGGAGAGGGAGAGAGGCAGTTTAAAATCCTAACATTAAAAGAGAGAGAGCAAAAAAGATAGATGCAGTTACATATATTAAACATTTAGATATAGATTGTAGAATGAGAGAGAGGCAATTTAAATTTCTAGCAGTAATAGATATAGAGTAAAATGTGGGAGTTAAGAGAGTTGAGAGAGTTTATATTTCTAGCATGAAAAGTTAACTTTTGAAAATCCTAGAATGACCAGAGAGAAAATCTAAAATACCAGCATGAAGAGAAAAGCAGTTTAAAATCTTAGTATATCAAGAGATACAGTTAAACAATCTACTATTAAGACAGAAACAGTTAATAATGCTAATATGAACATGAAAGCAGATTAAAATCCTGTTATGAAAATAGAGATAGACAATTGCACCTCAAATGAATAAGATAGCAACAGGGAAATATTGTCACAATTACGATGCAGAAATGCAAACAATAAAGTTGGGAATAGAAAAAACTGCTGAACAGTAATTTTAGCCCACGGCCTGTATAGCTTTTGACAGATGCAAAATCAAATGGTCCAGGCACAGCAATCCAGAAAGTTGCTACATCTGCAAACTTTATTGAATGAACTCTACAAACACCACAGGATTGCCCTGCAGTGCATCCCATCTCACTATGGAATACCAGGAAACTAGAGAACAGATCAGCTTTCAAAAGAAGGTGCAACTGGCACACAACCAGATGCGCCGGTTACCTACCATCATAACAACCAGATAATCAAATCAATCAGAAGATCAAATGCTCCAAATCAGGATGCCTTTCATAATATGAATAGATGGGAACAAGTTATCATTATACGCATTAGAACAGGACACGATTGACTCCACAGTCACGTGACTACAAAATTCAAGATCGGTACCTCAACTACATGTACATGTGTACAGGTGCCCCAGACAGGGGAACGCATATTTCAATAATGCACTAAATATAGTAGACTGAGGAAAGTCCACTTATACCATTAATACAACACTACAGACAAGACTAGATGCACCACTGCAAGAATGACAAAAGACGGTAACATGTATACAGGAAACCACAT
Source organism: Megaustenia siamemsis (assembly GCA_032433765.1). Taxonomy (NCBI): domain Eukaryota; kingdom Metazoa; phylum Mollusca; class Gastropoda; order Stylommatophora; family Ariophantidae; genus Megaustenia; species Megaustenia siamemsis. The sequence goes on along the minus strand of JAVIAB010000160.1, from coordinate 76,813,283 downwards.
TGCAGATATAGATAATACTTCAGGCGAACGAAAGATAGATATATAGATCCAGAAGGTTTTCCAAATAGTAAGAGACAAGTCTCAGAATGTCTTGAGGCCTGCTGTGGAAATTTTGAACACATACTGTCAACACAACTCCATCGTGTGAACATCTTCTTTACCCAATACAAGCCAGCCAAGAGCAGTAGCATATATATTAATACAAACTCGTGTTACTTAAGGAAGATAACTTTTGTTAGAAAAATAAATAATAAATAATTGATATTTTTAACTACAAAGTGACGATACATTGCTTTAAGATTGCTACATTAATAATTATCATTTCTCATAGATATCATCAAGGTATATCCAGAGTTTATGTAAAAACTATTTTTCTGGAAAGTAATATGCATATCATTACTACTTTAGATAACTTACAACCTATCCATATTTTTAAAACAATCACTATTAATCTAACAGGAGTTGCTTCCCCTTTAATAAAGCATTATCACTTGTAATTTGTTAGGCAGATTATATATTAACATTTTCATCAACAATTCAACGGTATAACACATTTTTGCTTTTATGTTTGATATGTTAGAACGAACCATGCCTGTAAATATTATGCAACATTTAAATATATATATTCTTCAAAGAATTATTATTTTTCATAGCTGATAATCAACTGTATAGAGTTTCTAAGCATTTTTATAGATGACAGGTGCAAAAGGATTTAATTTACAAAAATTAACTAATGCCGTCTCGTCATTTCACTGTAGAATCTAGAAGATATAATTTTAGAGAGAGAGAGGTACCAATAACACAAAAAAATACTAAGCAGTTGAAATTTCAAAATTCTAGTACAAAAAGGAAGGGGAGTTGGAGATATCCAATTGCACATAATTCATGTCACTGGGAGAGGGAGAGAGGCAGTTTAAAATCCTAACATTAAAAGAGAGAGAGCAAAAAAGATAGATGCAGTTACATATATTAAACATTTAGATATAGATTGTAGAATGAGAGAGAGGCAATTTAAATTTCTAGCAGTAATAGATATAGAGTAAAATGTGGGAGTTAAGAGAGTTGAGAGAGTTTATATTTCTAGCATGAAAAGTTAACTTTTGAAAATCCTAGAATGACCAGAGAGAAAATCTAAAATACCAGCATGAAGAGAAAAGCAGTTTAAAATCTTAGTATATCAAGAGATACAGTTAAACAATCTACTATTAAGACAGAAACAGTTAATAATGCTAATATGAACATGAAAGCAGATTAAAATCCTGTTATGAAAATAGAGATAGACAATTGCACCTCAAATGAATAAGATAGCAACAGGGAAATATTGTCACAATTACGATGCAGAAATGCAAACAATCAAGTTGGGAATAGAAAAACTGCTGAACAGTAATCTTAGCCCACAGCCTGTATAGCTTTTGGCAGATGCAAAATCAAATGGTCCAGGCACAGCAATCCAGAAAGTTGCTACATCTGCAAACTTTATTGACTGAACTCTACAAACACCACAGGATTGCCCTGCAGTGCATCCCATCTCACTATGGAATACCAGGAAACTAGAGAGCAGATCAGCTTTCAAAAGAAGGTGCAACTGGCACACAACCAGATGCGCCGGTTACGTACCATCATAACAACCAGATAATCAAATCAATCAGAAGATCAAATGATCCAAATCAGGATGCCTTTCATAATATGAATAGATGGGAACATGTTATCATTATACGCATTAGAACAGGGCACGATTGACTCCACAGTCACGTGTCTACAAAATTCAAGATCGGTACCTCAATTACATGCATATGTGGACAGGCGCCCCAGACAGCGGAACGCATATTTCAATAATGCACTGAATATAATAGACTGAGGAAAGTCCACTCCTTCTTCTATCCTTCCTCTGTTGCCGTTGGCGTCGAGGGGAGAAACAATCTGCGATTCTTTGCTCTTCTGTTGGCCTCTTCTGATGTTATTCCTCCTAGTGACTCTAGTATTCCCTTTATCCATCTCTTTCTCGGTCTTCCTCTTAATCTGACGTTTTCGTAGCGTTTGTTTATGGCTCTTTGATTCATTGTTAGTTCTTTATGCCTTGTTATGTGGCCGAACCAATTTATCTGTTGTTTCTTTATGTATTCGATGGCTGGTTCAATTTCGAGTTTCTTCCTCAGGTCAGTGTTTCTTACTCTGTCCCTTAAGCTGTATCCTGTCATTCTTCTGACACATTTCATTTCTGTGGTCGTTATCTTTCTTATTGTTCTAGAGTCCAGCGTCCAATTCTGGCACTGATAGCACAGAGTTGGTAGAAAAATTGATTTGTATATTGCCCTTTTTGCTTCCGTAGTTATTGCTTTGTTTTTCAATAGTGTTGATACTTGGCCTATAACTTGGCTTGCCTTGTTACACCTTATATCTATCTCGGTCTCTTGGTTATTGTCTTGTGTTAGCGTGCTACCCAGATATTTAAAATTGTCAACTTGCTTCAAAGATGTATTATCTATTATGATGTTTAGTTTTTCTTTCTTTCTCGCTATTGCCATTACTTCGGTTTTGCTTACGTTGATCTTCATGTTGTATTGTTTACAAGTGTTGTTTAGCCTGTTGATATGTTCTTGTAGGTCCTCAGTTGTTTCATGTATCAGAACTTGGTCGTCTGCAAATAGTATTTCATTTATTTCTTCCTCTCTTCTGTAGTTTTCTGGTTCGTATATTTCGTTTTCTTCTGTGTTATCGTTTGTTGTCATCCGTGTTGGTATATTTCCTTTGATTGGGCATGCTAATTTGCATATATTGTCCATATATGTGATGAAAAGTAAGGGGGAAAGCACGCAGCCTTGTCTTACTCCGGAGTTAATGGTGAAATGTTTAGAGTAACCTGCTGAAGATCTTACTGTAGTGCGACTACTTTCATAGAGGCTCTTACATATCTCTACCAAGTGGTGACTCACTCCGTACTAGGGCAATACGGACCATAGTTGTTCCCTGTCCACCCTATCGAACGCCTTTTCTTGGTCAATAAAAGCTGTATACAGTGTTTGATTATGCTCCATTGTTTTCTCCGCTAGTTGTTTTATGATAAATAGGGCATCTGTGCAACCTCTGTTCCTCCTGAAGCCCATCTGAGCATCGCTTAGTTGTGGGTCTATAATTGGTCTCAATCTTTTTTCAACTATCTTGGCATATAACTTCCCTGTGTGGCTTAATAGTGATATTCCTCTGTATTGGTTGCAGTCTCTTCTGCTGCCCTTCTTTTTCCATATTGGTAATATAATGGATTGTTTCCAATCGTCTGGGACTTGCTGTTGTATCCATGCAGCGCTGAATATTCTGTGTAGCCATTTACATCCTGCCTCTCCCCCTGCTGTTAGCATTTCTACTGGGATGTTATCGATTCCGGGGGCTTTGTTTCTTGGTGCTAGTCGTAATGTTTCTTCTATTTCTTCCATTAGTATATTTGGTTCTTTATCGCCAACTGTTAGTTGCTTTTTGTGCGTTTTTGGACTTGTTTCTACATTCAAAAGATCTTCGAAATATTCTTTCCATCTCGTTAAGATTTGCGCTTTGTTTTTTATTGTTTGGCATCGTTTATCATTGATGATTTCAGTTGGGTCATAACTGTCTTTCTTTTGTCTTATGGCTTTAATTGTTCTATCCACTTATACCATTAAAAGTCCACTTATGCCATTAATACAATACTACAGACATGACTATATGCACCACTGTAAGAATGACAAAAGACGGTAACATTTATACAGGAAACGACATTGCAGTTATAGACAATACTTCAGGTGAACGAAAGATAGATATATAGATCCAGAAGGTTTTCGAAATAGTAAGAGTAAAGTCTCAGAATATCTTAAAGGCCTGCAGTGGATATTTTGAACACATGCTGTGAACACAACTCCATCGTGTGAACATCTTCTTTACTCAATACAAGCCAGCCAAGAGCAGTAGCATATATATTAATACAAACTCGTGTTACTTAAGGAAGATAACTTTTGTTAGAAAAATAAATAATAAATAATTGATATTTTTAACTACAAAGTGACGATACATTGCTTTAAGATTGCTACATTAATAATTATCATTTCTCATAGATATCATCAAGGTATATCCAGAGTTTATGTAAAAACTATTTTTCTGGAAAGTAATATGCATATCATTACTACTTTAGATAACTTACAACCTATCCATATTTTTAAAACAATCACTATTAATCTAACAGGAGTTGCTTCCCCTTTAATAAAGCATTATCACTTGTAATTTATTAGGCAGATTATATATTAACATTTTCATCAACAATTCAACGGTATAACACATTTTTGCTTTTATGTTTGATATGTTAGAACGAACCATGCCTGTAAATATTATGCAACATTTAAATATATATATTCTTCAAAGAATTATTATTTTTCATAGCTGATAATCAACTGTATAGAGTTTCTAAGCATTTTTATAGATGACAGGTGCAAAAGGATTTAATTTACAAAAATTAACTAATGCCGTCTCGTCATTTCACTGTAGAATCTAGAAGATATAATTTTAGAGAGAGAGAGGTACCAATAACACAAAAAAATACTAAGCAGTTGAAATTTCAAAATTCTAGTACAAAAAGGAAGGGAGTTGGAGATATCCAATTGCACATAATTCATGTCACTGGGAGAGGGAGAGAGGCAGTTTAAAATCCTAACATTAAAAGAGAGAGAGCAAAAAAGATAGATGCAGTTACATATATTAAACATTTAGATATAGATTGTAGAATGAGAGAGAGGCAATTTAAATTTCTAGCAGTAATAGATATAGAGTAAAATGTGGGAGTTAAGAGAGTTGAGAGAGTTTATATTTCTAGCATGAAAAGTTAACTTTTGAAAATCCTAGAATGACCAGAGAGAAAATCTAAAATACCAGCATGAAGAGAAAAGCAGTTTAAAATCTTAGTATATCAAGAGATACAGTTAAAAAATCTACTATTAAGACAGAAACAGTTAATAATGCTAATATGAACATGAAAGCAGATTAAAATCCTGTTATGAAAATAGAGATAGACAATTGCACCTCAAATGAATAAGATAGCAACAGGGAAATATTGTCACAATTACGATGCAGAAATGCAAACAATAAAGTTGGGAATAGAAAAAACTGCTGAACAGTAATTTTAGCCCACGGCCTGTATAGCTTTTGACAGATGCAAAATCAAATGGTCCAGGCACAGCAATCCAGAAAGTTGCTACATCTGCAAACTTTATTGAATGAACTCTACAAACACCACAGGATTGCCCTGCAGTGCATCCCATCTCACTATGGAATACCAGGAAACTAGAGAACAGATCAGCTTTCAAAAGAAGGTGCAACTGGCACACAACCAGATGCGCCGGTTACCTACCATCATAACAACCAGATAATCAAATCAATCAGAAGATCAAATGATCCAAATCAGGATGCCTTTCATAATATGAATAGATGGGAACAAGTTATCATTATACGCATTAGAACAGGACACGATTGACTCCACAGTCACGTGACTACAAAATTCAAGATCGGTACCTCAACTACATGTACATGTGTACAGGTGCCCCAGACAGGGGAACGCATATTTCAATAATGCACTAAATATAGTAGACTGAGGAAAGTCCACTTATACCATTAATACAACACTACAGACAAGACTAGATGCACCACTGCAAGAATGACAAAAGACGGTAACATGTATACAGGAAACCACATTGCAGATATAGATAATACTTCAGGCGAACGAAAGATAGATATATAGATCCAGAAGGTTTTCCAAATAGTAAGAGACAAGTCTCAGAATGTCTTGAGGCCTGCTGTGGAAATTTTGAACACATGCTGTCAACACAACTCCATCGTGTGAACATCTTCTTTACCCAATACAAGCCAGCCAAGAGCAGTAGCATATATATTAATACAAACTCGTGTTACTTAAGGAAGATAACTTTTGTTAGAAAAATAAATAATAAATAATTGATATTTTTAACTACAAAGTGACGATACATTGCTTTAAGATTGCTCCGTTAATAATTTTCATTTCTCATAGATATCATCAAGGTGTATCCAGAGTTTATGTAAAAACTATTTTTTGGAAAGTGATATGCATATCATTACTACTTTAGATAACTTACAACCTATCCATATTTTTAAAAAAATCACTATTAATCTAACAGGAGTTGCTTCCCCTTTAATAAAGCATTATCACTTGTAATTTGTTAGGCAGATTATATATTAACATTTTCATCAACAATTCAACGGTATAACACATTTTTGCTTTTATGTTTGATATGTTAGAACGAACCATGCCTGTAAATATTATGCAACATTTAAATATATATATTCTTCAAAGAATTATTATTTTTCATAGCTGATAATCAACTGTATAGAGTTTCTAAGCATTTTTATAGATGACAGGTGCAAAAGGATTTAATTTACAAAAATTAACTAATGCCGTCTCGTCATTTCACTGTAGAATCTAGAAGATATAATTTTAGAGAGAGAGAGAGAGGTATCAATAACACAAAAAAATACTAAGCAGTTGAAATTTCAAAATTCTAGTAGAAAAAGGAAGGGGAGTTGGAGATATCCAATTGCACATAATTCATGTCACTGGGAGAGGGAGAGAGGCAGTTTAAAATCCTAACATTAAAAGAGAGAGAGCGAAAAAGATAGATGCAGTTACATATATTAAACATTTAGATATAGATTGTAGAATGAGAGAGAGGCAATTTAAATTTCTAGCAGTAATAGATATAGAGTAAAATGTGGGAGTTAAGAGAGTTGAGAGAGTTTATATTTCTAGCATGAAAAGTTAACTTTTGAAAATCCTAGAATGACCAGAGAGAAAATCTAAAATACCAGCATGAAGAGAAAAGCAGTTTAAAATCTTAGTATATCAAGAGATACAGTTAAACAATCTACTATTAAGACAGAAACAGTTAATAATGCTAATATGAACATGAAAGCAGATTAAAATCCTGTTATGAAAATAGAGATAGACAATTGCACCTCAAATGAATAAGATAGCAACAGGGAAATATTGTCACAATTACGATGCAGAAATGCAAACAATCAAGTTGGGAATAGAAAAACTGCTGAACAGTAATCTTAGCCCACAGCCTGTATAGCTTTTGGCAGATGCAAAATCAAATGGTCCAGGCACAGCAATCCAGAAAGTTGCTACATCTGCAAACTTTATTGACTGAACTCTACAAACACCACAGGATTGCCCTGCAGTGCATCCCATCTCACTATGGAATACCAGGAAACTAGAGAACAGATCAGCTTTCAAAAGAAGGTGCAACTGGCACACAACCAGATGCGCCGGTTACGTACCATCATAACAACCAGATAATCAAATCAATCAGAAGATCAAATGATCCAAATCAGGATGCCTTTCATAATATGAATAGATGGGAACATGTTATCATTATACGCATTAGAACAGGGCACGATTGACTCCACAGTCACGTGTCTACAAAATTCAAGATCGGTACCTCAATTACATGCATATGTGGACAGGCGCCCCAGACAGCGGAACGCATATTTCAATAATGCACTGAATATAATAGACTGAGGAAAGTCCACTCCTTCTTCTATCCTTCCTCTGTTGCCGTTGGCGTCGAGGGGAGAAACAATCTGCGATTCTTTGCTCTTCTGTTGGCCTCTTCTGATGTTATTCCTCCTAGTGACTCTAGTATTCCCTTTATCCATCTCTTTCTCGGTCTTCCTCTTAATCTGACGTTTTCGTAGCGTTTGTTTATGGCTCTTTGATTCATTGTTAGTTCTTTATGCCTTGTTATGTGGCCGAACCAATTTATCTGTTGTTTCTTTATGTATTCGATGGCTGGTTCAATTTCGAGTTTCTTCCTCAGGTCAGTGTTTCTTACTCTGTCCCTTAAGCTGTATCCTGTCATTCTTCTGACACATTTCATTTCTGTGGTCGTTATCTTTCTTATTGTTCTAGAGTCCAGCGTCCAATTCTGGCACTGATAGCACAGAGTTGGTAGAAAAATTGATTTGTATATTGCCCTTTTTGCTTCCGTAGTTATTGCTTTGTTTTTCAATAGTGTTGATACTTGGCCTATAACTTGGCTTGCCTTGTTACACCTTATATCTATCTCGGTCTCTTGGTTATTGTCTTGTGTTAGCGTGCTACCCAGATATTTAAAATTGTCAACTTGCTTCAAAGATGTATTATCTATTATGATGTTTAGTTTTTCTTTCTTTCTCGCTATTGCCATTACTTCGGTTTTGCTTACGTTGATCTTCATGTTGTATTGTTTACAAGTGTTGTTTAGCCTGTTGATATGTTCTTGTAGGTCCTCAGTTGTTTCATGTATCAGAACTTGGTCGTCTGCAAATAGTATTTCATTTATTTCTCTCTTCTGTAGTTTTCTGGTTCGTATATTTCGTTTTCTTCTGTGTTATCGTTTGTTGTCATCCGTGTTGGTATATTTCCTTTGATTGGGCATGCTAATTTGCATATATTGTCCATATATGTGATGAAAAGTAAGGGGGAAAGCACGCAGTCTTGTCTTACTCCGGAGTTAATGGTGAAATGTTTAGAGTAACCTGCTGAAGATCTTACTGTAGTGCGACTACTTTCATAGAGGCTCTTACATATCTCTACCAAGTGGTGACTCACTCCGTACTAGGGCAATACGGACCATAGTTGTTCCCTGTCCACCCTATCGAACGCCTTTTCTTGGTCAATAAAAGCTGTATACAGTGTTTGATTATGCTCTATTGTTTTCTCCGCTAGTTGTTTTATGATAAATAGGGCATCTGTGCAACCTCTGTTCCTCCTGAAGCCCATCTGAGCATCGCTTAGTTGTGGGTCTATAATTGGTCTCAATCTTTTTTCAACTATCTTGGCATATAACTTCCCTGTGTGGCTTAATAGTGATATTCCTCTGTATTGGTTGCAGTCTCTTCTGCTGCCCTTCTTTTTCCATATTGGTAATATAATGGATTGTTTCCAATCGTCTGGGACTTGCTGTTGTATCCATGCAGCGCTGAATATTCTGTGTAGCCATTTACATCCTGCCTCTCCCCCTGCTGTTAGCATTTCTACTGGGATGTTATCGATTCCGGGGGCTTTGTTTCTTGGTGCTAGTCGTAATGTTTCTTCTATTTCTTCCATTAGTATATTTGGTTCTTTATCGCCAACTGTTAGTTGCTTTTTGTGCGTTTTTGGACTTGTTTCTACATTCAAAAGATCTTCGAAATATTCTTTCCATCTCGTTAAGATTTGCGCTTTGTTTTTTATTGTTTGGCATCGTTTATCATTGATGATTTCAGTTGGGTCATAACTGTCTTTCTTTTGTCTTATGGCTTTAATTGTTCTATCCACTTATACCATTAAAAGTCCACTTATGCCATTAATACAATACTACAGACATGACTATATGCACCACTGTAAGAATGACAAAAGACGGTAACATTTATACAGGAAACGACATTGCAGTTATAGACAATACTTCAGGTGAACGAAAGATAGATATATAGATCCAGAAGGTTTTCGAAATAGTAAGAGACAAGTCTCAGAATATCTTAAAGGCCTGCAGTGGATATTTTGAACACATGTTGTGAACACAACTCCATCGTGTGAACAACTTCTTTACCCAATACAAGCCAGCCAAGAGCAGTAGCATGTATATTAATACAAACTCGTGTTACTTAAGGTTAGATAACTTTTGATTTAAAAATAAATAATAAATAATTGATATTTTCAACTACAAAGTGACGATACATTTCTTTTAGTTTGATACATTAATAATTATCATTTCTTATAGATTTTATCAAGGAACATGCAGAGTTTGTGTGAAAACTATTTTATTGGAAAGTGATATGCATATGAATAATACTTTAGATAATTTACAACATATCCATATAAAATTTGTTAACGTTAATCTAACATGAGTTGCTTCCCTTTTAATAAAGCAAGATATCTTTTAATTTCTTAAGCAGATTATATATTAACATTTTCATCAACAATTCAACGGCAGATCACTTTTTTTACGTAGAACCGTTCCTTGAGAGTATCAGACGAGACAGTTCCATGAAGGGCCATTTCATGTCAGGGAAAGGAGAGCAGAAATTGTTAGCGTATGCTGACGTCACTGTCTTCTTTCCATCAAATACTAGATCAATAGACAACCTCCTCAATACATTCACAGAATTTGGACAATTAAAAAAAAAAAAGAATAAGAAAAAAGTGATATGATAACAGCTTTACGTGGTATTTAAAAAAAACAAAAGTCGACGTTTCGGCCAAGTAGGCCTTCAATTGAAACAACAAACAGCAACACAATAATATATATATATATATATATATATATATATATATATATACGGATATATACAAATTGAATGGCTTGGCAGAAGGTCAACAACAGAAATGATAAATAGCTGCCGAGATCGAAAGTTGTGGAGAGACATGATCATCTACGCCAGCAGGCCCTGTACTTGATGATAATGCTGATGATGATGATATACACAAATCTAACTTGGTTATTGAGCGGTCGCTGGTGGGGAAGAAGATGGTTTTGTCGGAGTATGCTTAAACTTTTGTTGTCCTCCTAATATAAATTTACAATTGATGGCGTTGTCTTTTCTTCTCGATTAGCGGTTCTAAGACTATGAGGTAGAGGGTATCCTTGTTTGATGGACCTGGTTTGTGTGAAGGAATCCGTGAATGTGCGATTTACAAGGACAAGGCACTCAGGTCTGGAGTACAGGATGTTGATGCATCGCCGAAAGTTGTCTCCCATGTTGCAGTTGCGCAGCGTTTTCTGCAAGTAGGACTATACGATAAGGTGACCATTCGTCCCGGATTGTCCGGGACAGTCCCGGAATTTGACATTTTTTGAACCTTTGTCCCGGATTAGCTGCCGTACCGGTTTTGTCCCGATTTTGGCATATTTTTTTAGCTTTTGTCCGGGATTTGATAAAAAATAATTTGGGACACAAACGTTTACCAATTTTGCCATTTTAGTATACGGCGTACATTTCTTCAATTAAAAAAAATATTATTCCGTTGCTGTGTAGACAATTTTGTTTAATATCAAAACAGTAGAATGCGCTCCTAGTTTTAAATCTCGTATATATTCGTTGTGTTACTAACTTTCACTTTCACTTTCGCAAAAAATGGCACCGAAGCGTAATTGTAGTTTTAATCAAGATTTACAAAAGGAATACCCTTTTATAAAAAAAAGTCTACATCGTCATCAGACTTCACTGTAAGATGTAATATATGTTCATCCGGGTTTACTATTAACCATAGTGGACGTGGTGATATTAAGAGCCACATAAATAGTGATAAACATAAGAGAGCCGTCGCTACTGCTGCATCAAGCTCGTCGTTGACAAATTTTTTTCGAGCTGAACAGGTTGGTGACAAAGAAGAACAGTTAGCTGCTACAGAAGGTGCCTTTGCATATCATACAGTGATGCACAATCACACGTTTAGATCTATGGACTGCACATCAAAATTGCTTCAGGTAACTTTAGAACCAAAATTTGCTTGTGCACGTACGAAAACAGAAGCTATTATTCGGAATGTGTTCACACCCCATGCTCTAAACGAGTTGAGATGTGACCTAGAAAACATAACATTTATCTCCATACTGACAGATGCCTCCAACCACAAAGAAATCAAGATTTTTCCTTTGCTTGTCAGATACTTTGATCGCAATAAGGGACTGAAAGTTAAAATATTAGAGTTGAAGTCATTGCCGGGTGAAACATCTGATATAGTTAGTAGTTTTCTTATTGACTGTCTAACTGAAAATGGTTTAGAACTGAAAGTAGTTGGATTATGTGCAGACAACACAAATTCTAATTTTGGGGGCGCTGAAAGAAAAGGACAGAACAATGTTTTCACAAAACTGAAAGAAAACCTTGGACATAGTTTGATAGGTGTTGGGTGTGCTTGCCATATTTTCCACAACACTGTTCGAGCAGCTGCAGACGTATTGCCTGTTGATGTTGAAATGACTATTGCAAAAACTTATCTGTACTTCAAATCATACACAGTTAGAGTTGAAAGTCTCAAGGAGTTTTGTCAGTTTGTCGACACAGACTTCCAGATGATTTTAGGTTATGCACAAACTAGGTGGCTTGCGCTCTTGCCTGCTGTTGAAAGGGTTCTTTACATGTTCCTGCCTCTAAAATCATATTTTCAATCTCAAGACAGATGCCCAGTTTTTATACAGGAATTCTTTGAAAACCCACTGTCTGAGGCATGGCTTATTTTGGTTCACATTCAGGCATCCTCTTTCCACGAAGCAGTGCACAAAGTAGAGGGACAGATGGTCACTGTATTTGGAGTCATTGACAACATCAATAGGTTGAAAGCTATCTTGGAGTCCAAGCTGGAAGACGGCTTCTTGCCATCAAGAGTTCAGATAATCCTTAAAAAGCTGGAAATGGAAGGATTTCCACGTGATGATGTGAAAAAGTTTAACGCCAGTGTTTCTTCATTTTATGAAACAGCTTTAAGTTATTTGAAGAAATGGGCTGCAAATAATTTTCAAAATCTAGAGTCTTACAGCTGGGTAATGCTGAACAGAACACCAAATTGGGAAGATATTGAGAAGTCTTCATCATTAGTGAGTCAAACAGTGCCTTCAGTCGACTTTCCAGAAAATGAAATGTATGACGAATATGTCTACATGAAACAGTTCGTTACTTCACAAAAATTAGTGAGTGGAGTCTTAATAAAACATTACCAGGGCAGCGTTGGGTTGAACTAGCTTCCCACTTCAGAAACAATCATGTGCCCGTTTCACATATTCTGAAGTTGGCAGAGTTCTTTTTGTGTCTACCTGGAACAAATGCTGCAACAGAACGAGTGTTTTCTCTGATGAACAGTTTGTGGACAAATGATAAAACACAACTAGGTGTTGAAACTTTAAAAGCCATGTTGATCACCAAAGTGAACTATGAGGGAACATGTGTCGAATTTTATAAGATGTTGCATACAAAGAAGGACATTTTACAGAAAATTCACTCATCTGAAAAGTACAGCATCTCTGTCTCACCTTCAATTTAAGTGAGTATCACTGTTTTTTTTTATCCCCTGATTATCCTGATAGCGTATTGTAGGTCTATATTATTAGATGTTTTAAAATGTATGTATTATTCACTTGAAAATGACAGCAAGAAGAAATGTAATTTTATTGGTGGAAAATTGAAGTAAAATTATTCCGTCCCGGAATGGAATTTCAAAAATATGGTCACCTTACTGTACGATGCCCTGTCAAAAGCCTTTTCCTGGTCCAAGGACAGAATCGATGAAGGTATGTTTCTTCTGTGTGTGTAGGTGATGATGTATCGTATGAAGTGGTTGTTTTTATTTTAGCCTTGGATGCTGCATTGCTGGTCTTCGGGGACGAGTGAGAACATGAACGGCTTTAGCTTATTCGTCAGGGACTTTGTCAGTATTTTATAGTCTACGTTGAGCATCGATGTCGGTCTGTTGTTTGTTCATCATCATGTGCCATACCGGTTGGCGTAGGTGATCATGTCCCTCCACAATCTTCTATCTACAGTGCATCGTATCAGTTCTGTTGTTGGCTGTTTTCCATGCCATGACACCAAGCCATCCAGTGTTTTCTCTCTTTGTCGCCCGCGATCTCTCTTTCCTTTTATTTTGCCAGTTGTAATAAGGTATATAGGAGCGCATTCTACTGTTTTGATTTTAAACAAAATTGTCTACACAGCAACGGAATAATATTTTTTTTAATTGAAGAAATGTACGCCGTATACCAAAATGGCAAAATTGGTAAACGTTTGTGTCCCAAATTATTTTTTATCAAATCCGGGATAAAAGCTAAAAAATATGCCAAAATCGGGACAAAACCGGTACTGCAGCTAATCAGGGACAAAGGTTAAAAAAATGTCAAATTCCGGGACTGTCCCGGACAATCCGGGACGAATGGTCACCTTAGTTGTAACCAAGTATTCCAACTTTCCTCTTCTCATGATGTGCCCGAAAAATGTTGATTGCTTCTTTCTGATGTTTTTTAAGAGCTCCCCTTTTGTGTTGGCCTCTTTGAGAACTTCCTCATTAGTCTCTTTAGCTGTCCAGGGAACTTTCAACATTCTTCTGAGAAATTCTATCTCTGTGGTCTCTAATCGTCTTTTCATTTGTTTGTCTACTGTCCGTGATTCGCTTCCATAGGTAAGAATTGGTTCTATATAGCACCGATGAACTCTCTTTCTCATTTTTATTGACATGGATTTGTTGCATAAGATATTTTTCATTTTCTGAAATGCTATTTTGGCCTCAGCTATTCTGCTTTTTATTTATATGGTGCATCTCCTATCTGATGTTATTATTGTGCCTAAGTATTTAAAACGTTGCACTTGTTTCAGATTTGTATCGTTTATTTTTATGCTGCGTGATGGTGATGATTGTTTCTTCGATATAACCATTACTTCTGTTTTCTTACTACTCAGGCTGAGACCTTTCTTGTTGCTTTCTTTTACTATTATGTCTATCATTTCTTGTAGTTCGTTCTCTGTCTCTGCTATTAGGACTGTGTCATCCGCATATCGTAAATTATTTATGTTGTGACCGTTGACTTCAATTCCTTTTTTGTCTACTATTGATCTCATAATATATTCGCTGTAAAGTGAAAACCAATCCGATGACAGAACACAGCCTTGTCTGACTCTGTAGTTTGTTACTTGTGTCTTATCTATATTGTTCTTCAGGAGTAAGGAGATGTATGACACGCTGATCCTCGGAGGTAGATGTCCTTTGTGGAAGGAATCCCTAAAAACCTTCAGCAGGAGTGTTCCTATGAAGGGGAAAAAATGTTTATAGAACTCCGCAGAGTCTGTTCCATGCGTTTTATTCTTATGCGAGATTTTGAGAATTATCTTTCTTTCATATTTCTTAATACATTCGTTTTTTCTTCTCTCGTATACATAAGTAAGGGTGAACACTACATTTGTTTTAAAAATTCTAAGCTTTGTTTTTATGCTGAGTAATTTTGATTTCCATTTTTCGAAAGTCATTGCTGCCTTTACCCTTCCGATTCTAAAGTATGTATTTGTGTCTTCCTCTTCTTGATCTATGCAGCTTCTGATTTATATCAAGTGATTTATTTCATCAAATGCTATTTCTTTCAGGTCCTTTTTTTCTAATTTTTTTTTATTTTCGTGGTTGATTCCAATTCATATTATGTTAGAGACAAAAAAAATAAATCATTATTATTAAATAGGGAAACTTCCTCGGCGATAATAGGGAATAATAGAAGAAAAAGGTATGTGTTAGCACTCGGAATAAATGACAAATAAACAACAACAGAAAAAACAAAGAACAATATATGGTCCGAAGCAGGATCGAACCCGTACTCCATGGCACTGCGCCTTGCCACGAGAAGCCGAACTCTTGGCACACTGCCACTCAGCTAATTGAAAAATTAGCTATTGTGAGCGCCTAGGAAGTTTCCCTATATAATACTATTTATTAATTATTATTTCTCTCCAGTATATAACCACTGGAAACTACTATTCGTGCAGTTTCGTCCAATAAATGTTTGTCTACAACACAAGTATTCAGCCCTACACTGGGAGATACTTGCTTTATAGGAAAGTACAGAAATACAATTTATTTCCGATCTGTGATCGTAACCCTATGCTATAGTCATGAGAACGCCTTCGTGTAAGACACTGCTCACAATAGCGATTTTTTTTTAGCTGAGTGGCAGTGTACCAAGCGTTCGGCTTCTCGTGACAAGGCGCAGTGCCATGGCGTACGTGTTCGATCCTGCTTCGGACCATATATTGTTCTTTGTTTTTTTCTGTTGTTTATTTGTCATTTTTTTCAGAGTGCTAACACATACCTCTTCCTTCTATGATTCCATATTATGTTAGTCTTTAGTACGAACTGGCGTCTCCGAAGTCAGGGCATTCCCATATCTGTAACGCAGCCCGTTCCACAAACCATAGAAATGTTCATCCACTGATGGTTCATGTCGTGTATTGATTGACCGTGTTGGGTTCCTTCCTGCTTTCGTCCTTCATGACGCCGTGTTCCACCATTCTTTTGATCCATGGGTTATCCTCAGCTTTCTTGTAGCCATCTTGTGACAGGCGTTCTTTTAAAGCCATCATTATATGATACATGTCAATTTTGTAACATTTCTTGTGTAATTGCAGACCCCGCCAACTTTTCAGTTATTTCATTGCCACGAACATCCGAGTGTCTAGGGCAGTATATCCAAGCTTGGTTGCTAACAGGAGACATGTGGAGTAGGTGCACCCACTGCCCGTTGAGTGTGTTCTTGTCAATCCGACGAAACATCCTTTGTCAGTCAAATCAATCGCGAAGACCACATATGTTGTTGGTCTCTTAACCAGCTAAGTGATAGCCCCCGTCAAGCTACAATCTCCATAAATTTGCTGGAGGTTATAGTCTTGTGGGCTCCTGCACCTTTATCAATCATCTTTCCATTAGATTACACAACAAAATACCAACAACTCCGAACATCTCTTATGACCAAGCCATCAGTGTAGATGATCAGGTCTCGAACTTGTGATTGAAGCAGCAGTAAATATTCTGCTGCCAATTGATGATAGGACATTTGTTTTTTCTTACACTGTTTTCACATAACTACTGATAAGAATTATTGTGTCTACAAAGTCAAGATCCTCTATATGAGACTCAAGTAACTATTCAATGCCTTTGGAACCTGTAAAGCATCACTGCTGTATGAAGTCGATGGCAGTTCCATAAAACAAGGGAGATGAAGTACACTCTTGCTTCAACCCTTTTATCAATCTAAAACCATTCACTAAGTCCTGCCTCTGAGTGGTCTGTACAAGAGAAAGTATCATACAGATCTTTGCTGAAGTTTGATATGGATTGTGTTTTAACTAGCATGAATTACCCTTTATCAAAGTTTTAATTGCAAGCACTGTTTTAACGGTCTTTTTTACAATGATTAAAGTTTAGTTTGAGGCAATGTATTAACGCTCTTAAATTTTCAAAGATTAAAAAGTTTAGTTTGAAGTACTGTATTGATGGTCATAAATTTTCAAAAATTAAAGTTTAGTTTGAAGTACTACATTAATGGTCATACATTTCCAAAGATTAAAGTTTAGTTTGATGTACTCTATGACTGTTTTACATTTCCAAAGGTTAAAGTTTAAGTTACAAATACTGTATTAAATATATTAAGTTTTCCTCCATTAAAATTTAGCTTTTCAAACTCTGTAATAAATGTCTTACATTTGACTTAGCACGAGTTTAGTTAGCTGCAAGTACTCTATTAATTTAACTATATCAAATATAGTCCTATATTTAAGGTAGGCATATTAGAGAGAAAGATCACAACATGTGAAATGTCACAACCATTACTGGTTACTGTAAAATACAGAATAAGAAATGGTGAAATTCAGGTGAACTGTTGAAATCACAACTAGCACTAAATGCATAGAGACACAAACAAATTTTGGATTATATGCATTAAACCACTGAACCAGTAACTTGCTGTGTACCTGCAAGAGTTGATAGGCTGGTTTCAAGGCTCAAGGAAGACCAAAAGTCATACAGATAGACAATGTCACAGAAAACCTAGCAGCGGTAAAGGTTAATAACTGTCAAATACAATACACTTAGACTCAGGACAAAAATATTGCAGCTCCTCACAATTCTTGGTGGTGCATGTGCATAAGTCAGTAAGTAATCTTTTATTTTAAGAAAATGTATTTTTATGTAAGGTTATGCCAGCCTTTACTAAAAGCTATTGTTCCAGCTGAAGGCCTTCTTGGCTGAAATGTTCTACTTTTGTTTTGTTTCTCACCTACATAAAGCTATTACCATACCACTTTTGGTTTGTTTCTCCCTACGTAAAGCTATTACCATACCACTTTTGGTTTGTTTCTCACCTACGTAAAGCTATTACCATGCCACTTTTGTTTTATTTCTCACCTACGTAAAGCTATTACCATACCACTTTTGGTTTGTTTCTCCCCTACGTAAAGCTATTACCATACCACTTTTGGTTTGTTTCTCCCCTACGTAAAGCTATTACCATACCACTTTTGTTTTGTTTCTCACCTACGTAAAGCTATTACCATACCACTTTTGTTTTGTTTCTCACCTACGTAAAGCTATTACCATACCACTTTTGGTTTGTTTCTCACCTACGTAAAGCTATTACCATACCACTTTTGGTTTGTTTCTCACCTACGTAAAGCTATTACCATACCACTTTTAGTTTGTTTCTCACCTACGTAAAGCTATTACCATACCACTTTTGGTTTGTTTCTCACCTACGTAAAGCTATTACCATACCACTTTTGGTTTGTTTCTCACCCACGTAAAGCTATTACCATACCACTTTTGGTTTGTTTCTCACCAAGGTAAAGCTATTACCATGCCACTTTTGTTTTGTTTCTCACCCAGGTAAAGCTATTACCATACCACTTTTGGTTTGTTTCTCACCCAGGTAAAGCTATTACCATACCACTTTTGTTTTGTTTCTCACCTACGTAAAGCTATTACCATACCACTTTTGGTTTGTTTCTCACCTACGTAAAGCTATTACCATACCACTTTTGGTTTGTTTCTCACCTACGTAAAGCTATTACCATACCACTTTTGTTTTGTTTCTCACCTACGTAAAGCTATTACCATACCACTTTTGGTTTGTTTCTCACCTACGTAAAGCTATTACCATACCACTTTTGGTTTGTTTCTCACCTACGTAAAGCTATTACCATACCACTTTTGGTTTGTTTCTCACCCACGTAAAGCTATTACCATACCACTTTTGGTTTGTTTCTCACCTACGTAAAGCTATTACCATACCACTTTTGGTTTGTTTCTCACCCACGTAAAGCTATTACCATACCACTTTTGTTTTGTTTCTCACCTACGTAAAGCTATTACCATACCACTTTTGTTTTGTTTCTCACCTACGTAAAGCTATTACCATACCACTTTTGGTTTGTTTCTCACCTACGTAAAGCTATTACCATACCACTTTTGTTTTGTTTCTCACCCACGTAAAGCTATTACCATACCACTTTTGGTTTGTTTCTCACCTACGTAAAGCTATTACCATACCACTTTTGGTTTGTTTCTCACCCACGTAAAGCTATTACCATACCACTTTTGGTTTGTTTCTCACCTACGTAAAGCTATTACCATACCACTTTTGGTTTGTTTCTCACCTACGTAAAGCTATTACCATACCACTTTTGTTTTGTTTCTCACCTACGTAAAGCTATTACCATACTACTTTTGGTTTGTTTCTCACCCAGGTAAAGCTATTACCATGCTACTTTTGGTTTGTTTCTCACCTACGTAAAGCTATTACCATACTACTTTTGGTTTGTTTCTCACCTACGTAAAGCTATTACCATACTACTTTTGGTTTGTTTCTCACCTACGTAAAGCTATTACCATACCACTTTTGGTTTGTTTCTCACCCAGGTAAAGCTATTACCATGCTACTTTTGGTTTGTTTCTCACCTACGTAAAGCTATTACCATACCACTTTTGGTTTGTTTCTCACCTACGTAAAGCTATTACCATACCACTTTTGTTTTGTTTCTCACCTACATAAAGCTCTTACCATGCCACTTTTTCCTTTTTTTTTAAATTTTCATTATTATAATCAGCTTTACAGCAGCTTCAAATTTCTATGCATCTTGATGCCTTTACCCAGTAACTAGTCTAATCTGGACAAATGGTTAGGGAAGACAATCCAGTACTGAAATACCAGTACTGAAATCCAGTACTGTGGAAATATCAGAATTTTACTCCAAACCAGAACACAACACAACCACACTCACTTAACTTTCTTTTAGGGGTGGATGTAGAAGAGGCATACTCTTTTAGTCATCACATGATTACAAACATTACCAACATTGAGGAGTGGAGTAAAGGGGCATCACTCTCTTGGTCACATTGTATATCTTCTTCTTTATGCCTTCCCACATATCTATTTTATTCAGCTGAGATGACAGATGAACCCAATCTCAAACCCTGGGCTCTTTGTGTAAAAAGAGCCAATTTCACCTTTTAACAAAGAGACCATCAGAACATCGGAAGGTCTGTCAGAATGGTTTCAGGTTACAACAGGAGTAAGACAAGGATGTGTCCTCTCACCATTCCTCTTCATCATATATATGGACAAAATAAATCAGGAAACAACCAACAATAAGGACAAATCAAATAATAACATAGAGGTAGAAAACTCCAACATCAATGAGCTACTCTTCACAGATGACCAATGCCTAATATATGAGGATGAAACCCTGCTACAACAGCATTTAACATCTCTAGATAAAAGCTGCACAAACTACAGTATGAAAATTAACACAGCAAAAACAGAGGCTATAAGAATAAGCAAATTAAGACACCCATTAAACATCAAGATCAAAGATAAAGAAATAAAACAAGTAGAGGAATTCAAGTATTTAGGCACAATGTTCACAGAAGATGGAAAACTAGACAGAGAAATTGACATGAGAATACAAAAAGCAAATGCTATCACATACCAGCTTTCACTATTGCTAAGACATCCAAACATTTCTAAGTCAGCTAAACAACAAATGATAAATAGCATCTTCATACCAACTTTGTGCTATGAAAGTCAAACATGGACCCTTTCTAAATCACATTTAAGAAAGATCAATACATGTGAGATGCGTTGCTTGAGAATAGTAACAAACAACACAAGAAGAGATAGAATACCAAATGAAACCATAAGAAAAATAGTAGGAACAAAACCCTGCCAAGAATATACAGAACAACAATTTAAATGGTTTGGCCACCTGGTCAGAATGAATCCTTACCAATCACCATCAAGGGTGTTCTTGAGAATGCATGGAAAAAGACCAAGAGGAAGATCCCAGAAGAAGATGGATAGATGCAGTGACAGAGACATGTAACAACAAAGGAAAAATCACTAATTCAGACAATTCGAGCAGCACAAGAACGACAAATGATATAAACCACGACACCTTTCAGGTATCAGTGACAGAGACATGTAACAACAAAGGAAAAATCACTAATTCAGACAATTCGAGCAGCACATTAACGACAAATGATATAAACCACGACACCTTTTAGGTATCAGTGAAAGAGAAAAGAAGAAGATGGATAGATGCAGTGACAGAGACATGTAACAACAAAGGAAAAATCACTAATTCAGACAATTCGAGCAGCACAAGAACGACAAATGATATAAACCACGACACCTTTTAGGTATCAGTGAAAGAGACAAGAAGAACAACAAAGAGACCTACTTTGCACTTGATATATATGCTTTTGTGTAATAAAGAAATAAATGAACAATAATACAAATTAATGAAACGGATTCTTTATTTCTTAGAGCATTAGTAACAATACAGAACATCACATCTATCACATTTTGATAACCTTTTACAAAATTCTTTGCAAAAAATTGCATAGGATGACAAATAAATAAAATCATATATAATGTGACATCATAATAGCATGAAGGAAGCTATTCAACAATAAAGTTCATGAACAAGAATTGTGGGCCTCATTGATTGCCCATGTCAAGGCATGAACAAATAATTGAACAAAATCAAATATACAGCACAGCTTCACTGGGTATTAAAGTATTTTACATTTTAAATTGCACAGCTGCTAGTTGCTATATCAAAGTGGTATTTTGGTTCTAATGTTTGAAATGTAACAGCATTTATTTATGAAGATGTCCTGATACTAGTACATTCTCCTTATTCTTATAAAAGATATTTTATGTGAGTGGTTTCAATTTGTGACACCACATACAAAATGTAAAATGTTTAGCTAATGTAAATATTTGTGTGTGAATGATATTTTAGGAGTTAATGCTTGTAGCAAAAAGATCAAAGCATGGTAAATCTGAGAGTTTTGGGGGATGCAATGTTCAATTTGTAATGACAAAAGTATTTATATTTTAAGATATGACTTCATCATTTTGAATGTACAACAGAAGACATGTATTTTAACTTCTAGCAAAGACACAAATGATCAAATTATTAACTAAAGTGTCAGTGATAAACAACTGTCTATGGTGTTGAATATTCTTTCATGAAAAATTCTAGTTGTTTTTATAAGTTTGTGAATGGTAAAGTTGTAGTAAAACATTAATGGCTGTTACAAATTTATTCAATAATTTCACAAATTGTCTTTTCTAAAAACAAAGATATATTTTGTACAAGTGGGTAAAAATGTAATTTATAAATAAATAGAATAAAACAATCCTTAAAAGTGTAACCACTTGCAAAACTGTGTGTCAGCAAATTTTGGATAGGTTTTGGTGGATATTGAGTTATTAGTGGGTCATCATCATTGCACTCTGAACATGTCCATAGGTGCTTAGATCCCCTCCTCAGCAAGTCTAGCAATGTCCAGGGAATGACAACTCCAGGTCTGTGTTGGTTGATTAGTCTTCTTATATGCCCACTAAATTTCTCTTTTCTGGCAGTGCCCATCTTAACTCCCATCTCTTTTATCTGAAGGA
The DNA here is from genome assembly GCA_032433765.1 of Megaustenia siamemsis. Classification (NCBI taxonomy): domain Eukaryota; kingdom Metazoa; phylum Mollusca; class Gastropoda; order Stylommatophora; family Ariophantidae; genus Megaustenia; species Megaustenia siamemsis. Next base: position 76,790,781 of record JAVIAB010000160.1, on the reverse strand, counting down.
GTGATGTGGACTCATGGATGTCGAAGTCCTGTGTCCTTCCCATTTCTCGGAAGGCATTGATAATGTTCACCCAATCCATTGGTTGACCATCATAAACAATAGCACAGCTAGCCAATCTGTTCACTCTTTCATTTCCCTGTACTTCCACATGTTCTGGGACACAGACAAAGTTGACCTTACATAAGTATTTTTGACTTCTGTAATGACTCTACCCATTGCATACACACAGATCCCACCTCCACTTTTCTTATCATGCTCATCGAATCACTCAGTATACAGGCATGGGTGTAGTCTTGTGACTCTAACCAGATGAATGCCTTGGTCACTGCCATCACCTCCATCATCATGCTACTCATGGTCATAATGTATGCACCACTGTTTTCCTTGACTATTCTGTCTGCTGAGCATGCTGTAAATGCCCATGCACTCCTTTGGTGTCGTCTTACAGATCCATGTGTATAGATGACTGCATCTTTCTCATTGGTGTTATCCCAGATAAGATCATTGACCTTCATTTTGACCACGACTGAGTCTGGTTCCCTACATTTCCTGTCGAGTGTGACAATACACGAGAATGTCCCCTTGAATGATGTAGGCACCAGTATCCACTACTCACATTGATATTGGCAAGCCCACAGTCCTGTTTGATGACATCTGCTTGGCCCACCCATGATTTGCCTCTTTTTTAACCTGACACCCTTTCCTGTGTTGTTTTGATGGTCATGTATGGGAGATGATGTTTTTATGGATTCAGAAGCCTGTGAGCTGATGCCCTTTGGCACAATGCCATGTAATGATATCTGCAGGTATTTCTGAGTTACCTTGTAGCTCCATATAAGGTGTTCATTTATCCGGTCTTTGAGGAAGTAGAGTTGATCTGATATCGGTTGAGCTTTGGATGTCTGGGTAATGAAAGTAGATCAACCACCAATAGAGAAATAGGAGTTAAAAAAGCACAGAACTAGGCTACACTACACATTCAGCTTGTGGGTACAGTAAAGCTGGTGATGGGCAGAGTTAAATATTGTATGTTTGATCTTAGCCATTGGCTCTTAGATCCTGGTGATGAAATGACTCGAGTGAATTTTTATTTTCAGATTCTTACTGGAAAGGGTACATCTTGTCTGCCCTATAAGGTAATACAATGCGATAGGTCTTCTAAATCAAAGTTCCAATCACCGTAGACATACACTGTTGCTATATAACTCAATAGAAATAATACAGTGATGTTTTGATCCATTTTGAGTTGCTGATCCTGCAAGAAACTATGTGGTCTATATGTTGTTTCTCCACATTTATTCACTTTTGGACATGACAAACAAATCCCAGCTTGCAACTAACGAGTTAAGTAGAAAAACAATAAAAATACATATAGTGTCTATATAACAAAATATTACATATTCATTTTCTAATCATCCAATTTTTAAATAAATAATTCAATAACTATATTTCTCTCTGTATTTTATCTCTCTCCCCCCAACCCCCCAGCCTGTATCTCACTTTCTTTCAGTCTCTCAATAAATGTATGACACTCTTTTAAATTAGAAATTTGTTAACTAATCAGGGGTTCCCCTTGAGATCATTACAAATATTTCATTTCTATATCTGCTTCATCACACCTTGATTCAATCCTTCAACAAACATAACATACAAATTCTGCATCATTATTACAATAAAATTATATGATATAATCAAAGAGATATTGACAATAACACAAATTCTGCATTATTATTACAATAAATTATATGTTACCAGTAAGAGATGTTTACAATAACATAAACTTAAATATCAAATTGCATTTTTAAATTTGCATCCCGTTGTTTCAGACTCAGACTTTCAACAAAGAAATATTGAGAAATGGTTGAGGTGCTCTTTTAACACTGTAGAAGATCACCCTATATATTTTACTTTCATTTGCCTCAAACATTTCTCTGTGGAGTTGATTTTCAAAGCCTCTTCATATTAAAACAAAAGCAATAGCAAAAACAAAAAGAAGCAGGCTAAATGTGGAAGATGGCATGATCTTTGTTTTAGAAACATTCCGCCAGACATTTTGAAAGTGGTTGTCCAGATGCATCATTCTTCATCAGCAATGTTATTAAATATTACATTATATTTATAACTGATAATCCTCTTTCAATGTATTCAATTTACTTTAAATGTCTTTTTGTATGAAAATATGTCTACAAAAGAAAGATTTACAACCACTAGAATGAACCATCACAGAAGAATGCTGAATGTAACAAAAAGGTATGACATGCAATGGCAAAGATATTAAAAAGAAAAGTAGATGTCAGACCAATTCTGAGTTTCATTCAAAAACAAGAAATTAAATAATTTTGACATAGCATCCAAAGCATCAGAGGAAACAGCAAAAGAATAAAACAGCATCCAACAGCAAACAGATGAATCAGCAGAAACAGAAAAGAGTATCCACCTGCAAAAAAAGACAAGAGCATCCAACAGCAATCAGATGAAACAGTAAAATAAAATAAAAAAGATGACCTCTAAGATGGTGCAGTGAAATTTCAAATAAGAAAAATTATTTCAACAAGTTGATAAGTGGCAAGTAAATAATTAATGAAATTAGGGACAGGAGATCTCAAATACCATTGCTGTCATGTGACATGACAACAAGCAAGCAGTGGTAGATGTGTAAAATAAACACAAAATGGTATTGAGAACATTACATTATACACTATAATTAGACCTCTTTATCCATTTTAAGATTTGTACTTGCCTCCTTGTGTTTGTTTTTTTATTATATTATCTGTTGGTTTGTAGCTGATGAAGGTTTTTGCCGAAATGTTTTAGTTTGTCTCATCTATCTTTCTATAGATTTACTTTTCTGTAGCTCTTCTTGCATCATCACGTGATATTCAATTTACTGTATATTTTATATTTGTCCTCTATCTCCAAGCAATGGAAGAGTGGACTTATGATGCAGAAAAGCAAGCCAAATTTTTGGCAAAATGATATCATTATTGACAAAGAAAGAAATCACAACATATTTTTATAAAAGAACTTGAAAGCTAGATTTTGGAATAACTAATAAGTTAAATGTGCCTGTGAGAGGCACAATGGGGAGTTAAGAATAGTGGCGCTGTTCCTTACCATGCATATTCGTAAGAGGCGACTAAGGAGAGTTGGATTGGGACTGGCTAACCTGTACTGTAAAAAAAATAAGCCTAAAAAACTTCACAGATATGGACAAGTCAAAGAAAAGAATAAAAGTAAATTTGCCGTACAGGTAAGATAAAGGCTCTCTGTTTTAGGAGATGTATGACGCAATTCACAGAAAGCCGTAAGGAGTCCAGGCTGCTGACTCACCTTTTGTCTACCAGGAAATCCTCCAGAATTGGCACCTGGAATGTATGTACCCTAAATGAGCAAGAAAAAGCTGCACAGGTAGCAACAGAAATTAGAAATTGCAAAATAGATATTCTAGGAATGTGTGAAACAAGATGGCTAGGAATGGAAAGGATAAAACTAAATACAGGCGAGATGATTTTATCATCAGGACACTGGGAACCTGGAGCACAACATAGTCAATGATTTATCATATTGTTGTCAAGGAATGCACAGAAGACACTGATAGAATGGGAAGCAGTAGGGCCAAGACTAATGAGAGCAACATTTAAAACAACAAAAAACAAATTAAAAATTCACATTATCCAATGCACCAAACAATGATAAGGATGATTTAGTTAAAGGTAAATTCTATAAATAGTTGCAATGTCAGATGGATAAAAGACGAGCCAAGGATATTATAATCTTGATGGGAGATCTAAATACAAAAGTAGGATCAGACAACAGAGGCTTCGAAGAGATTATGGGAAAACATGGACTTTGAGATATAAATGAGAATGGAGAGATATTTGTGAATTTCTGCACCCTTAATCAAATGAGCCTAGGAGAAACTATATCCCAACATAAAAGAATACATAAAGCTACATGGGTGTCACCAGATCATAGAACGGAAAATCAAATTGCCCACATATGTATTAATAAGTTTAAGTCATCCTTACAGGATGTAAAAAATATATAGAGGAGCAGATGTGGCTTCTGATTATCATCTTCTGATAGCCAAACTTAAACTTAAACTAAAAAGATACTACAACAAATAAGGGCAGAAAGTATTTCAATGTATAATTTCTTAAAGAACAAGGAATTAAAGACAAATTTGCAGTCACAATATCAAACAAATACCAAGTCCTCCAACAACTAGAAAATACAATCAATATAGAAGATCATTGGAAACAGGTAAAGGATATATGGAAAGAGACATGCGAAGAAACGCTGAGGGAAGACATTGGATAAAAATAAAAGAAAGAAAGAATAAGGAAGCAGACATAAATAAAAGCAAAATGAGAAGTAATAAAGCCAAGACACAGGAAGCTTACACAGAGGTGAACAAAGAAGTGAGAAGATGCATTAAATGGGATAAGATGAAATATATAGATGAACTAGTTAAAGAGGCAGAAGAAGCAGCAAATAAAGGGAATATGAAAGAATTGTACAACAGCACAAAGAAATTATGTGGAAAATACAAACAGATCAATGCCTTTATTGAAGATAAGAAAGGAAATCTGCTTAGTAATATAAGGGAACAAATGGAGAGATGGAAAGAGCACTTTGAAGAACTTTTGAATAGACCCGGCTCAAATAATCCTCCAGATGTACTACCAGCAGAAGAAGAGTTACACGTTAACTGTGGAAAACCAAGCAATGAAGAAATAATGAAAGCCATCAAGCTATTAAAAAATGGTAAAGCCACAGGACCAGGTGAAATTCCTTCGGAAGCCATCAAAGCAGATATTAACACCTCTACCTAGATGTTACGTAATCTATTAGATAAAATTTGGGAGAGTGAAGAAATACCCAAAGACTGGAAAGAAGGTTATATGATCAAACTTCCAAAGAAAGGAAGTTAATAGGGATGCACAAATTATAGGGGAATTATGCTACTATCAGTACCAGGAAAAATATTAGGCAAAATCATTCTGGAGAGACTAAAACAGGCCATAGAGAAACATTTGAGAGATGAATAAGCAGATTTTAGGAAAAACAGATCATGTGCTGATCAAATAACTACCCTATGTATAATAATTGAACAAAGTTTAGAACTTCAGTCCCCACTTTATATTGGATTCATAGATTACGAAAAGGCATTTCAGAGTTTGGACAGAGGAATGCTTTGGAAGTTGCTGAGTCAATATGGAATCCCCACAAAATTTATTAATCTGATAAGAACAATGTATAAAGTAATGAAATGTAGTGTGGTGCATGAAGGACAGCTTACAAAAGCATTTGAAATAAAAAAAGGAGTATGGTAGGGATGCTTTCTATCTCCATTTCTCTTTCTACTGGCCATAGATTGGATTATAAAAATAACTCAAAACAACAGAAATGGAATCCAGTGGTCACTGACCAAGCTACTTGATGAATTTGACTTTGCTGATGACATAGCTCTCCTATCACACAAACATCAACAGATGCAAGATAAAATGAGTATACTTGATGAGAGATCACAACAGATAGGAATGAAAATAGGGATAAGAACAAAATTATGAGAATTAATGCAGTTGGCAATAACCAAATAAAATTAGGAGAAATACCACTACTAAACATACAATCTTACATATATCTTGGCAGTAATATAGACAAAGAGGGAGGAACAGAAAATGATACCAAAATAAGGATATCAAAAGCAAGAGGAGCATTTCTTTCACAGGGAAACATCTGAAAGTCCAAAGAAATTAGGTTAAACACTAAAATAAAAATGTTCAACTCCAGTGTTAAGGTAGTCTTAATATAAGACTGTGAAACATGGAGAACACATAAATTTCAATCATGAAGATACAGACTTTCATTAATGGATGCTTACACAGAATAAAAGAATGGAAATGGCAGGACAAAATCACTAACATAGAATTATGAAAATGTACCAGCCTAATACCTATGGATAAAGAGAGACAGCGAAGACGATGGTGTTGGATAGGACACACACTGCGGATGCCAGCTGAGAGTATTACACAACAGGCCCTTTTTTGGAATCCCCAGGGAAAAAGACAAAGAGGAAGACTCAAGGAATTCTTGGAGAAGACAGATAGAAGCAGAGATGAAGATGTTGGGGAAGACTTGGAATGATCTTAAAAGAATGGTAAGAAACAGAACATCTTGGAAAGTGTTTGTTGAAGATGTATGCTCCACAGGGAGCTGAAAAGTAGAATAAGAAGAATAAGTTAAATGCCACAAAAGTGAAATGTGTCAGATAAATCATGGGAGCCAGCTTGACAGACAAAATCAGAAGTAAAGAACTAAGAACTAGGTTTGGGAACACCTCCAAAGAAGAATATATAATTAAACAATGAATTCAATAGGCCATGAATCAAGACAGAAACAACCAAACACAATCCATACAGTTACTAACAAATGCTATAAAACAAAAAAACCAAGAAGATACCACTCAAATATGTTGGATAGACAGAATACTAAAAAGAAATGTGAAAGCAGAAGAGGAAATCAAAGAGCAAAACTCTGTAAACTATTTCTTACCTAGATGTGAAAAGTAAATCAGTAAGGAAAGAAGAGGCAGAAGAAACGTACTACTTGTAAATGAAGCAAACTACAGACCCGTGTCAAGAACACTCTTTACCATCAAAACTGTAAAATACCGGTGAAAAGAAACAGAACAGAACAGAGCTGAGGCACAGAGTTGCAGGGTAGTTCTTCTTTCCTCTCTCATTTGATTTAACCAATGAGGAAAGATATAGTTTGTGGCCACAACATTTTTGTGTTGTTGATTATTACTGCAAAGTTGTCATCATTATTAATACCAAGTACCATGCTTGCTGGGGAGCCACGATAGCTCAGTGGTTAGTGAACTGGACTACAAAGGACAAGAGGTAGGGTTTGATACCAACCGACGGCTTCCGGGTTCACCCAGCTTTAAATGGGTACCAAATTTTTTTTCTGGTAAAGTAAAACGGCACCGGCGTAATACCGACCACATTACCCCAAAAATCATGTGATGAAGGTCTGTAAAATTTATGGTCACTAACACCATATTCCTTATACGCCACTTGGCGTGACAGGGGCTCTTTAATTTTTTTTTTTTTTTAACCATGCTTGCTGGGGTAAGTGATCATGTGTCTCCATAATTTTTTATATCTGTATTTTTTTTCATTCATTTTCACTAACAAATAGAGCATTTCCAAAATTGTCTTGCATCTTTTCTCTATTTCAGTTCTAATGGCTACCTACTACAATTTTTTCAGTTGTCTTAGCTGCAACAAAAAAAAATCACAGCTGTCACAATATATCACAGCTCCAAGAAAATATCCCAGCTGTCACAAAATATCCTAGCTGTGATCAAATATAAGAGTTGTCATAGAATATCCCAGCTGTCACAAAATATCCTAGCTGTCATAAAATATACCAGTTGTCACAAAATATCCCATCTATAACAAAATATCCTAGCTGTCAAAAAAATATACAAGTTGTCATAAAATATACCAGCTGTACCAAAATATCCCAGCTGTAATAAAATATATTTCAGCAGTCAAAGTATATCTCAGTTCGCACAAAATATTGCAGCTGTTACAAAATGTCAAAGTTGTCACAAAATATTAAAGTTGTAACAAAATATCCCAGCTGTCACAAAATATCCTAGTTGTCATAAAATATCCCAGCTGTCACAAAATATCTCAGTTGTCACAAAATATCCCAGCTGCAACAAAGTATCCCAGTCATAACCAAATATTCCAGCTGTTACAAAATATTTCTATTGTCACAAAATGGCACAGCAATAACAAAATGACCCAGCAGTAACAAAATATCCCAAATGTCACAAAATATCCCAACTGCCCAAAAATATACAATTTGTCATAAAATATACCAGCTGTACCAAAATATCCCAGCTGTAATAAAATATATTCCAGCAGTCAAAATATATCTCCGTTCACACAAAATATCCTTGCTGTAACAAAATATCTAATTTGTCACAAAATATGCCAGCTATCACAAAATATTCCACTGTCACAAAATATCTAAGTTATTACAAAATATCCCAGATGTCACAAAATACCCCAGCAATAACAAAATACCTCAGTAGTAACAAAATATCCCAGCTGTCACAAAAAATCATAGTTCTCACAAAATATGCCAGCTGTTACAAAAAATCATAGTTCTCACAAAATATGCCAGCTGTTACAAAATATAAAAGTTGTCATAAAATACTAAAGTTGTAACAAAATATTCTAGCTGTCATAAAATATCCCAGCTGTCATAAAATATCCCAGCTGTCATAAAATATCCCAGCTGTAAGAAAATATCCCAGCTGTCAGAAAGTATCCCAGCTGTCAGAAAATATCTCAGCTGTCACAAAATATATCAGTTGTCACAAAATATCCCAGCTGTCAAAAAATATCCCAACTAACAAAATATCCCAGCAGTCACAAAATATAGAATTTGTCACAAAATATCCCAGCTATCACAAAGTCTTCCAGCTGTCACAAAATATCTTAGTTATTACAAAATATCCCAGATGTCACATAAATATCCCAGCAGTAACAAAATATCCCAGCAGTAACAAAAGATCCCAGCTGTCACAAAATATACAATTTGTCATAAAATATACCAGCTATAGCACATTATCCCAGCTGTTATAAAAAATGTTCCAGCAGTCAAAAAATATATCAGTTCAAAAAAAATATCCCAGCTGTCACAAAATATCCCAGCTGTCACAAAATATCTCATTTGTCACAAAATATCCCAGCTATCACAAAATATCTCAGTTATAACAAAATATCCCAGATGTCACATAAATATACCAGCAGTAACAAAATATCCCAGCTGTCACAAAATATCCCAGCTGTCACAAAATATCCCAGCTGTCACAAAATATTACAGCTGTAATAAAATATCACAGTTGTCTCAAAATATCCCAGTTGTCACAAAATATCTCAGTTGTCACAAAATATCTCAGTTGTCAAAAAATATCAAAGATGTAACAGAATATTTCATGTGTCAGGAAATATCCCACATGCAACAAAGTATCACAGTGGTAAAAAAATATTCCAGCTGTACAAAATATTTCAGTTGCCTCAAAATGTCACAACAGTAAGAAAATATCCCAGCAGTAACAAAATATTCAAAATGTCACAAAATATATCAGCTGTACCAAAATATCCCTGATGTAATAAAATATATTACAGCAGTGAAAATATATCTCAGTTCACACAAAATATCCCAGCTGCAAAAAAATATCTCATATGTTACAGAATATATCATTTGTCACAAAATATCACAGCTGTCACGAAATATCTCAGTTATCATAAAATTTCCTAGATGTCACAAAATATCCCAGATGTCACAAAAAATCCCAGAGGTAACAAAATATACAGCTATCACAAAATATCCCAGCTGCCACAAAATCATCCAGCTGTCTCAAATTGGCACAGCAGTAACAAAATATCCCAGTAGCAAAAAAATATTCCATCAGTAGCAAAATATCCCTGCTATTACAAAATATCCCAGTTGTAACATAATATCCCAGTTGTAACATAATATTCCAGTTGTCACAAAATAACCCAGCTGTCACAAAATATCACAGCTGTCACAAATAATCCCAGCTGTCAAAAAATACCTAAGTTGTCACAAAATGTCTCATTTGTTACAAAATGTTACAGCTGTAACAAAATATCCCAGCTTCAACAAAACATCCCAGCTGTCATAAAACATCCAAGCTGTCACAAAACATCAGTTGTCACAAAATATCTCAGTTGTCAGAAAATATCCCAGCTGTAGCAAAATATCTCAGTTGTCTGAAAATATCCCAGCTGTAGCAAAATATCTCTGTTGTCATAAGATATCCCAGCTGGAACAATTTTACCACAGTTGTAACAAAATTTTCCAGGTATTACAAAATATTTCAGATGTCACAAAATGTCCCAGCAGTAACAAAATATCCCAACAGTAACAAAATATACCAGCAATAACAAAATATCACAGCTGTTACAAAATCTTATTTGCCACAAAACATCTCAGTTGTCACAAGATATCAAAGCTATAACACACATATTGTGTTGTCAGAAAATATCCCACATGCAACAAAGTATCCCAGTGGTAAAAAAATATTACAGCAGTAACAAAATATCCACAGCAGTAACAAAATATCCCAGCAGTAACAAAATATCCCAAATGTCACAAAATATACAAGCTGTACCAAAATATCCCTGATGTTATAAAATATATTTCAGCAGTCACAATATATCTCAGTTCACACAAAATAAATATCCCAGCTGCAAAAAAAAATCCCAGCTGTCACAGAATATATCATTTGTCACAAAATATCACAGCTATCACAAAATATTCAAGCTGTCACAAAATATCTCAGTTATCATAAAATATCCCAGATGTCACAAAATATCCCAGATGTCACAAATTATCCCAGATGTCACAAAATATCCCAGCATTAATAAAATATCACAGCAGTAACAAAATATACAGCTGTCACAAAATATCCCAGCTATCACAAAATCATGCAGCAGTCACAAAATATCTCAGTTATCACAAAGTATCACAGCTGTCCTAAAGTAATTAAGTTTTCATAAAATATCCCAGCTGTTACAAATATACCAGCTGTCACAAAATATCACAGCTGTAACAAAATGTTTAAGTTGTTACAAAATGTTGCAGCTTTAACAAAATATCCCAGCTACAACAAAACATCCCAGTTGTCATAAAACATTCAAGCTTGCACAAAATATCACAGTTGTCACAAAATATATATCCCAGCAGCAACAATTAGCTTAACAAAATATTCCAGCTGTTACAAAATATCCCAGCTGCCACAAAATATACAATTTGTCAAAAATATACAGCTGTACCACAATATACCAGCTGTAATAAAAAATATTCCAACAGTCAAAATATATATCAGTTCACACAAAATATCCCAGCTGTAAGAAAATATCACAGCAGTAACAAAATATACTGCTGTCACAAAATATCCCAGCTATCACAAAATCATGCAGCAGTCACAAAATATCTCAGTTATCACAAAATATAGTTCTCACAAAATATGCCAGCTGTTACAAAATTTAAAAGTTGTCACAAACTATTAAAGTTGTAACAAAATATTTCAATTGTTACAAAGTATTTCAGTGTCACAAAACATCACAGCAGTAAAAAAATATCCCAGTTGTAACAAAATATCCCAGCTGCAACAAAATACCCCAGCTGTCATAAAACATCCAAGCTGTCACAAAATATCTCCTCTGTCACAAAACAACACAGCTGTCATAAAACATCCCAGCTGTCACAAAATATCCCAGCTGTCACAAAAGATCACAGATGTTCCCTTCTCCTGACATGACCCCAAGTGATGAATGTCTCCTGATGTTGGAAATTAGCTTTCATTTTTTATTTGGCCTCTTTTAGAACATCCTAATTACTCTTTTAGAACATCCTAATTACTCTTAGAACATTCCCATTACTCTTTTAGAACATTCCCATTACTCTCTTATAACATCCCCATTACTCTCTTAGAACATCCCCATTACTCTTTTAGAACATTCCCATTACTCTTTTAGAACATTCCCATTACTCTTTTATAAAATTCCCATTACTCTTAGAATATCCGGATTACTCTTTTAGAATATCCCCATTACTCTTTCAGAATATCCCCGTTAGTCTTTCAGAATATCCCTTTAGTCTTTTAGAATACCCTTGTTACTCTTTTAGAACATCCTCATCTATTACAAAAGTTTGGAACTCAAAAGAACAAAATTAATATAAAAAGCTGTTTTATAGAATTGTTGGATTTTTGTGTTCTGTGATGGCTCTCTTGCAGTTCTTTCTAACCATAGCATATGCATTAGGGGACAGACAACAATCCTGGACATGCAACTGTTGAAATGAAGAGTACCTATAAGCAATCATCACTATACCTTTGTCTGTCTGTTGTTACATCACATGACTTCATCTCAAGTTTATGTAGATTTGGACAGTGCATAGATAAAGCATACAGTCCATCATCTGTTATGTCACATTTGCTTATGTCCAACAAGCAAAGTCTTGAGCAGCTTTGTGCCAGAAAATCTAAGCCAATGTCTGAGATAGCCTCACAGCCCCGAGCATTGAAGTAGCATAGCTTGTAGTTCTTAGTAATGTGAATGACCCCTTGGTCTGACACCTTGGTAAACATGAAACAAATTGTAAAAAGTTTATAACAGGCCTTTGTGAGCAATTATATATGTAAATGTTTGTAAATAGTCCATATAAAAATATCTGTCAACAATTATAATATATTTCTTTAAATGTTAAAACATTGTACATAAACATAACAATAGTAAACATGTACAAATTAAACATCATTCCTTTTAATATATGGAGGAATAATGATGTTAGTGATCATATTTTTTTATGACAAACAGGACTTTTATAAAAGTCGTGACCAGAATCAAGCAATACTGCACTACCTTTTCACATAAAATGGTAAATACATTTTTGAAGCAGGCCATATATAAATATGTAAATATTTTAACAGTGACACCAATTCTATCACCAAGCTTGTTTAAACTAATCAATGAGAGAATCTTTAAAAACATCACAAAGATACCAGGCATAAATAATGGAATAATAGTCAGTAACCTAAGATATGCTGATGATACTGTATTACTAGCAGAAAATCCTGAAGATCTACATCAATTACTAGATGAAATAAACATGAAAAGCAAAAAATATGGATTGGATCTGAATGTCAAAAAGACTAAAACTATGATCATAAACAAAGAAAGTACTCAAAACCTATGATTGGACATCAAATTTCTTAGGTATACACCTGAAGACAGTTCAAAGCTACAACTACTTTGAACATACTATAACCAGTGATGGAAAATGTAAAACTGGAGAAAAAAAAATAGAAAATGGCAAAAAGTAATTTTAATGTCATAAAAAATACACTAACATCAAAACAAATAAAGCAGGGCTAAAACTAAGAATATCAAAATGTTATATCTTCTCAACATTCATGTATGGTGCTGAAAGATGGACATTAGACAAGAAAACAGAACAGAAAATTTAAGCTTTTCAGATGTGGATTTATAGAAGAATAGGAAGAATTGAAAGGAAAGAAAAGAAAACAAATGATTATTCTTCTTCTTGCATTCCTCATTGACCTTTCAGCACTGAGAGGAGATATAATTTGCGGTCTTTTGCTCTTCTGTTCGCCTCGGCTGCTGTTATGTTTCCTAGTGCTTCTAATATCCCATCCATCCATCTTTTTCGTGGTTGACCATTGGGTCTGGTATTCTCACATTTGTTGAAGGATCGTTGTGTTGTGTTTTGATTTTTCTGCTTTGTCATGTGGTCAACAAATTTTATCTGTTGTTTTTTTTATATATTCTATGCCGGGGGCTATTCCTAGCTTTCTCCTCAGTTCTTCATTTCTGAGCTTATCTTTCAGATTGTTTCCTGTCATTCATCTGACACATTTCATCTTAGAGGTTATTTTTCTTATTGTTCTTGCATCTAGGGTCCAGGTCTGGCATTGGTAGCACAACGTTGGGATGAAGATTGTATTGTATAGTGCTCATTTTGCCTCTAGCGTTATTTCCTTGTTGGACAATAGTGGTGATAACTGTCCAATGATTTGGATTGACAAACAATGAAGTCTTAAAACAACTAAAAATTAAAAGAGAACTACTAAACACAATTCAAACAGAACAAATGAGATTTTTGAGGCATGTTAAAAGACACTATGGTCTACTAAAAGTAATCTTGGAAGGGAAAACGCAAGGTAAAAGAGGGAGAGGTAGACCAAGACGAATATGGACAAGTAACATCAAAAGATGGTCACATCAGCCTATGATAATCTTCACCATCAAAGCAAGAGACAGAGCAGAAAGGTGCTCCATGGTAGCCAACTTTGGATGCGGAGACAGCACTTAATGAATGACATAAACGAAAATGTCAAATAAAATTTATACTTAGCTCTCTATAGAAACAATTTTAAACTGATAAGCTGTGAAAGTCTGTATCTGTACTGCACAGTTTTTATAAAATGTATTGTTTCCAATGTAAAGAAAGATTTTTTTTTTTGTTGCTCTTCCAAAAAAAAATTTTCCACAGTCTGGCGTCACATGCTTCCTTGTATTAGTTATCAAAATGGTGGATGCACTGAATTCGTGTCAGAAACTATAAGCTGTGATTGAAATTCTCACAGTGGAAAGTTTTGAGCCTAAAGCAATTCACAATGCTCTGTGGAATTTGCTTGAAGAGGAAGTTTTCAATCTCAAGTTATGGCAGTCTTGACACAGAGAGGTTGTTAGTTCAAATCCGACTGTACAAGTTGTGATTTTTATTTGTGATTTCTCTCTGTGGCAACCACCCCTGGTCTCAACAGTGAGACCTGGCTTGAAACGTCAATTACACATCAACAGAAAAAATATGAGTACCTCTGAAAATGGAGTTATCTGCCTGAGTGGCGAGGTGCCCATGTGCACATAGCTGCCAGGGTAAAATGAATTAACATGCAAAATTCAGTTCCTAGGCTATAGGAACTTCCCCTTAGGTGAAAGCTGAGAATGCAGAAAAAAAATATGTCTATACTGTATTTTTGTGGTTAACTCTTTACGTACAGAAGCTTTTTATTGACGCAACAGAAGAGATTTCAGAGACAAAATTGTTCATGGTTTTAAGAATCAATCTATATATTTATATTCATCTAACATATAACATTTTTTATATGAATGTTTGGATAATTTAACAAGATATAAGATTTCACCAATATCCAGATGATATAAGAAATGTAAAAAGAATATGGTTTGATGGCGTTCACACTAATCAAATTAGGCGTGGCGCACTATATGGCAAAACGTATGTTGCCGGAATCGCATTGGCGCACAGTGCTGTGAAAAGTACAGAAAGAGTTAATGTAATAAATAATTTTAAAGAAAAAAATCTGAGTACAAATGTTTGCAGTGATAAAAATAGCATGATACACATTACACGTAGACCAATATTTTCAACTACAAATATTTGGCTGCTAAACTTGTAAATGCAGGTGGTTGATGAGCTGGTACAAGATGTTACTAACTCACATCAATTTCAAGACTTGTGGTTTCATCAAGGCGGTGTCTTTTCAATAATTGCTATACTACATTGGGTTTATACTTTTCTTCAAAGTTGAGTAAGGTAGAATTTTAGCGAAGAATGAGAAGCTCGGCCAGAATAAGCACATATGACAAAGTACACTGAAAACCCTGTGTGCCATCTGATGGCACTGCACGGCATTAGAAGTAAGACAGTCATAGAAATATATGATTACTAACATACTTTTCCCAAAACCCACAACTTTTAAAAATAAAGAAACATTAGAATGTAAAATCCTTCATTACCTTTTTACATTTTGCCCCAATGAGGAAACGTAGAGTCTTACGTAATTTGGCCACTCTTGCATGCCTAGATCAGCTACACTTTTGCAATCACTCAGTCTTAGTTCACGTAAGCTTGTCGAAGGAAGAATTTTTAAATTGTTTAATGACATGACATAAAGAGAATAATTAAAATTACAAAGAAAACAAGTTTTAAACAGTTAAACTGAATATTTGAATATTTACTGAATATTTATTTATTGTATAGAATATAATTTATTAACTGAATATATATTTATTGTATGCTCAATGTGAATGCAAATCTATAACAGGTGAAATATACCAGATGGCCTATTAAAATCAATATTCATAACCTTACCAAAGAAATGGGGAGCCACGATAGCTCAGTGGTTAGTGAACTGGACTACAAAGGACAAGAAGTAGGTTTCGAACCCTACAACATCAAAGCAAGAAACAGTGCAGAAAGGTGGTCCATGGTAGCCAACTTTGGATGCAGAGACAGCACTTAATGAATGACATAAATGAAAATGTCAAATAAAATTTATACTTAACTCTCTAAAGAACCAATTTTAAACTGATAAGCTGTGAAAGTCTGTATCTGTACTGCACAGTTTTTATAAAATGTATTGTTTCTAATTTAAAACAAGATTTAAAAAATTTTTTTTTTATTTTGCTCTTCCAAAAGAAAGTTTCCACAGTCTGGTGTCACATGCTTCCTTGTATTTGTTATCAAAATGGTGGACGCACTGGATACGAGTCAGAAGCTATAAGCTGTGACTGAAATTCTCACTTTGGAAAGTTTTTACCCTAAAGCAATTCACAATGATGTGTAGTTTGCTTGAAGAGGAAGTTTTCAATCTCAAGTTATGGCAGTCTTGACACAGAGTCAAATAAAATTTATACTTAGCTCTCTATAGAAACAATTTTAAACTGATAAGCTGTGAAAGTCTGTATCTGCACTGCACAATTTTTATAAAATGTATTGTTTCCAATGTAAAGAAAGATTTTTTTTTTTTTTTGCTCTTCCAAAAAAAAATTTTCCACAGTCTGGCGTCACATGCTTCCTTGTATTAGTTATCAAAATGGTGGATGCACTGAATTCGTGTCAGAAACTATAAGCTGTGATTGAAATTCTCACAGTGGAAAGTTTTGAGCCTAAAGCAATTCACAATGCTCTGTGGAATTTGCTTGAAGAGGAAGTTTTCAATCTCAAGTTATGGCAGTCTTGACACAGAGAGGTTGTTAGTTCAAATCCGACTGTACAAGTTGTGATTTTTATTTGTGATTTCTCTCTGTGGCAACCACCCCTGGTCTCAACAGTGAGACCTGGCTTGAAACGTCAATTACACATCAACAGAAAAAATATGAGTACCTCTGAAAATGGAGTTATCTGCCTGAGTGGCGAGGTGCCCATGTGCACATAGCTGCCAGGGTAAAATGAATTAACATGCAAAATTCAGTTCCTAGGCTATAGGAACTTCCCCTTAGGTGAAAGCTGAGAATGCAGAAAAAAAATATGTCTATACTGTATTTTTGTGGTTAACTCTTTACGTACAGAAGCTTTTTATTGACGCAACAGAAGAGATTTCAGAGACAAAATTGTTCATGGTTTTAAGAATCAATCTATATATTTATATTCATCTAACATATAACATTTTTTATATGAATGTTTGGATAATTTAACAAGATATAAGATTTCACCAATATCCAGATGATATAAGAAATGTAAAAAGAATATGGTTTGATGGCGTTCACACTAATCAAATTAGGCGTGGCGCACTATATGGCAAAACGTATGTTGCCGGAATCGCATTGGCGCACAGTGCTGTGAAAAGTACAGAAAGAGTTAATGTAATAAATAATTTTAAAGAAAAAAATCTGAGTACAAATGTTTGCAGTGATAAAAATAGCATGATACACATTACACGTAGACCAATATTTTCAACTACAAATATTTGGCTGCTAAACTTGTAAATGCAGGTGGTTGATGAGCTGGTACAAGATGTTACTAACTCACATCAATTTCAAGACTTGTGGTTTCATCAAGGCGGTGTCTTTTCAATAATTGCTATACTACATTGGGTTTATACTTTTCTTCAAAGTTGAGTAAGGTAGAATTTTAGCGAAGAATGAGAAGCTCGGCCAGAATAAGCACATATGACAAAGTACACTGAAAACCCTGTGTGCCATCTGATGGCACTGCACGGCATTAGAAGTAAGACAGTCATAGAAATATATGATTACTAACATACTTTTCCCAAAACCCCACAACTTTTAAAAATAAAGAAACATTAGAATGTAAAATCCTTCATTACCTTTTTACATTTTGCCCCAATGAGGAAACGTAGAGTCTTACGTAATTTGGCCACTCTTGCATGCCTAGATCAGCTATACTTTTGCAATCACTCAGTCTTAGTTCACGTAAGCTTGTCGAAGGAAGAATTTTTAAATTGTTTAATGACATGACATAAAGAGAATAATTAAAATTACAAAGAAAACAAGTTTTAAACAGTTAAACTGAATATTTGAATATTTACTGAATATTTATTTACTGTATAGAATATAATTTATTAACTGAATATATATTTATTGTATGCTCAATGTGAATGCAAATCTATAACAGGTGAAATATACCAGATGGCCTATTAAAATCAATATTCATAACCTTACCAAAGAAATGGGGAGCCACGATAGCTCAGTGGTTAGTGAACTGGACTACAAAGGACAAGAAGTAGGTTTCGAACCCTACAACATCAAAGCAAGAAACAGTGCAGAAAGGTGGTCCATGGTAGCCAACTTTGGATGCAGAGACAGCACTTAATGAATGACATAAATGAAAATGTCAAATAAAATTTATACTTAACTCTCTAAAGAACCAATTTTAAACTGATAAGCTGTGAAAGTCTGTATCTGTACTGCACAGTTTTTATAAAATGTATTGTTTCTAATTTAAAACAAGATTTAAAAAATTTTTTTTTATTTTGCTCTTCCAAAGAAAGTTTCCACAGTCTGGTGTCACATGCTTCCTTGTATTTGTTATCAAAATGGTGGACGCACTGGATACGAGTCAGAAGCTATAAGCTGTGACTGAAATTCTCACTTTGGAAAGTTTTTACCCTAAAGCAATTCACAATGATGTGTAGTTTGCTTGAAGAGGAAGTTTTCAATCTCAAGTTATGGCAGTCTTGACACAGAGTCAAATAAAATTTATACTTAGCTCTCTATAGAAACAATTTTAAACTGATAAGCTGTGAAAGTCTGTATCTGCACTGCACAATTTTTATAAAATGTATTGTTTCCAATGTAAAGAAAGATTTTTTTTTTTTTTGCTCTTCCAAAAAAAAATTTCCACAGTCTGGCGTCACATGCTTCCTTGTATTAGTTATCAAAATGGTGGATGCACTGAATTCGTGTCAGAAACTATAAGCTGTGATTGAAATTCTCACAGTGGAAAGTTTTGAGCCTAAAGCAATTCACAATGCTCTGTGGAATTTGCTTGAAGAGGAAGTTTTCAATCTCAAGTTATGGCAGTCTTGACACAGAGAGGTTGTTAGTTCAAATCCGACTGTACAAGTTGTGATTTTTATTTGTGATTTCTCTCTGTGGCAACCACCCCTGGTCTCAACAGTGAGACCTGGCTTGAAACGTCAATTACACATCAACAGAAAAAATATGAGTACCACTGAAAATGGAGTTATCTGCCTGAGTGGCGAGGTGCCCATGTGCACATAGCTGCCAGGGTAAAATGAATTAACATGCAAAATTCAGTTCCTAGGCTATAGGAACTTCCCCTTAGGTGAAAGCTGAGAATGCAGAAAAAAAATATGTCTATACTGTATTTTTGTGGTTAACTCTTTACGTACAGAAGCTTTTTATTGACGCAACAGAAGAGATTTCAGAGACAAAATTGTTCATGGTTTTAAGAATCAATCTATATATTTATATTCATCTAACATATAACATTTTTTATATGAATGTTTGGATAATTTAACAAGATATAAGATTTCACCAATATCCAGATGATATAAGAAATGTAAAAAGAATATGGTTTGATGGCGTTCACACTAATCAAATTAGGCGTGGCGCACTATATGGCAAAACGTATGTTGCCGGAATCGCATTGGTGCACAGTGCTGTGAAAAGTACAGAAAGAGTTAATGTAATAAATAATTTTAAAGAAAAAAATCTGAGTACAAATGTTTGCAGTGATAAAAATAGCATGATACACATTACACGTAGACCAATATTTTCAACTACAAATATTTGGCTGCTAAACTTGTAAATGCAGGTGGTTGATGAGCTGGTACAAGATGTTACTAACTCACATCAATTTCAAGACTTGTGGTTTCATCAAGGCGGTGTCTTTTCAATAATTGCTATACTACATTGGGTTTATACTTTTCTTCAAAGTTGAGTAAGGTAGAATTTTAGCGAAGAATGAGAAGCTCGGCCAGAATAAGCACATATGACAAAGTACACTGAAAACCCTGTGTGCCATCTGATGGCACTGCACGGCATTAGAAGTAAGACAGTCATAGAAATATATGATTACTAACATACTTTTCCCAAAACCCCACAACTTTTAAAAATAAAGAAACATTAGAATGTAAAATCCTTCATTACCTTTTTACATTTTGCCCCAATGAGGAAACGTAGAGTCTTACGTAATTTGGCCACTCTTGCATGCCTAGATCAGCTATACTTTTGCAATCACTCAGTCTTAGTTCACGTAAGCTTGTCGAAGGAAGAATTTTTAAATTGTTTAATGACATGACATAAAGAGAATAATTAAAATTACAAAGAAAACAAGTTTTAAACAGTTAAACTGAATATTTGAATATTTACTGAATATTTATTTACTGTATAGAATATAATTTATTAACTGAATATATATTTATTGTATGCTCAATGTGAATGCAAATCTATAACAGGTGAAATATACCAGATGGCCTATTAAAATCAATATTCATAACCTTACCAAAGAAATGGGGAGCCACGATAGCTCAGTGGTTAGTGAACTGGACTACAAAGGACAAGAAGTAGGTTTCGAACCCTACAACATCAAAGCAAGAAACAGTGCAGAAAGGTGGTCCATGGTAGCCAACTTTGGATGCAGAGACAGCACTTAATGAATGACATAAATGAAAATGTCAAATAAAATTTATACTTAACTCTCTAAAGAACCAATTTTAAACTGATAAGCTGTGAAAGTCTGTATCTGTACTGCACAGTTTTTATAAAATGTATTGTTTCTAATTTAAAACAAGATTTAAAAAATTTTTTTTTTATTTTGCTCTTCCAAAAGAAAGTTTCCACAGTCTGGTGTCACATGCTTCCTTGTATTTGTTATCAAAATGGTGGACGCACTGGATACGAGTCAGAAGCTATAAGCTGTGACTGAAATTCTCACTTTGGAAAGTTTTTACCCTAAAGCAATTCACAATGATGTGTAGTTTGCTTGAAGAGGAAGTTTTCAATCTCAAGTTATGGCAGTCTTGACACAGAGTCAAATAAAATTTATACTTAGCTCTCTATAGAAACAATTTTAAACTGATAAGCTGTGAAAGTCTGTATCTGTACTGCACAATTTTTATAAAATGTATTGTTTCCAACGTAAAGAAAGATTTTTTTTTTTGCTCTTCCAAAAAAAAATTTTCCAGTCTGGTGTCACATGCTTCATTGTATTAGTTATCAAAATGGTGGATGCACTGAATTCGTGTCAGAAACTATAAGCTGTGATTGAAATTCTCACAGTGGAAAGTTTTGAGCCTAAAGCAATTCACAATGCTCTGTGGAATTTGCTTGAAGAGGAAGTTTTCAATCTCAAGTTAAGGCAGCCTTGACACAGAGGTTATTAGTTCAAATCTGACTGTACAAAGTTGTGATTTTTATTTGTGATTTCTCTCTGTGGCAACCACCCCGAGTCTCAACAGTGAGGCCTGGCTTGTAATGTCAATTACACAACAGAAAAAATATGAGTACCTCTGAAGATAGAGCTATCGGCCTGAGTGGCCCCTGTGCACATAACTGCCAGGGTAAAATGAATTAACATGCAAAATTCAGTTCCTAGGCTATAGGGACCTCCCCTTAGGTGAAAGCTGAGAATGCAGAAAAAAAAATGTCTATACTGTATTTTTGTGGTTAACTCTTTACGTACAGAAGCTTTTTATTGACGCAACAGAAGAGACTTCAGAGACAAAATTGTTCATGGTTTTAAGAATCAAATCAATCTATATATTTATATTCCTCTAACATATAACATATTATATATGAATGTTTATATAATTGAACAAAATATAAGATTTTACCAATATCCATATGATATAAGACATGTAAAAAAATATGATTTGATGGCGTTCACACTAATCAAATTGAGCGTGGCGCACTATACGGCGAAACGTACGTTGCCGGAATCGCTTTGGCGCACAGTGCTGCAAAATGTACAGAAAGAGTTAATGTAATAAATAATTTTAAAGAAAAAAATCTGAGTACAACTGTTTGCAGTGATAAAAATAGCATGATACACATTACACATAGACCAATATTTTCTACAACAAATATTTGGCTGTTAAACTTGCAAATGCAGGTGGTTGATGAGCTGGTACAAGATGGTACTTACTCACATCAATTTCAGGACTAGTGGTTTCATCAAGGCGGTGTCTTTTCAATAATTGCTATACTACCTTGGGTTTATACTTTTCTTCAAAGTTGAGTAAGGTAGAATTTTAGCGAAGAATGAGAAGCTCGGCCAGAATAAGGACATATGACAAAGTACACCAAAAACCCTGTGTGCCATCTGATGGCACTGCACGGCATTAGAAGTAAGACAGTCATAGAAATATATGATTACTAACATATTTTTCCCAAAACCCCACAACTTTTAAAAATAAAGAAACATTAGAATGTAAAATCCTTCATTACCTTTTTGCGTTTTGCCACAATGAGGAAACGTAGAGTCTTACGTAATTTGGCCACTCTTGCATGCCTAGATCAGCTACACTTTTGCAATCACTCAGTCTCAGTTCACGTAAGCTTGTCGAAGGAAGAATTTTTAAATTGTTTAATGACATGACATAAAGAGAATAATTAAAATTACAAAGAAAACAAGTTTTAAACAGTTAAACTGAATATTTGAATATTTACTGAATATTTATTTATTGTATAGAATATAATTTATTAACTGAATATATATTTATTGTATGCTCAATGTGAATGCAAATCTATAACAGGTGAAATATAACAGATGGCCTATTAAAATCAATATTCATAGCCTTACCAAAGAAATGGGGAGCCGCGATAGCTCAGTGGTTAGTGAATTGGACTACAGAGGACAAGAGGTAGGGTTTGATCCCAACCGATGGCTTCCGGTTCACCCAGCTTTAATGCGTACTGGATTTTTTTATGGGAAAGTAAAGTGGCGTAGGCATAATATTGACCACATTACCCCAAAAATCATGTGCCGTGGGTCTATAAAATTTATGGTCACCAACACCATATTCCCTACACGCCACTTGGCGTGATGGGGGTACATTACTTTTTTTTTACCAAAAGAAAGCTTGTGCAATTGAATGTGATGATCATCCCACAATAATCTAATGAATCACACGTCCAAGATAGTATTAGGAATCATCATGCGAAGAGTGCAAAACAAAATCAGTCTAAAAATTAGTGATGAAAAGTGATTTTGTTGAAGGTAAAGGTATGAACAATGACATATACATCATAAGATCTTAATAGAAAGAGCCACAGAGGTGAAAACAGATCTATGTTTCATAGACTATACCAAAGCATTTGATAAAGTAAAATATCAAGAAATAAGCAATTTTTTAGAAGACATAAAAGTTGACATCAAAGATTAGTAACTTGAGGTAATTATTATTATTTGTAATATTAGAATGGAATTTTAATCGTATTTATATATAATTTTTACCTGCGGCAAACTTAATTGTTATTTAATTAGAAACATGACATTAAGACAATGAATAATAATGAATGAAATTTAATCCATTTTCAATATAAAGATTGAAGTACCTTGAACTGTGGAAATATTATTTTTACAACTCATTTTAAACACTTCTTGAGGACATTTTAAGTTATTTTGTTAGAGAATCTGAAATCTGATAGTGTGCAGTGTTCCTGAAAATATGATTTGATTTTGACCAACTGCCCTTTATTTTGTGGGATGAGATGAAAATAAAATATCTTGTATACATAGGAAGCCATCTTGAAAAATAATTGAGTTCTTTTTTTAATTTATGAATACTTTATAATTATAAATTGCTACAATTTAAAAACAAATTAATTTCTTTTAATTTGCATACAAATTTAAAGGCACAGTTATTTACTGCATAATTTGAATCTATGTACATTGCTAAACATGTCCAATGATTAATATTTTACAGAATATTATGAACTGTCTAAAAGGTTGAAGCAATTACCTCTATGAATAATAACTTAAAGACAAAAATAAATTTGCACTGTATAGCCAATATAATAGCCAAATAAAATAATACTTTAAAAAACTATCTAAAAGATCTATATATATATATATATATATATATATATATATATATATATATATGTTTCATAGATTACACCAAAGCATTTGATAAAGTAAAGCATAAGAAATAATAATAAATCATGGTAGCTTTTACATCTCATCAACCAATTTTGAATTCCCTTATATGATTTTTAGAAATTAAAAGAGGATTAATGATGAGTGAAATCATTACAGAAGAGAGATTTTTAAAAGTACTATGCCGCTCTTCAACAAAGCCGGTGTTTAATGTTTTTGGCAATTTTAGGATACTTTTTTTTTTTTAAATACCTACTGAACAATTTCCATAAATTATCTGTAGAGCTTTTTTTTTCTCTTCACATTGGCATAATTATATCTATTTTTTTCTCTTTCAAATTCATCCTTAGCTTCCATTTATTTGCTTCTCACCACTGCTGTAAATCTACCAACTAAAGTTAACATCAATCCAAAGTATTTGAACTCTTTCATCCTTAAAACTGTCAATTTAATGTAATAGATGACAGGTTGTTAATTTCACACATATAGGGTAAAGTTTAAAACTTAAATTTAACAGTTTGTTTATATCCTGTTTTGTTTTCTCCAGCTCTCAGTAAACTCTACATGGAACACCTTATAATTTTATTTTTTTTATTTTTAATAATGCTGTCCTTAATCAATCCACTGTGTGATTGTCAAACCAAATATGATTGTGAGAAAACAAAGTTTAGAATTAATAATTTAATTAACACTGTCTTTTTTTATCCAACAACCAAAGAGAGCAGTTTGTTTTATTGTCTTATAATAAAATAATTATCTTAATTTTTGAAGAAAAGTTCCTCTTTTATTTATACTCTAACTATAACTTAATGAGAATGTCTATAAGATACAGCTTCTAATCCATTTTTATCCAAAACTGTATTAATTGTGACTGCAAAATAATGTATGTGTGAGAGAGCTATTAATATTACTTATTAAATTTAATTTATTAAATTTAAACATAACAATTGGTAGCTTAAGGTAATTCTTATTACTATTTGTAATATTGGAATGACACTATAATCTTATTAATATATATGTAATGTTTACCTGTGGCAAACTTACTTAGTTCTTTTTGAAGTTAGAATCATGACAAATCATCATCATCAAGTACCAGGCCTGCTGGCATAGGTTCATGTCTCTCCACAACTCGACAGTTATCATTTCTGTTGTTGACCTTCAGCCAAGCAATTCTCTTAAGCTGTCTGGTATCGTTTATCTTTGATTCCCTCTATCTCTTCGTCCTTCATGACAAATAGACAATGAATAGTAATGAATGAATATTAATTCATTTTCAATATAAAGATTGAAGTAGCTTGAACTGTGAAAATATTATTATAAAATGCATCTAATCACTATTTGAAGATATTCTAAGTTATTCAGTTAGAGAATCTGAAATAATATTGTCTCCATGTTCATGAAAATATTATTTGACTTTGACTATCCACTCTGCATTTGGGAGAATAAGATGAATATAAAATATATTGTTTAAATAGAATCTATATTAATAACAATAGCGGAATTCTTGTTGAATTTTATGCATACTGGATTATTTTAAATTGCTATCATTTAAAAACAAATTAATTTCCTATAATTTGCACAAAACGTAGAAGCACATTTATTTAATGAATTAATTTAAATCTATATTCATTGCTAAACACGTCTAATGAAATATATTTGTCTAAATATACCGCCATTTTGAGAATTATTGTAGAGTACTAATTGCATGTTATGCATACTTGATAATTTTAAATTGCTACCACGTAGAAACAAATTAATTTCATATAATGTGCACAAAACTTAGAAGCACATTTATTTATCGTATTAATTTAAATCTATATGCATTGCTGAACACATCTAGTGGTTATTGCTTTAGAGAATATTATTAACTGTCTAAAAATTAAAATGAATTACCCCTAGGAACAATAACTTGTACTTTACGAAAAATTACACTTTTGTAGTGGCTTCCCTTAATAAGCAAGGAGAATAATGCTTTAAAAAATTCATATAAAAGTAATATTTTTTTTTGCATCATGAATTAAAAGCACATACACTTTGATTGATAAGATTTAATTTTAGTGCATTGTAAGACACATTGCCTAATATGTTCTTGTATATTTAAACATAAACATTTTTAAGAAAATATTTTTTTTTCAAATGATATGCAAAATTGTGGTACTCTTAAAAAACTACAACAGCAAGAGATTTATGTAATTAACTATTTTGTATGTAGTTTTCAGTGGCCGGGTTTATGAAATTCTAGTGAATATTTATAAACCAACTGCCCAATTTTCTCTTTGGCTAAGACGCAAGGCTTATAAACCTTGTCCTAGGTGCAAAGCCGTGTTGCCTGCTCTAGCAACACAGACTGTGTCACGTCGGCTACGTGACACAGTAGTCTTTGGGTACTGCTTTGCTACCTCCCATTATGTCAAAGTTTGAACAGAAAATTGGGGGGGTGGAAGATGCGTGGTCGGACTAGGGTAACACCCGATGTTCTTAGTGCCGAGATTGCAATCGGCACGTCTGTGTGCTGTTGAATCTGGGCTAGTTTCCACTAGCTAGGCAGCCCTAGCCTAGGGCATCAGTCTTAGTGAGGTGGGGATCCTGGGGACAGCAGCCCTTCCATTTACACAAATGACATGAATGGTTATCCCCTTAACTTCTGTTCCCTACATTTCCTGTGGAGTGTGCCCCTGTATGACGTAGGCACAGGTAGACTACTACTCGCCAGCGTTGGTAAATCCTCAGACCTGTTTGATGACATTTCAATTAAATACTATTTTATAACGCGTGTATTCTGCCAAACAATAACAATTCATTAAGTTCCATTTCAACAATCAATTCAAAAGGACAATCAATCAATTCATAAATATAATTAACTAAGTAAGTAATCCATACTTAATAATCCTTGGAAAATGAAAGAAGACACTCGATGTTTATGTTTCTTAAGCCAGAAGTAGGTTACACTTACACGGTCACGTGATTACACGGATGTCTCTCCAGACACAACGTTTTAAGTTCGACGATCTCACAATGTCACACTGTACCCTTTTACTGTTGTGTCTTTTAACATGGCCCAAAAATCGCATTTGACTTGTTTGAATTGTGTTTAGTAGTTTTCTTTTCATTTTTAGTTGTTTTAAGACTTCATCTTAGTAGTTGTAGCTCTGGACTGTCTCCAGATGTATTCCCTCAACTGTGATATTTTATTGTAGGTCTTGAGAATTTTCTTTGTTTATGATCATAGTTTTAGTTTTTTTTTATATTCATATCTAGTTCCTATTTTTTGCTTGTCTTGTTTATTTCATTAAGTAATTGTTGTAGATCTTTAGCATTTTCTGCTAGTAGTACAGTATATCAGCATATTTTAGGTTATTGATTATCTTTCCATTAATGTGTAGGCCTGGCATCTCTGTGATGTTTTTAAAGATTTGCTCAGTGTATAGATTGAACATGCTTAGTAATAGGATGCATCCCTGTCTTACTCTTCTTTTTATATCAATGGGTGTAGAGTTCTCTTTGCTATATTTTATTTTTGCTGTTTGCTCCCAGTATTGATTACATATTAGTCGTATGTCCATGTCATCTAGATGTATCTCTTTTAGGCATTCTATAAGTTATTTGTGGTGTACTCCGTCAAAAGCTTTGGTGTAGTTTATGAAGAAGGCATATATTGGTTTATTTCTATGTGCATTACTCTTATGTCTTGTTTGCTTTCTTTAGTTTCTATTTCTATACATTTCTGGCTGAGCCAGTCTTCTTTTACCTTTTTGTACATTTTGCGTATTTCATTATCTATTTTATTGTATTGGGCAGTGTTCTTCGCTTGTGTCCTTTCTTCCATTTTTCTCTAAGATGTTGTCAGTTATCCATTTTTGTTTTTTGTTCTTTTTTTGTGTAAGGTGTCGCAGGTTTCTTGTATGCTTTTCTTTATGCATTGCCATTTGGTTGTTATTTTTTCATCAGGATTTTCTCTTCTGTATTATTCAGTTCCTTTTTCTAGCAGGTTCGGATATGTGTTCTTTACTTGTATTGTATAGGTATCTTTAATATATTTTTGATTTAAAGCTGTTATATCTGGTGGTATTGTTGACGAATTAGACTTTTTCTTTTTCTTTAGTTTGATTTTCATTTTAATCATTACAGGATAGTGATCTAAATTAATGTCTGCTCCGGATAGGTTTTGGATTTCTTTACGCTGTTATGGAACATTTCTTTTATCATTATCAAATCTATTTGTTTCCTCTTCTTATCTCCATGGCTTTTCCATGTGTATAGTGTCCTTTTCTCTTGCTCAAAGTAGGTGTTGCATATTATTAGCCTGTTTTCTTCACAGAATTGTATTAATCTTTCTCCTCTGTCATTTCTTTTTTCCTAAACTGTGGTTTACTATAATGGTCTTATATCTGCCTTTTCCTACTTTAGCGTTCATGTCACCCATTACAATCAAGATGTCCGAAGATTTCACTTGCATAACTTTATTTAGGTCTTCATACTATGCCTCTATTTGCTCATCTGTGTAGTCTTGAGTAGGTGCTTATGTCTGTATTATTGCTATGTCGAATGATTTTGCTTTCATCTTGAGTAGTATAATCTTATCATTGTATGTCCAGTGGGTACTTATTTATTTTTGAAGTTCTCTTTTTATTAGTATCCCTACCCCTCTTTGATGTTCTGTTGTGTTTCCTGAGTATATAAAAGTATATTTTTCGCCCTCTATGTACCCACATTGTTTCCATCTTGTCTCTGATATGCCAAAAATATCTATGTTTATCCGTTCTGCTTCTTGAATTAGATTTTCCAATTTCCCGTGATCAATTAACTTGAATATATATATGTATATAACTTGCTTATTCCTTGCATTGAACGTGACTTCTTTGCTACTTGATTTACTTCGTAAGTTAGATACTATATCAGCCTTTATACTGTTAATATAATTCGTATTTTCTTGATATACTTTGACAACACTGTTTTAATATTTTTGATAGCTGGCTTGATAAGTAACTACTACGGCGGTGATTTTGTATTAGTTCATTCACTTGGCTCGTTGAGCTTCTATTGTGTGTTGTAATGCTGTTATTGTTGGTCCCTATTGTCGGGTATCTGTAGTGAAATGTATGACGCATTCATGCTCGCAGAGAGCTGTCCTTTGACGAAAGATTCAATCCTGTAGAACATGTTTTGTTGTCATCTTATCCAGGGTACAGTGGCACTGGCTGGTAGTTCCTATTTTGAGTTTAGTGAACATGTGGTTTCTCATTCTGTTGTGGCCAGTACGTAGGCGAAGTATGATGACTTTGTCCCTCCTTGATAGTTGGAGGTATCCATCCATCTCGTTATACTTTGAGTGTTCTTGTTTCCATTTTTCATTATACTTTCCTTTGATGATGGATTTGACTTCATCGTAGCTTACCAGATGGTTCTCTTGTGGTAATCTTCCTATCTCTTTAGCTAATCTGTCTGTGCGTTAGTTTCCGTATATATTACAGTGTGATGGTAACCACTGGATGACCAATCTCTGGAAGTTATTGTACATCTGGTAAGGGTTGTTCTCAAGTCATTTAGCTCACTATTCATGAGGATTTTTATAGCTGTTAGGATTGACAGTGCATCAGTCATTATCACCAATATCTTGTGCACGCTATTTTTGTGTTGGAGATCCAGTTTTGCAGCGTCTTTGAGGGTTTCAGTTTCTGCTTTAAAGTTGTTTGACACTTTCCCAGTAGCTATTGACTTGGTGATCTCTTCTTGGTTGCTCAGCTTCAAGAACACACCTCCCCCTCAACTTCTGATGGCGCTTGTAGCAGAGCCATCTGTCTATATGTGTGAAGCTTGGGGAAAGCCTAGCGTGCAAATTTACTATTCTTTACTGATTTCATGGTCGTATCCATAAACAAATGTCTGAGGGTAAAATTAATAAAAGTGATTTTTATTCAAAATCTTGCGACGGTGATGTCGAATATGAAGATTTAGGAAAGCCTAGAGGTTAAATGTATTTTTTTCAACAGTTTCATAGGTGTATCCAGAAAAAATGATCAAGGGGTAAAAAAATCATAAAAGTGATTTTTAAGTAAATTTTTGCTACGATGATGTCTAATATGAAGTTTCAGGCAAGCCTTGAGGATACATTTATTTTATAAACAGTTTCATAGGCGTACCCCTCAAAAATGCACAGAGGTAAAATTAATTAAAAAATTTTAAGTAAATATTTGCTACGGGATGCCTAAAATAAAGTTTGAGGTATGCATAGAGGTTACATGTTATTTTTCAAACAGTTTCATAGGCGTATCCCTAAAAAAATTGTCAGGGTGTAACATTTATAAACGTGCTTTTCAAATAATTTTTTGCTACGGGGATGCCTAAAATAAAGTTTGAGGTAAGCCTAGAGGTTAAATTTTATTTCTTAAAACAGTTTCAGAGGCGTTTCACTGAAAAATGGTGGGGATAAAATTCATAAAAATTATTTTTATGCAAATTTTTGCTTCGGTGATGCCTAAAATAAAGTTTGAGGTAAGCCTAGAGGTTACATTTTATTTTTTATCAGTTTCATAGGCGTATCTTTAAAAAAATGGCTGCGGGTAAATTTGATAACAGTGACTTTTATTCAAAATCTTGGTACAGGGATGTCTGATATGGAGTTTAAGAAAAGCCTAGAGGTTAAATTTATTTTTTAAAACAGTTTCATAGGTGTATGCCTAAAAAAATGATGAAGGGGTAAAAAAATCATTAAAGTGATTTTTAAGTAAATTTTTGCTACGATGATGTCTAATATGAAGGTTAATGTAAGCCTAGAGGTTAAATTTTATATTTTAAAGAGTTTCATAGGCGTATCCGTCAAAAATAGTCATGGGTAAAATTAATAAAAGTGGTTTATTTTTAAGTCCATTTTTGCTACAGGGATGCCTAAAATAAAGTTTTATGTAAGCCTTGAGGTTAACTATTTTTTTTAACAGCTTCATAAGCGTATCCATCAAAAATAGTGAGGGGGTAAAAATTAATAAAAATAATTTTCAAGTAAATTTTTGCTACGGGGATGTCTAAAATAAAGTATAGGTATGCATAGAGGTTACATGTTATTTTTAAAACAGTTTCATAGGCGTATCCCTTAAAATGTGTCAGGGTGTAACATTTATAAACGTGCTTTTCAAATATTTTTTTGCTACGGGGATGCCTAAAATAAAGTTTGAGGTAAGCCTAGAGGTTACATTTTATTCTTTATCACCTTCATGGGCGTGTCTTTAAAAAAAATGGCTGCGGGTAAATTTGATAACAGTGACTTTTATTCAAAATCTTGGTACAGGGATGTCTGATATGGAATTTTAGAAAAGCCTAGAGGTTAAATTTATTTTTTAAAAGTTTCATGGGTGTAAGATTTTAAGACAGTTAAGATTTAAATTTAATTTAAGTTAAGTTTTATTTTTAATTTAAGTTAAGTTTTAAGTTTAAGTTAAGTTTAGTTTTAAGTTTAAGTCAAAATAAGTTTTAAGTTTAAGTTAAGTTACGTTTTATGTTTAATTTAAGTTAAGTTTTAAGTTTTAAGTTTAATTTATGTTAAATTTAAATTTAAGTTAAGTATTAAGTTTATGTTAAGTTAAGTATAAAGTTTATGTTAATTTAAGTTTTAAGTTAAGTTAGGTCTTAAGTTTAAGTTCAGTTAAGTTTTAAGTTTAAGTTCAGTTAAGTTAAAAGTTTAACTTAAATTTTAAATTTAAGATAAGTTAAGTTATAAGTTAAGTTAAGTTTGAAGTTTTAAGTTAAGTTACGTCTTAAGATTAAGTTAATGTTAAGTTTTAAGTTGAGTTAAATTTTAAGTTTAAGTTAAGAGTTAAAGTTTTAAGTTTAAGTTAAGTTTTAAGTTCAGTTAAGATAAGTCTTAAGATTAAGTTAAGTTACGTTTTAAGTTTATGTTAAGTTTTAAGTTTAAGTTTTAAGTTAAGTTAAGTTTTAAGTTTAAGTTCAGTTAAGCTTTAAGTTTAAGTTCAGTTAAGTTTTAAGTTTAAGTTCAGTTAAGATTTAAGTTTAATTTAAGTTACGTTTTATGTTTAATTTAAGTTAAGTTTAAGTTTATTTTAAGTTTATGTTAAGTTTTAAGTTTAATTTATGTTAAATTTAAGTTTAAGTTAAGTTTTAAGTTAAGTTAAGTTTGAAGAACTTTTTGTTAAGTTACGTCTTAAGATTAAGTTAATTTAAGTTTTAAGTTTAGGTTAAGTTAAGTTTTAAGTTTTAAGTTATGTTAAAGTTTTAAGTTAAGTGTTAAGATTAAGTTCAGTTAAGTTTTAAGTTTAAGTTAAGTTAAGTTTTAAGTTTAAGTTAAGTTTTAAGTTTTAAGTTATGTTAAAGCTTTAAGATTTAAGTTAAGTTAAAGTTTTAAGTTAAGTCTTAAGATTAAGTTAACTTAAGTTAAGTTTTATGTTTAAGTTAAGTTTTAAGTTTAAATTAAGTTAAGTTTTAAGTTTAAGTTAAGTTTTAAGTTTAAGTTAAGTTTTAAGTTTAAGTTAAGTTAAGTTTTAAGTTTAAATTAAGTTAAGTTTTAAGTTTATGTTAAAGTTAAGTTTTAAGTTTAAGTTAAGTTAAGTTTTACGTTTAATTTAAGTTAAGTTTTATGTTTAAGTTAAGTTTTAAGTTTAAGTTAAGTTAATTTTTAAGTTTAAGTTCAGTTAAGTTTTAAGTTTAAGTTAAGTTAAGTGTTAAGTTAAAGTTTAAGTTAAGTTAATTTTTAAGTTAAGTTTTAAGTTTAAGTTAAGTTTTAAGTTAAGTTTAGTTTTAAGTTTAAGTCAAGTTAAGTTTTAAGTTTAAGTCAAGTTAAGTTTTAAGTTTAAGTTAAGTATTAAGTTTAAGTTAAGTCTTAAGTTTAAATTAAGTGGTCCGGGTTTATGAAATTCTAGCGGATACTTTTAAACCTGCCATTTTGTGCTTTATTCATTGGATTGTGTTTCATTATTGGTTTTCTGTGGTGACGTAAAGGTCACAAAGATGGATGTCCCACTATTTGATTTAGATGGGGATTTCGAGGGAAACCTCATTCATAAAAGTGGCACGCTGGTCATCAACATTACCGGACAAGACATTTCCAAAGTTAACTTCAATTTTCTACTATAGTCCGTTCAGAATCGTTTGCCGAGATGTTATGATTTATAATTCAAAAAGTTCTTGATGATTTCACATGATTTTTGGCATACGGTGTTAAAATGTCCATGTCACGAGAACATATGTGTCACTCGATGTCTAGCTATAACGGTTTTCTTAAAGCGGCGAATTCCTTTGATCTTTGCCCATGTAACTATTATTTTGACCCTAATCAAAATGTTTTACAGTAATCTAGTGCAACGATGACCCATAGGCGTGTCCATAAAATTTTACTGGGTGGCAAGTATACAAATTTTAAATTATATATAGAACTTTTGTTCGTAGAGTCAATTTGATATAGTTCCATGCTCTTGGTGTGAGTTTCCCAAATTTTGTCGCTGCCTTTCAAATACTTACATTTAGTTCCTCATCTAAGGAAAGTGTGGCTGTAATAGTGGATCCAAGATAGCTGAACTTCTGTACTGACTCAAGCAGGCTTCCATTCAAAGTAATGGTTGTTGGTTTGCTTATAACATATTTTTGATTGCTTGGGTGGTCTTGAACAATAAACTGTTTAACAAATCAACTAGGAAATTTTGCAAATCAAACTATTTATCTGTAGACTTAATCAGAGTAATGATCATTCAGAATCAGACGAGTCAAATAGGTCGATTACTGCTTTCGGCTGAACAAACAACAAACCATCCTTTTTCCAATATTCCTCTTCTTGTCGTAACACATGATCCTCACATTTTACCCAGTAGTCTTTATTTATATTTGATAGAGCCTGATTTGTAAGTGTCTCAACATCGCATAATTTGAAAGTTTTATTTGTATATGCTACGTGTCCTTTAACTTTTGCCCAAACTAGTTCTATAGGATTTAAGTGTGCATGATATGGAGGTAGTCTCAAACAACTATGGCCATGTTCTTGAATTAACTTGTCTATTTTAAATATCTTTGTACGTTGTGTCTGTTTTACAAGGCTAAGCAATTCGGGTTTCAAGTAGCTGTCGTTAACTTGTATGTGTTCTTTTATGAGCCACGTTTTGATTGCATCTTTTGTACTTGATGATGTTGGGATTCTATCTTCTACGTTAACTACGTTATGGTATGAAGCATTGTCCATTATCAGACAAGAAGGTCGATCTAATATTGGAAGGATACTTTTCTCGATCCAGTCTTTAAACATGTGCCCATTCATTTCGGAGTGGTAGTCTCTATTGTCTATGGATTTTGAAATGAAAACGAGATGAGCATTCTGCAACAACCCATTATGTCTGCTACCTGCATGTGCAACTATCAAACGTTGCCCTTTACTGCTTGGTACTGATCTTTTAATACTTCCATCTGCTAACTGCCATTCCTTTTTATTTGTATGATGAGCGTTGATCCAAGTTTCATCTAAATAAACAATATCATAATCATTTTCGCGCATTTCCTTCACTTCACGTAAATACTTGCTTCTAAGAGCTACTAGATGTGGCTTCTCACAAATAATGTTTTTTCCACCAGCATACTTTCTAAAGGTGAAGCCTGCACTTCTTAATATTTTCCATAATGAAGTTTTTGATATTTCAATGTCGTTGTTAGTTTTCAGCCAAAGCTTCAACTTTCTAAGTGTCACTTCTTCGTTTATATCAAACATTCGACAGATTTCTCTTTTTGCTAGGTCCTTATCAAAACTGTCTAACGTTTCTTTCCTTCCTTGCTTTCTTGCATTTGTTGGCAATAAATATCCGCTTCCTTTAACTATTCGATCAAATGAACGTTTACACAAACCTAAAATATGCATTGTTCTCTTCTCAGGGTTTGATAAAGAACAATAAAGATGTCCCTTTTTACGCTCTCTGCAGAAGTATTGATAAATCTTTATAGCAATGTTATGCTCAGTAAAATATTTTGCCTTTATATTCATTCTCACATAGACTTGCAGAAGATAATATGGATAGTGCCGCCTCCTTTCTGTAAATATTGAGATTTGCCTCTGAATTATGACTCGAACTCGAGTCTACGGCCGTGATTTTGACGTCACATAATTTCCGGTTTCGGCTAAAATGTCATTTTGTGCTAAACGGGAAATTTCATATGTAACATTTCTTTATAAAAATTTATAGTGGAAACATAACTATTTTAGGACGGTGCGCATTCAGCCGTGAAGGTCATGCCTATATGTTAAAGAATCAGCTGTGAGATGTAAGCATCTACATAATCCCGCCGGTGTTTATAATATCGATTAACTTTTTTTAATATAGGTTAAATAAGGCATCTTTGAAACTGGATCACATTTCTTTGATAAAAAAATATTTTTATAGCGACATTAGTATTCTAAACCTAACTTCAAAAGATCAATGCAAATGAACAATAAGTTTTTGAAAAAAATAAATTAATGTCTAGGCAAACGAATCTGAACGGACTATAGAAGCGTATCTACATAGTGCTTAATTGTGGGTGTTGTTCGTTATGTGTATTTGCAAACATGAATTCAATTGGTTACAATTAGTGTGGCCGTATTTCTCAATGATTTTGTCAACATGGTACACCTTTTTCTTATTCGTATTCTTCACAATTTGTAACAATTCGGGTTTTAAATATGTGTCGTCAAATTTTACATTTTCATTCGCAAGCCATGTCCTAATTTGCTCTTTTGTATTTGATGCAGTAGGCACTTTGTCCCATCTTGAATTCCCTAAGGAAGTGCTGATATAGTAAAACAGTAACCTTTTGCATAGTTATAAATTTGCATTTCAAACTCATTGTAATTTAGATATAAATGTTGGTATTTAAAGTCAACAAATTGTCTACTGAGTCTTCACAAAATTAATAAAGATACGCCTTCACTTAGGTAATTAATGCCCAGGCCGTGGTGCGTCATGTCGTTCAATAACAATTCAGTTTTGTGCACGGGATTTTCCTGAACTTAGTGTTTCTGCAATAGCCAAACTATTTTACGTGAACGACCGCACCAAATTAATGTATATATCCTAAAATGGTGTCAAATTCGAACAGGGTGAATTTAATATAGCCTAAAGAAGAAAACTTTTAAACTAGATCAAATTTCTCAGAGCAAAAAATATTTCTATAACGACATCAATATTATAAGATTACATGCAAAAGTTGAAAGCAAAATAACAAACGGTTATCACGTAAAGCTAATTCAAGTGTGGTTATGAATTTCTGAACGGACTATAGGAGTTCTGTCCGGTCTATTTGGGATCGGTCACAACAGCTTAACCAGTCTGTACCGCTTGGATAGCCCATTCAAGTGGTACTTCACTCTTAGTTCGGCGGCTCACATTGTCTATTATAAGAGGCTGGAGGGAAAGAAGATTGATTTGGCTTCGCCAACACTATCGATGGAGATTGAATACGTGGAGAAAGAAAGGCAGAAGGGGGTGATCCATTGGTTTAGTCGTTTCAAATCTGTTACATGTGAATCACGGACAATAGAACAATAGATAGAAAAATAAGGCTGTAGGAATATAGTTTTACAAAGAATGTTGAGAATACCAAGGATAGTTAAGAAGAGTAATGAAAACGTTCTGAAAGAGGCCAATGCAGAAAGAGAGCTATGCTATGCGAAGAGAACAGCTAGAATATATTACACAAATGGAAAAATTGAGGGACGAAGAGTTAGAGGGGGGCAAAGAGAAAAGATACCAGACAGCTTGGCAGCAGGTCAACAACAGAAATGATAAATAAATGACAAGATCGAAAGTTGTGGAGAAACATGATCACCTACGTCAGCAGGTAATCATGTCTCTAGGCATAGGATTGGTGGTTCTTGATGAAGATTTTGTTTATTTAATCGTGCAATCTGGTAAGAAAGGTATTGTAATCTAGAGTTAACTAGCACACATAACAATATTGACCCCTTGGCCTGAGGACGTATTTTCTTAAAATCATTTTGACCTACCTGGCGATGTATTCATATAAAATATACAACAACAGTTCTGCTCCACTGGTTATCGCATTTACACCTGACCTATGAATGCCACCCTAATGCAAGCTTACTTCACGATCATCAGGTCCCAAAATAACGAGTTCACAAGAGCATTTTCTTTCTTCTTGTATCTAACTGCTGCTGCCTTGAAGAGTGGTAGGAGAAAATAATGCATCATATAATCTGCTTTCAGTAGATGTTGTATTGCTTGTTCTTTTGATTACTTTCCTTTTAGATGTAGTGTCGTTCTTGGGCGTATTTGGACGTTGTTAAGAAAGAAAAATGTTGGTTGTTCCACGTGTCTTTATTCTGACTGTCTCTTATTGTGCATTTGTTTTATCTGGTTCCATTTTTATTAAGTGCATCAACCATTTCGCGCACGTGTGCGTGTGTGTGTGTGTGTGTGAGAGAGAGAGGCGCGGGTGAATTTCGATTTCTTCTTACATTTTCACATTGACTATTTGAATGATCTTTGTGTTATTTATTATCTGTTTTCAAAAGATCGTATTTCACAGGTCTGTCTTCTGTGTCTGCTCTATGACCATGTTTAGCAATGGTAGAATTAAACCGGCGGAGGAGAGCGGTGATTTCGGGGTAACCAAAAGTAGTATGACCAATAAGATCATGGCAGTAACTAAAGCGAATCCATGGCTCGAAATACAACCTTTTACTCATGTGCTTTCTGATCAGGTAGATCAAAGCAGTTCAAAGACAATGGTTGGTGTCACTAAAGATTTCAAGACTGACAAGTGTATGTTTTATCTTCGTCCCTGGATACTTGACACCAGGAAGTAGACACCAACAATGAAAAGTTCACGGTGGTCGTAGGATAAAAGTGGCCCCGTTTGACAAGAAACAAAAGCGTAAGTTTACCAAAGTCGAAGCAGCTCGCTATGGAGCTCCACGAGACACAGAAAGCAACTGACACTGAAGAGGAGCTGCCCATCGCCCACACCTGGCCAGCTCGTCATAGACACCAGCGAGTCCGAAGAAGAAACACCATCACCATCCTTGGCAGAGAGAACAAAATAACACAATCTGAGAACCAAGCACGTTTCAGAACCAATAAGTGTTGAAATAATTTATTGTTTTAAATGAATATATGCATATTAATAGTAAGTTTTTATCTAAATAATCTCATCATCATCAAGTACCGGGCCTGCTGGCGTAGGTGATCATGTCTCTCCACAACTTTCGATCTCGGCAGCTATTTATCATTTCTGTTGTTGATCTTCTGCCAAGCCATTCTCTTAAGCTGTCTGTTATTTTTTCTCTTGGCTTCCCTCTATCTCTTCGTCCCTCAATTTTTCCAGTTGTTACAATATATTCCAGATGTTCTCTTCTCATTACATGGCCAAAAAAAATGATGATTGTTTCTTCCTAATATTGGAAATTAGCTCTCTTTTTGCTTTGACCTTTCTCAGAACATCTTAATTACTCTTCTTAGCTGTCCATGGTCCTCTCAACATTCTTCTGTAAAACCACATTTCTACAGACTCCAGTGATTTTCTTGTCTGTTGTCTTATTGTCCATGATTCGCACCCATATGTTAAGACTGGCTCTACGTAACATTTAAGAACTCTTTTTCTTGTTTCTACTGTTAAAATGGATTGCATAGTATCTTCCTCATTTTTTGGAAAGCTGCTTTTGCCTGAGCCATTCTGCATCTCACCTCTGTTGTACATCTTCCGTCTGAGGTTAACAAAGTTCCCAAATATTTAAATTCATTTACCTGTTTTAATATTGTTCCACTTGTCTATTTTGCACTGAGGTGATGTCTTTTTCTTATTGTTGCCATTACCTCTGTCTTTTTGCTATTAAGGCTGAGTCCTTTATTTTTGCTTTCTTTCACTATAATGTCCAACATTTCTTACAACTCATTTTCACTCTTAGCGATTAAGACTGTATCACCAGCATACCTTAGATTATTTATGTTATGACCTCCAATTGTTATTCCAGGCATGCCCCTTATGGACCTCTAAATAATCTACTTACTATAAAAACGGCTGATCTTAAATGTCTATCTATTAATGTTAGGGGACTCGGGTCCAAAATGAACAAAATCACCCTATTTCTCCCTCCATGCTGTATGTTTAATATTGTAGTGCCTATAACCTAATCAGTAATCAAGAATAGACGATGGTCATATGTATTAAACAACAATTCAGATCATCATTAATAGATGTAAGAGCATACAGAGGTGCTGATGTTAATAGTGACCACAACCTGTGCATTGGGAAAATAAGATTAAAATTTAGAAACCAACAGAAGAGGTCAATTACACATAAAATTGATAGTCATAAACTGAAAGATGAAGCAATAAAGGAAAAGTTTAACATAGAGCTAAGTAATTGTTATTCAGCACTTGGTGAAATAGACTTAGATATCAATGAAATGTGGGACTCACAGAGCAAAATACTAATGACAGCAGCAGAAGCAAGTGCTGGACTGAAGAAAATGGAAAAACGAGCTTGGATCTCAGACACCACATGGAAATACATCAAAGAAAGAAGAGAAGCGAAGAGAGCCATGACTAATGTAAAGACAGATCTTGGAAAGGTTCTGGCAAAAGCAACATACAAAGAATTAGACAACAAAGTGAAAAGTTCGGCAAGAAGAGATACAAGAGCTTATATAGACAACTTGGCAGAGAAAGCAGAGACAGCTGCAATTACAGGAGACAGCAGAACTCTTTATACTGTACAAAAGATGCTGACAAACACCTATACATCCAGTGGAACACCAATTCTAGACAAATCTGGATTAATGCTAACAACAAGCGCAGACATAAAAGCCCGTTGGGCGGAACACTTCAAAGAAATTCTTAACCGTCCACTACCTCACAGTTTAATAGATTTTGAAGCTGAAACACCAGCAGCAGAATTAGATGTAAATTTAGATGACTTCACCTTGAGTGAAATAGAAACCACCTTAAAGCTAATGACCAATAACAAGGCTGCTGGAGAGGATAAGTTAACAGCTGAGATCCTCAAGGCAATTGATAGCCATAATTTAATACATCTCCAAAAAATGTTCAACATCATTTGGAAAACAGAGAAGACGCCTCATAAATGGAAAAAAGGAATCATTGTTAAGATCCCAAAAAAGGGCAATCTTAGAGATTGTAACAATTGGAGAGGCGTGACACTTTTGTCAGTTGCCTCAAAATTATTCTGTAAAATCATCCTAAATAGAATAAAGGATTCAATAGATACAGTAATGCGTGAAGAACAGGCTGGGTTTAGAAAAGGGAGAAGCTGTCTTGACCACATTTTCACTCTACGACTTATATTGGAGGAACACATTGAAAAGCAAAAACCTTTTGTACTTAACTTCATCGACTTCAAAAAAGCATTTGATAGTATTCATAGAGATTCTTTGTGGAAAATTCTGAAGCAATATGGCTTACCATCAAAAATCATAAATATTATCAAAGACATGTATGATGGTTACACATGTGCAGTTCGAACAGAGGAAGGACTGAGCGAATGTTTCCCAATAGAAACTGGGGTTAAACAAGGATGTATTTTATCGCCCTTGTTATTTGGAATTGTTATGGACTTCATAATGAAGAAATGCTGCACTGGTAATAAAGGCATCGAATGGATACAAGGAGACCATTTGGAGGACCTGGACTTTGCTGATGACATAGTTCTCATCAGCAATCAGATAAAAACGATGCAGGAAAACACAAATGAACTATCATCAATAGCCAGCAAAATTGAGCTTGAGGTCAATCATGAAAAGACTAAAGTCATGAAAAGTTTAATTCCAACAAGTGACAAAATATACATGGAAAACAAACCAGTAGAAGAGATCGATCACTTCATCTATCTTGGAAGTCACATTGATCGAGAAGGGGATACGAGCAAAGAAATTAGATTCAGACTGGCTAAAGCAGCAATGTCTTTCAGAAGCCTTGAAAAGCTGTGGAAATCAAAACTCATTAGCACAAACACAAAACTTAGGCTATTCAAATCAAATGTACTATCAACCCTTACGTATGCGTGTGAAAGCTGGAAAACAACAAGAGATATAGAAACAAAGTTGAACGCATTCGAAAATAAATGTCTAAGGAAAATACTTGGTATAGAATGGAACGAATTCAAAACAAACGAGGAAATTAGAGAAATCGCCAATCAACCACTAATATCTTCAGTAATAAAGAAAAGACGATGGTCATACGTTGGACATGTGATGAGAAGAGATAATAATCGAATAGCAAAGCAAGCCCTCATATGGGAAACAACAGGTAAAAGAAAAAGAGGAAGACCCAGGGAGACACTGAGAAGAACATTGATGAGAGAGGCAAGAGCAGCAGGAATCGGCTCCCTCAATGAGATAGAACTGCTTGCACAGAACAGAGACAGATGGCGAGATTTGATAAAATATCTTTAAAAGAAAACTGCTAGAACAAAAATTCATATAGGAGAAGGTGTATCTTGGTCTACGCCCTATGGGCCGGTTACGGCTCGAAAGGTCAATAGATAGATAGATATGTTAGACATGTTATTAGGAGAGATAATAACCGAATAACAAAGCAAGCCCTCATGTGGGAAACAACAGGTAAGAAGAAAAGTGGCAGACCAGAGAGACACTGAGAAGAACATTGTTCAGAGAGGCAAGAGAAGCAGGAGTCGGCTCCCTCAGTGAGATAGAGTTGCTTGCACAGAACAAATGGCGAGATTTGATAAAATATCTTTACAAGAATTGAAAACTGCTAGAATAAAATTTAGATCAGAGAAAGATTATCTGGATCTATGCTCTATGGGCCTGCTACGGCTTGAAAGGTCAATAGATAGATAGATCAGGCAGGCAGGCAGGCAGACAGACAGACAGACAGATAGATAGATAGATATCACCTCCACTGATCGTCAACTTACTGACTCCAAATTATTTGTGCCTCAATTTGTATTTCTTTCTTACTTGTCTATATGCGGATTCTTTAATCACACATATTTCGGCTCCTGTGTAAATTAATGCTCTAAACGTATGTCTGTCTATCTTAACAATACACGAACTTGGGTTTCCTTTCATATTTTACTGTCAGGCCAATCATAATTTCTCTCACTCTTTGGGGCCTGAGTCCAAGAACGAGGTGTTAGTTTCCCTGTTTGAATCTATGGCTCACCTTAGTTCTATTATATGGTGATCTACGATCTCTTAGATTGTTTCCGCTATACTCTTGTCTACAATTTCCAGCAATATGACCAAGTTTACCGCATTTAAAACATCTCTTGTTCTCTACGAATCATTCTATTCTTTGCTGTGGTCTTCTAATTCTTCTTTTATCCCAACTGTGTCTAGCTTGATCTATTTCCATTGGTATAGGTTCTACTTCTCTATCCCTTCTATTCTGAACATGTCTGGTCTTAATCTATCCCCATTTGGTGGGTGGCTCAATTCTCTTGTTGGACCTATATTCCAGGTTATCTCATGTCTGTCTTAATCTATCCTTAATGGTGGGTGACTCAATTCTCTTGTTGGATCTATATTCCTGGTTTCCTCATGTCTTGTGCACCTTGGAATGTTTGGATTGTCTTCAATCGTACATCTCTTCAAATGGTTTTCTTCTTTAATTGGTAAATCCAATGTTTTATTGATTGTCTTCAGCTCCTTTGTAAGCAAATACAATCTTAGCCTCCTGTTGTTTAACTCTTCAATAAAAATTGTTATTTGCATCTGGATATCCTCATTCCTTTCACCTGACACCGCGCAAATGCTCTTTCCGCTAAACTAATCAATTTGTCTCCATACGCACACACGGCGTCCCCTTCTTTTTGCTTCATTGTGTGTAATTTTACACATAAATCTTGTGGACTTCTTTCTTCTGCATACCTCAAATGTTCATATTTGTTTCCACTCCCCCACGTTTCCACGGGTACTGACTCTAACCTTCTTCTTATGAACGCAGACACTTCATCTGAACTGGTCTGAAATGCTATATTCCTTAATTGTTTATTTTTCGTTAAGTGAGCTAATTTTTTCTATATTTTCTATCCATTCCCTAAATTTCGATGGTTCTCCTTTGAACGTGGCAGTCCGATTGCTAAAATTTTGATAGTTCATTGCAATCTTCAATGCAATTACCGTTTCAGTCGATAATCGCATCACTTCATTGGTTGCTGGTCTATGATTAATTTTCACTAGGTAAAGGCGTGGCCGTAATGGGGAAATAACTGGATAAAACAAAACACCAGGAGAATTATTGTCTGCTCAGTTCGAGGACGGACGATAATATCAAGGTATACCTGTATGTCCAATTTTCATAGTTGTGTGGTCCTGAAAAGGACCGTTTGTTGAACTAATTTAAGGTAATATAGGGGCCAACATTGTGGGGGCTATATACTTTCATTCTGAATCAGACGAGTCTAAAAGATTAATAACTGCTTGGGGTTGAACATTCCACAAACCATCATTTTTCCAATATTCCTCTTCCTGTTTTAAGACGTGGTCTTCACATTTAGCCCAATAATCTTTGTCTATATTTAATAAAGCGAGATTAGCAAGAGTCTTTACATCGCATATTTTGAATGTTGTATTTTCATCTGCCACTTGTCCTTTTAATTTTGCCCAGATTAGTTCTATTGGATTTAAATGAGCATGGTAAGGTGGCAGCCTCAAACTTATATGACCGTGCTCTTGGATAATCTTATATATTTGAAAAATCTTTGTCCTCTGTTTTTGCTTTACTAGAGATAGTAATTCAGGTTTTAAATACATGTTATTAAATTGTATGTGCTCCTTTGTGAGCCATATCTTAATAGCATCTTTTGTACTGGATGACGTCGGGACTTTATCTTCAAGTGCAACAATGTTGTGGTACGCTGCATTGTCCATTATTAGGCAAGATGGTCGATCTAGTGATGGGAGAACAGAATTTTCAATCCAATGTCTAAATATGTGACCATTCATCTCAGAGTGATAATCCCGATTGTCCATGGATTTTGAAAGAAAAATGAGCTCTGCATTCTGTATTAGTCCATGTTGTCGACTACCTGCATGAGCAATTATCAAGCGCTGTCCTTTGCTGCTAGGTATTAATCTCTTAATCTTTCCATCTGATGACTGCCATTCCCTTTGGTTAGTGTGGTGAGCATTGATCCATGTTTCATCCAAGTACACAATATCATAACCTTGCTTGCGCACCTCTTTTACTTCACGTAAGTACTTGCTTCTCATGACTACTATATGTGGCTTCTCACAGATGATGTTTCGTCCATAGGAATACTTTCTGAATGTAAAGCCTGCAGCACTCACATTCCTCCATAATGTAGACTTTGATATTTCAATACTGTTGTTCTTTTTCAGCGATACTTTTAATTTTCTTATTGTAACAGTTTCATTCATACCCAACATTTTGCGAATTTCACTTCTAATAAGTTCACTGTCGAAATTATCGAACATTTTTGCTCTTCCTTGTGATTTTGTATATTTTGAACATTGACGGTCACGTGCTTGAATCCAGCGATTAAATGACCGTTTAGATAAATCCAAAATGTGTCTTGTCCTATTCTCAGGGTTTTCTAAAGAATGAAATAATCTTCCTCGTTTAGCCTCTTTGCAAAAATAGTCATACATTTTTATTGCGATGTTTTGTAAACTGCAGAATTTCATTTTAAGACTCATGATAAATGTTATGGTTCCACGTCTCCACCTCTGAATGAACGGAAATAGAACACACAATTTCTCGTGTTTTCTACAAGTGTCTAATTGTGTCAGAAAGCCCAAGTGGAAAACGTGCAAAAACGTCAATTGTACCGTGTATGGATTTTTAATCGCTATTTTTAACTTTAAATACTGTAAACATTAAGTTTTGACTACATCAATGGGTCGTTTTAAATTTATATAAATCAAATAAGCAACAATAATAACCAAATGTTTT
Organism: Megaustenia siamemsis; assembly: GCA_032433765.1. Lineage (NCBI taxonomy): Eukaryota > Metazoa > Mollusca > Gastropoda > Stylommatophora > Ariophantidae > Megaustenia > Megaustenia siamemsis. The sequence continues at coordinate 76,745,929 of JAVIAB010000160.1, read as the reverse complement.
TTTTTAATGAAATTAATTCCCTGTTGGGTTCTAATCATTATAACTTTACATGCAAATTTTGAAAAAATTACAAAAAGTGATTAAAAAGATATCGATTTTAAAAGTTGGGCACATGATTTGAAACGAGCTATAATACAATTTCTCACTTCGATCGATTGACACGGCTGTAAAAAAGTTTTCTATTATCTGCTAATATCTAACTCATGACACTATATGCGCAAGAATTTGTCGCATTTAATTTGTATATATTTTTGCAATTAAGATTTGCCTTTTGTGTTCTGTCACAATGTGCATGAAGCGATTGATAATTTAATATAATTGAACAACATATATTCAATTCATAATACAAAGGTCTTGATTCGTCTCTCTGGAAGGAAAACAAAGTTTATATTACTTGCTCTGGACAAATTTCAATTCATTTTTTGTAACTTGAAAATATATTTCAATTAAAAACAATTTTATAACGCGTGTATTCTAGCAAACAATAACAGGTCATTGAGTTCCATTTCAACAATCAATTAAAAAGGACAATCAATCAGTTCATAAATATAATTAACTAAGTAAGTAATTCATACTTAATAATCCTTAGAAAATTAAAGAACACACGTGCTGTTTATGTTTCTTAAACCCGAAGTAGGTTACACTCACACGGTCACGTGATTGCACACTGTCTCTCCAGACACTACGTTTTAAGTTCGACGATCTCACAATGTCACACTGTACCTTAGTTAACCTGGATTTGTCGTACGCTAATTGACAATTGATGATTTCAATGTTAAACGTGCTCTGTTGTTTTACAATATTCGGGAGTTTCTCGTGACACGACGCGCTGAAGTAACTTGAATTCTTTAGTTGTGAACTTATTGTTGACATCAATTTGACTTGTCTCGACAACTTGAGCATGCTTTGTCTTGAGTTTTCAAGATAACTTGCTATTTTAAGTTCGTGATCAGTTCATCATCATCATCATCGAGTGCCATCTCCGCATCGAAGGTTGGCTATCATGGAGCGACATTCTGCTCTGTGTTTTGCTTTGATAGTGCAGGTTGTCATAGGCTGGTTTGTCCATCTTTTGATGTTATTCTTCTACTTTTCTCTTTTCACTGATACCTAAAAGGTGTCGTGGTTTATATCATTTGTCGTTCTTGAGCTGCTCGAACTGTCTGAATTAGTGATTTTCCTTTGTTGTTACATGTCTCTGTCACTGCATCTATCCATCTTCTTCTGGGTATTCCTCTTGGTCTTTTTCCATACATTCTCGAGAAGAACGCCCTTGATGGTGATTGATAAGGATTCATTCTGACCAGGTGGCCAAACCATTTAAGTTGCTGTTGTATATATTCTTGGCAAGGTTTAGTTCCTACTATTTTTCTTATAGTTTCATTTGAAATTCTATCTCTACTTGTGTGGTTTGTTACTTTTCTCAAGCATCGCATCTCACATGTATTGATCTTTCTTAAATGGGATTTAGAAAGGGTCCATGTTTAACTTTCATAGAACAAAGTTGGTATGAAAATGCTATTTATCATTTGTTGTTTAGCTGGCATAGAAATGTTTGGATATCTTAGCAATGGTGAAAGCTGGTATGTGACAGCATTTGCTTTTTGTATTCTCGTGTCAATTTCTCTGTCTAGTTTTCCATCTTCTGTGAACATTGTGCCTAAATACTTAAATTCTTCTACCTGTTTTACTTCTTTATCTTTGATCTTAATGTTTAATGGGTGTCTTAATTTGCTTATTCTTATAGCCTTTGTTTTTGCTGTGTTAATTTCATACTGTAGTTTGTGCAGCTTTTATCTAGAGATGTTAAATGCTGTTGTAGCAGGTTTTCGTCCTCATATATTAGGCATTGGTCATCTGCGAAGAGTAGCTCGTTGACGTATCATTGTCTTACTCCTGTTATAACCTGAAACCATTCTGACAGACCTTCCAATGTTCTAACGGCACTTTGACTGTTGTTATATAATGCCATTATATTATCTAGTAGTTGTCCAGCTACCCCGTAGGTTTCTAGTTTGCCAAAGTTTGTTCCTAGTCCTAATCTTTTGATGTTACTCGTCCATATTAGTCTTGGTCTGTCTCTGCCTCTTTTACCTTGTATTTTCTCCACCAGGATTACTTTTAGTAGGCTGTTGTGTCTTTAAACATGGCTCAAAATCGCAGATACACATGCGAGAGTATCCAGTAGAGAAGAGACATGAATTCTGTGATATGGTGTGTGACTGGCGGAGCGAGATGTGTGATCGCTGGCCACTGTGAATAAGTGTGACATCTGCTCTTATTAGAAGTATTGGTGTCCTGTTTTTATAATCTATTTCTGAAGTTTTATTTTTATATTTGAAGTGTTTATTTATATTTATTATTTAAATGCACAGCCAGTCTAAACTTATGGATGTGAATCATTGACAACAGGACAACAGACAAGAAAATCACTGGTGGCTAGAAATTTGGTTTTACAGAAGAATGTTGTGAATACCATGGACAACTAAGAAGAGCAAAGAAAACGTTCTGAAAGAACCAAAAACAGAGCTACATTCCAATATTAGAAGAAACAATCATTATGTGTTGTCCATGTAATGAGAAGGGAACAGATGGAATATATATTGTCCCAACTGGGAAAATTGAGGGATGAAGAGATAGAGGGGAAACAAAGAGAAAAGATACCAGACAGCTTGACAGAAGATCAACAGAAAAGATAAATAACTGTCGAGATCGAAAGTTGTGGAGAGGCATGCCACCTACGCCAACAGGCATGGTACTTAATGATTTTGTTTATTTGAACACAAGATGAGAGCCAAGCAAGTTTAAGAATCAAGAATTGTTTCAATAATTTATTGTTTTAAAATAACATGTACACATTAATAATAAGTTTTTATTATCTTAATAATTTGCTTACTATAAAACGGCTGATCTTATATGTCTATCTATTAATGTTAGGGGACTTTGGTCCAAAGTGAACAAAATCACCCTATTTTCTCCAAGATGGTTATGATTAATATTGTAGTGTCTATCGCCTCTACTGATCTTCCACTTACTGACTCTAAATTATTTGTCGTGCGCAGCAACTTGTATTTCTTTCTTACTTGTCTATATGTGAATTCTTTAATCACACTTACTCTGGCTCCAGTGTCACCTAATGTTCTAAACGTATGTCTATCTTTACGAACTTGGGTCTCCCTTCATATGTTTACTGTCAGGAAAATCATAACTTCTCTCACTCTTCCGGGTCTGAGTCCAAGAGCGAGGTATTAGTTTCCCTGTCTGAATCTATGACTCACCTCAGTTCTATTATCTCTTAGTGGTCTATGATCTCTCAGATTGTTTAAGTATACTCTTATCTGCAATTTTGGAGCAATATGACCAAGTTTACCGCAATTAAAACATCTATTGTTCGCTACGAATCCTATTCTTTGATGTGGACTTCCAAATAATCTTCTATTCCAACTGTGTCTAGCATGATCTATTTCCATTGATATGTGTTCTACTTCTCTATCCCTTCTATTCTGAACATGTCTATCTTAATCTATCTCCATTTGGTGAGTGACTCATTTCTTTTGTTATACCTATATTCCTGGTTCCTTCAGGTCTTGTGTACCTTTGAATGTTTGGGTTATCTTCAACCGCACATCTTTTCAATTGTTTTTTTTTCTTAAATGTCTAAATCTAATGTTTCATTGATTGTCTTCAGCTCCTTTCTAAGCAAATACAACCTTAACCCTCTGTTGTTTAACCTTTCAATAAAAATAGTTATATGCAACTGGTTATCCTCATTCCTTACGCCTGACACCGCGCAAATGTTCTTTCCGATAAACTAATCAATCTGTCTTCATATGTACACACGACTTCCCATTCTTTTTTTCTTCATCTTGTGTAATTTTGCAAATAAATCTTATGGACATCTTTCTTCTGCATACCTAAAGGTTAATATGGTTATGGTAGGACCCGGTATCACTGCAAACGAATTAAAATCCATAATTGCTCAACCGCCCCTTCCAGTAGAATCATCCGAATTACTATCTCATCTCCCCAAAAAAGAAAGGTATCTGTAGTCCCCATCATAGCAGTCTCAGCACACGCCAAAAGACATAAGGCGAAACCGCACAGAAAGTTAACAAAACCGTCTCTTCACTGTCTTACGATATCATCAATGTCTGAAATCGGAATATTGAAACACGATTAAAATTGATGAAACGCACAACTCACGGTGTGCACAGAGCACTTAACTCAGCAGCTCCTGCAACAAGCTGGACTTGGAATATGAGGAAACTGCAACAATGAACACTTTTCAGACATAGCCTTTAATGGTTCCTGCAGTCTGTCCACCAGGTATGGACAGGAAGTTCACGCCCTCTTGAAAATGATGATCGTCATATTTTTTTTTGGTATGTATAGCGCTTGAAGATGTTAGGACATCGTTTTTGTCTCCAAATCCGAACATATGAAACACTGTTAGTCATCGGATTATACCCGTCGCACATCAAATAACACATCGAAAGATCTCCCTGCAATGTGAATTTGTGAAATTATAAACCAGTTCACATGTCTACCCTCTATCTCACAGTAGCCCTCTTGAAACTAGACAACATGCCTCCTGACTAACAGGAAACTCCGGGAGTCACCCCCGGCTGCTGCAAAGTCATGAACAAAGCTCCGTCATGTAGCCTTTTACCATTAGCGCTAGGCCGGTCTAGGGATATACGATCAGCCATCAACATGATAACGTAGCACACACACAACAATCTGGTTAATATTTGTCCGTATTCTCCCACGTTTCCTCGGGTAATGATTCTAATCTTCTTAAGAACGCAAACACTTCATCTGATCTGGAATGTATATTCCTGAGTTCTTTATTTGTAGTTAAGTGGGCTAAATTTTCTTTACCTTCTATCCACTCTAAAAATTTCGATGGTTCTCCTTTGAAAGTGGCGATACTATTGTTTATATTTTGATGGCTTATTGCTACACATAAACATAAGAAAGTAGAACGGACATACAAAATATTGCACAAAGAGATCCAAAACAAGTGCAGTTTAGCAAAGAAGGATGGTTAAAACAGAAATGTGAAGAAATGGAAAAACAAAAGAAAAACTGAAAATTTATGCACAATCAGTTAAATTAATTAACAGGAAGAAAAGAAGTCAAAGTTTCAGGATGTGTGAAATCACAGGAAGGAAATATAATAATGGGACAGGAGAAGACAATGGAAAGATGGACAGAATATATCAGCCAACTCTATGATGATGATGAAAGACCAGAATTAAATAATTCAAATGAAGACACAGGACCACCAATAATGCAGAGTGAAGTGGAGGACGCAATTCAACACATGAAAAGAGGCAAAGCTCCAGGTCCTGACAATATAACAATCGAAGAGATAAATGCATTAGGAGAGCTGGGAGTACAAGTCATAACAAAATTACTCAATGACATATATAACACTGGACACATACCCGAAGATCTACTGAAATCTACCTTTGTAGCCATACTGAAGAAGTCAGGAGCCACTGATTGTGAAGACGATCGCACTATTAGTCTCATGAGCCATATGACTAAAATATTACTAAAAATAATGAGACGTGTAAGGAACAAAATAAAACCAGAAATAAGTGAGGAACAATGTGGATTTGTGGAAGCAAAGGGCACCAATAATGCAATATACATCTTAAGAACATTGATAGAAAGATCTATATATGTGCTTTATACACGAAAGCATTTGACAAAGTAAAGCATGTGGAAATAATCAATATGCTGGAGAAATTAAACATTGATGGCAAGGATCTGCGAATCATAAAATACATGTACTGTCAACAAACAGCATCTATACGAATTAGCAACCAAACAGGACAATCCCAATATATAAAACAAGGAGTCAGACAAGGCTGTGTTCTGTCACCGGATTTGTTTTCACTGCACAGCGAATATATTATGAGATCAATAGTAGACAAAAAAGGAATTGAAGTCAACGGTCACAACATAAATATTTTGCGATATGCGGATGACACAGTCTTAATAGCAGAGACAGAGAACGAACTACAAGAAATGATAGACATAATAGTAAAAGAAAGCAACAAGAAAGGTCCCAGTCTGAATAGCAAGAAAACAGAAGAAATGGTTATATCGAAGAAACAGTCATCACCATCACGCAGAATAAAAATAAAAGAGACAAATCTGAAACAAGTGCAACGTTTCAAATACTTGGGAACAATAATAACATCAGATGGGAGATGCACCACAGAAATAAAAAGCAGAATAGCTCAGGCCTAAATAGCATTTCAGAAAATGAAAAATATGTTATGCAACACATCTATGTCAATAGAAATGAGAAAGAGAGTTCATCGGTGCAATATAGAACCAATTCTGATCTATGGAAGCGAATCATGGACAGTAGACAAACAAATGAAAAGACGATTAGAGGCCACAGAGATGGGATTTCTCAGAAGAATGTTGAAATTTCCCTGGAAAGCTAAAAAGACCAATGAGGAAGTTCTCAAAGAGGCCAACACAAAAGGGAGCTCTTAAAAAACATCAGAAAGAAGCAATCAACATTTTTCGGGCACATCATGAGAAGAGGAAAGTTGGAATACTTGGCTACAACTGGCAAAATAAATGGAAAGAGATCGCGGACGACAAAGAGAGAAAATACTGGATAGCTTGGTGTCATGGCATGGAAAACAGTCAACAACAGAACTGATACGATGCACTGTAGATAAGATTGTGGAGGGACATGATCACCTACGCCAACCGGTATGGCACATGATGATGATTGCTACACTACTAGCAGAAAATCCTAAAGATCTACAACAATTACTTAATGAAATAAACATGACAAGAAAAAAAATATGGACTAGATATGAATATCAAAAAGACTAAAACTATGATCATAAACAAAGAAAACACTCAAAACCCACAAGTGGATATCAAAATAGAAGGAATAGACCTGGAGACTGTTCAGAACTTCAAGTACCTTGGACATACTGTAACCAGTGATGGAAAATGTACAACTGAAATAAACAAAAGAATAGGAATGGCAAAAAGTCATTTTAATGTCATGAAGAACATACTAACATCAAAACAAATAACACCAGGGCTAAAACTAAGAATAGCAAAATGTTACGTCTTCTCAATATTACTATATGGTGCAGAAACATGGACATTAGACAAGAAAACATTCCAGAGAATTGAAGCCTTTGAAATGTGGTTATATATAGAAGAATAGGTAGAATTGGATGGAAGGAAAAGAAAACAAACGATGAAGTCTTAAAACAACTAAAAATGAAAAGAGAACTACTAAGCACAATTCAAACAAGACAAATGCGATTTTGGGGCCATGTTAAAAGACACAACAGCCTACTAAAAGTAATCCTGTAGGGGAAAATACAAGGTAAAAGAGGCAGAGGCAGACGAAGACTAATATGGACGAGTAACATCAAAAGATGGAAAAATCAGCCTATGACAACCTGCACCATCAAAGCAAGAAACAGAGCAGAATGGCGCTCCATGGTAGCCAACCTTCGTTGCGGAGACGGCACCCGAAGATGATGATGATTGCTACACTCAACTCACCTACCGTTTCAGTTGCTAGTCTCATCGCTTCATTGCCATGATCTAAGGTTTTTGCCATGTTTCACTATGTTATCTTTAGCACTAATATAATTTCTCACTTCGATCGATTAACTCGGCTGTAAACAAATTTTCTATTTTCTGCTTATATCTAACTGTTGATTCTAAATGTGCAGGAATTTGTTCCATATTTATACAATTAGGCAATTAACATTTTCCTTTTGTACACTGTCATCATTTGCATGAAACGATTGATAATTTAATATAATTGAACAACATATATTCAATTCATAATACAAAGGTCTTGATTCGTCTCTCTGGAAGGAAAACAAGTTTATATTAACTGCTTTGGACCAATTTCAATTCAATTTATTAACTTAAAAATATATTTCAATTAAATACTATTTTGTAACGCTTGTATTGAACTAAACAATAATTCAGTAATTTTCATTTCAACAATTAATTCAAAATGGCAATCAATCAATTCCTAAATATAATTAAATAAGTAAGTAATTCACACCTGATCCTTCGAAAATGAAAGTACACACGCGATGTTTATATTTCTTGAGCAGGAAGCAGGTTAAACTCACGCGGTCACGTGATTACACGGCGCCCTCACTCGCGCTCTCTCTCCCCCACCCCCCCTCTCTCTCTCCAGACACGTTTTAAGTTCGGCGATCTCACAATGTCACAATGTTCCCTAGTTGACCTGGATTTGTCGTACGCTACTTGACGATTTCCATCTTAATCAGTCTTTAACGTGCTCTGTTATCTTGCAATATTTGAGAGTCTCGTGACATGACGGGTTGAAGTTACTTGAATTCTTTAGTTGTGAACTTGTTTGCATACATTTGACTTGTCTCGATAACTTGAGAATGCTTTGTCTTGAGCTTCTATGTTAACTTGATCATGTCTTGTCTTGAGCTTCTATGTTAACTTGAGCATGTCTTGTCTTGAGCTTCTATGTTAACTTGAGCATGTCTTGTCTTGAGCTTCTATATTAACTTGAGCATGTCTTGTCTTGAGCTTCTATGTTAACTTGAGCATGTCTTGTCTTGGTCTACTATGTTAACTTGAGCATGTCTTGTCTTGATCTACTATGTTAACTTGAGCATGCCTTGTCTTGAGCTTCTATGTTAACTTGAGCATGTCTTGTCTTGAGCTTCTATGTTAACTTGAGCATGTCTTGTCTTGATCTACTATGTTAACTTGAGCATGTCTTGTCTTGAGCTACTATGTTAACTTGAGCATGTCTTGTCTTGAGCTACTATGTTAACTTGAGCATGTCTTGTCTTGAACTACTATGTTAACTTGAGCATGTCTTGTCTTGAGCTACTATGTTAACTTGAGCATGTCTTGTCTTGAGCTACTATGTTAACTTGAGCATGTCTTGTCTTGATCTACTATGTTAACTTGAGCATGTCTTGTCTTGATCTACTATGTTAACTTGAGCATGTCTTGTCTTGAGCTACTATGTTAACTTGAGCATGTCTTGTCTTGATTACTATGTTAATTTGAGCATGTCTTGTCTTGATGAGCTTCTATGTTAACTTGAGCATGTCTTGTCTTGAGCTTCTATGTTAACTTGAGCATGTCTTGTCTTGAGCTACTATGTTAACTTGAGCATGTCTTGTCTTGAGCTTATATGTTAACTCGAGCATGTCTTGTCTTGAGCTTCTATGTTAACTTGAGCATGTCTTGTCTTGATTGAGCTTCTATGTTAACTTGAGCATGTCTTGTCTTGAGCTACTATGTTAACTTGAGCATGTCTTGTCTTGATTGAGCTTCTATGTTAACTTGAGCATGTCTTGTCTTGAGCTTCTATGTTAACTTTGCTATTTCCTAGTTCTTGAGCATTTGTCTTGACTTGCATATTAAATAGCTAACTTGAATATATATTATATATATATATATATATAACTATATATATATATATATATATATATATATATATAATATAATATATATATATATAACTTGCTAATTCCTTGCATTGAGCCTGACTTTTCTTGCTACTTGATTTACTTCGTAAGTTAGATTTAATAACATTTATACATGTACTATTAATATAATACGTATTTTCATGTTATATTTTGTAACATTGTTTAAATATTCTTGACAGCTGGATTCTTAGGGATTTGTTTAAAAAAAGAAATGCTTCATTATATCATCATCATCATGTGCCATACGGGTTGGCGTAGGCGATCATGTCCCTCCACATTCTATCTACAGTGCATCGTATCAGTTCTGTTGTTGACTGTTTTCCATGCCATAACACCAAGCTATCCAGTATTTTCTCTCTTTGTCGTCCGTGATATCTCTTCCTTTTATTTTGCCAGTTGTAACCAAGTGTTCCAACTGTCCTCTTCTCATGATGTGCCCGAAAAATGTTGACTGCTTCTTTTCTGATGTTTTTTAAGAGCTCCCTTTTTGTGTTGGCCTCTTTGAGAACTTCCTCATTGGTCTTTTTAGCTTTCCAGGGAACTTTCAACTTCTTCTGAGAAATCCCGTCTCTGTAGCCATCGTCTTTTCATTTGTTTGTCTACTGTCCATGATTCGCTTCGATAGGTCAGAATTGGTTCTATATAGCACCGATGAACTCTCTTTCTCATTTCTATTGACATAGATTTGTTGCATAAGATATTTTTCATTTTCTGAAATGCTATTTAGGCCTGAGCTATTCTGCTTTTTATTTATGTGGTGCATCTCCCATCTGATATAATTGTGCCCAAGTATTTGAAATGTCCCACTTGTTACAGATTTGTCTCGTTTATTTTTATGTTGCATGACGGTGGTGATTTTTCTTCGATATAACCATTACTTCTGTTTCTTGCTATTCAGTCTGAGACCTTTCTTGTTGCTTTCTTTTACTATTGTGTCTATCATTTCTTGTAGTTCATTCTCTGTCTCTGCTATTATGACTGTGTCATCCGCATATCGCAAATTATTTATGTTGTGACCGTTGACTTCAATTCCTTTTTTGTCTGCTATTGATCTCATAATATATTCGCTGTGCAGTGAAAACAAATCCGGCGACGGAACACAGCCTTGTCTGACTCCATGCATTATGTATTGGAATTGTCCTGTTTGGTTGTTAATTCGTATAGCTGCTGTTTGTTGCCAGTGCATGATTTTTATGATTCGCATATCCTTGCCATCAATGTTGAATTTCTCCAGTTTCATCATATAGCTTGATTTATTTCACATCCAAAATGTCTAAATGAGTATTTTACTGATTCATTATACTTTGACAAATAATAGTTCAATAGTTCATTAACAACTTCTTAATGTTCACCCAGTACTTTTATGGATGAATCTATCACACCTGGTTTTCACAGCAACAAAGTCAAGTATGTGCTAGTTTGATTCAATATCTAAGATTGAGCACAATAACCTCACCAGATCTCAACAACTGTTATCACGTGCCTTAATGGAATTTAGTAGTTCTATGTAGCGTCACATGGAACATCGCAACAGTTGTTACAATGACAGACAACTGCACTTAAGTTTCAAAACAGTTTATTACATTAGTCTCTCGATCTTGACACAGTCGTCATATTCAATATCATATCAATGTCATAGGTAAATGAATTCTCCCACACATTCACAACTGCGTTTATCTTAATTCTTCAATATCACATCAATGTCTTAGGTAAATGAATTCTCCCACACATTCACAACTGCGCTTATCTTAATTATTCAATATCACATTAATGTCTTAGGTAAATGAATTCTCCCACACATTCACAACTGTGCTTATCTTAATTATTCAATATCACATTAATGTCTTAAGTAAATGAATTCTCCCACACATTCACAACTGTGCTTATCTTAATTCTTCAATATCACATCAAAGTCTTAGGTAAATGAATTCTCCCACACATTCACAACTGCGCTTATCTTAATTCTTCAATATCACATCAATGTCTTAGGTAAATGAATTCTCCCACACATTCACAACTGTGCTTATCTTAATTATTCAATATCACATCAATGTCTTAAGCAAATGAACTCTTCCGCACATTCACAACTGCGCTTATCTTAATTCTCGGCACATGATAACTCAGTGCAGTACTTATAACTAAGAATCTCTCAGCTAAATGGTTTCTCTATTACAGTCACATCTGCTCTAACTCTGATTCTTCTTCTGGCACGTGATCCATTAGCGGCAGCACCGAAACTATCGTCGTGTCTTTAAATAGATGAATTGTTAGGCTATCGGGTCGTTATGAATCCATCTCCAGTGTTCTGTTCCTTCCCATCCATCCATCCATCCATCCATCCATCTGTCCTTCCCATCTGTCCATCCATCCATCTATTGACCTTTCGAGCCGTAGCTGGTTCATAGGGCATAGACCGAGATACTCCTCTTATCTAAATTTTTATTCTAGAAGTTTTCAATCCATGTAAAGATATTTTACAAAATCTTGCCATTTGTCTCTGTTCTGTGCAAGCAGCTCCATCTCATTGAGGGAGCTGATTCCTGCTGCTCTTGCCTCTCTCATCAATGTTCTGTCTCTCTGGGTCTTCCTCTTTTCCTTTGACCTGTTGTTTTCCACATGAGGGCTTCCTTTGCTATTCGGTATGACCATCGTCTTTTCTTGATTACTGAAGATTTCCTCGTTTGTTTTGAATGCGTTCCACACTATACCAAATATTTTCCTTAGACATTTATTTTCGAATGCCTTCAACTTTGTTGCCATGTCTTATTGTTTTCCAGCTTTCACACGCGTACGTAAGGGTTGATAGTACATTTGATTTGAATAGTATAAGTTTTGTGTTTGTGCTGATGAGTTTTGATTTCCACAACTTTTCAAGGCTTCTTAAAGACATTGCTGCTTTAGCTGTTCATATTCTAATTTCTTTGCTTGTATCCCCTTCTCGATCAATGTGACTTCCAACATAGATAAAGTGATTGATCTCTTCCACTGGGTTGTTTTCCATGTATACTATGTCATCTGTTGGAATTAATCTTTTCGTGACCTTAGTCTTTTCATGACTGATCTAAGCCCTATTTTGCAGGCTTTTGATGATAGTTCATGTGTGTTTCCCTGCATTGTTTCTATCTGATTGCTGATGAGAACTGTGTCATCAGCAAAGTCGAGGTCCTCAAATGGTCTCTTTGTATCCATTCGATGCTTTATTACCAGTGCGGCATTTCTTCATTATGAAGTCCATAACAACTCCAAATAACAAGGGCGATAAAATACATCTTTGTTTAACCTCAGTTTCTATTGGGAAACATTCGCTCAGTCCTTCCTCTGTTCGAACTGCACGTGTGTAACCATCATACATGTCTTTGATAATATTTATGATTTTTGATGGTAAGCCATATTGCTTCAGAATTTTCCACAAAAAGTCTATGAATACTGTCGGATGTTTTTTGAAGTCGAAGTTAAGTACAAAAGGTTTTTGCTTTTCAATGTGTTCCTCCAATATAAGTCGTAGAGTAAAAATGTGGTCAAGGCAGCTTCTTCCTTTTCTAAATCCAGTCTGTTCTTCACGCATTACTGTATCTATTGAATGCTTTATTCTATTCAGGATGATTTTGCAGAATAACTTTGAGGCAACTGACAAAAGTGTCACGCCTCTCCAGTTGTTACAATCTGAGATTGCCCTTTTTTGAATCTTAACTATGATTCCTTTTTTTCTACATATGAGGCACCTTCTCTGCTTTCTTATCTGCGTCTAGCTAATATCTATATCTTGTGTTCCCACTCAGTGATTTGTTCTTTTCCTCCTGCACTACAAGGAAGCAGCGACAGGAGAATTTGAAAAGCATGCCCGTGATCTGCGTTAGAGCCGTGTATGATCCCTAGTGTGATTTTCTTTAAACTCTTGCATCATCGTGGATTCCGTGGACACTGCCCTTATTTTCTCTAATGTTAGTCCCCTAACATTTTCTAATCTAGTGTTATCTATTGTTTGTAATAATTAAATTACTTATAAGCTACACTGGACATTGATTTTCATTCCGTTAAAACCTAATACTAAAGCACAATGTATCCAATACTTAAGGAGTAAAGGAAATACTGATAGAATACATACATAAGGTTACATTTCATGCATTGCTTAAAATTACAATGTAAAATAATCTAACAATGGGACAAAAATTACAACTTTAAAAATACACTACTTTATAATGAACATTTCCTATTTTTGTAAATGTACAAGAAAGTTCGAGAATTAAAACGCCTATTCTTATATTTTCCCCAACACGGCAAGTCCACTCTAAGTATCTATAGCAGACTAACACTAGAATTAATTTATTGTGAACCTCTTTTGTTGTTGTTGTAGGTGTTGTGTTGATCATGAATGATTGGACATGTCTGTTGTCTGATTTGTTTGAGCTTCTATTATGTATTGTAATGATGTTATTGTTGGTCCTACTGTCGGGCATCTGTAGAAGGTGTGTTCTTCGGTTTTCTCGTGGGTTTTCGGTGCACAGCTGGCAGCGGTCTACGTGTGGTTGTACTGGTGTCATGTTATAAATCAGCCTGTAGGTGACCTCTTTGGCTCTTGGCTTGATGTCCGCTTGATGCAGGTTTTTAAAAGTGGTTTTGAAGTTTTAAGTTTTGTAGTGTTAAGTAGGTGTAATTCCATTTGATTTTACTTTGGAGTGAAGGTTCCTGCTGCTTGACGGACTGTTTGTAGATGTCTCGTGTTTGTGATGCATCAGGCGGTCGTTTTCTACAAGGGTTGGACGAAGATCTTGTAGATGTCTCGTGTTTTGTGATGCATCAGGCTGTCGTTTTCTACAAGGGTTGGACGCAGATCTTGTAGAAGGACTCTATTGTCCCGAAGTGATGCGGTTTGTCGTTGCATAGTTTTTTTTCAATTTTAATAATCTTAGACCCATGTAGTAGTGGGCGAAGGTATAGCGTTCCGGAAGGTGGATGATGCGACCCACATGGCTGATCCTGAGGGCTTTGACTTTTGTAGCGATGTCCTGAAGTGAAGTACCTCCTTCCTGTTTGTCTTGGATCAGCGTTTTGTGTTGCATCTTGTGAATTGTGTTCCGGAAAACGAATTTTCGAATTTGTTTGTTGATTTCCTTAAAGACGTCAAGGGGTGGATCAAAAACTATGGCCGTGTAGGTTAGTTTAGGAATGATGTACGTGTTTACTATAACACTTCTTCCAAAGATGGTCGCCTTTTTGTGTTTGTATCGTTAGAGTGTAATGGTGCTCTGTGCGATTACAATCCGCCATATGGGTTTGCGTATTCCAGGGTGCTGATGGAAGATGATGCCGTACATTTTTATGACGTTGACAGGGGTCATTCTCGGTGGAAATCCACTTTGTTCTTCCACCTGCCAATTCCCATGATGGACGATTTTTGTACGTTGATGTTGGCTCAGCGTCCGGTTCCGAAATCCATGAACGTTTTGATGATGCGGCATATTGATTCGGTGTTCCTTGGGAAGAAAATTGTGTCATCGGCGTACACTATCAATTTCTTTTCGCCATCACCTGGTGTGAAAGTGCCTCTGATGGCGTCGTCTTGTCGGATTTTATCCAACAGAGGCTCAATGGCTAGGACGTTGAGTAGTGGTGACAGGGAGCATCCTTGTCCTACTGATTGGGCCAGTGTGAAGACGTACTGACTACAGAGTCACTCTTAGAAAGCATTAGACAAGACAACTTCATAGCAGGCACACTCATACCAGGGAAAGGAGAACAGAAGCTGTTAGCCTACACTGATGACACTGTTTCTTTCCATCAACCACTAGATCAATAGATAACATCCTCAGCGCATTCAGAGTTTGGGCAGGGCGGCATGGCACAGATAAACGGCGGGGCACAGATTAACATACATAAATGTTTTATTATGGGTATAGGCAGGTGGAAGAAAAAGAGGACTTTCCCTCGGCTCTAACACCGGTCACCAACTTAAAACTATACGGGATAACATATCCATGCAACCCTAATAAAACACGCAAACCAACATGACAGAACCTAGTCATAAAGACAGCAGACATGCTACAGAGATACAAATACAAAACATCAACAATTTTTAGCCGGAGCATCATAGTAAACACATACATCATCCCCAAATTGATTTACAGCCACAGTTTTCGACCCACCGCAATCAACAATCAAAGAGATAAACAAACTGATAAGAATCTTTGTATTTGACCACACAATACACAGCATAAAGCAAAAAACACATACAGCACAAACGACAGGGAGGGATCTCACTACAGGACATACGCACAAAAATAAAAGCTCTCAGAATAAATCACATAAGTCGCATCATAAAACAACCAGACAACCACACCTTTGCTCACTACTACTTGGGGCTGAGATTAATCAGATTCAGAAAACTTAATACATTGCCTCACCATTTTGGCACCACGCCCACATATTACAAAGCATATCTACAGGCCATCCAAGGACATGACTGTTGATTACACCAAGGGACAAACAACATCTACAAACACCTAATTAAACAACAGGCACCTCCACTACATCACAAAATCAAATAGGCCAAGAGTATTTTCTTACAGACTACACCAGCACTTTCTCAAACCTCCACAATCCAAAAAATCGCCCACAAAGTGAGGGAAGTCACATACAGACTAATATATAACATGACACCCATTACAGCGAGGGAAGTCACATACAGACTCATATATAACATGGCACCCATTACAGCGAGGGAGGTCACATACAGACTCATATATAACACGACACCCATTACAGCGAGGGAAGTCACATACAGACTAATATATAACACGACACCCATTACAGCGAGGGAGGTCACATACATACTCATATATAACATGACACCCATTACAGCGAGGGAAGTCACATACAGACTCATATATAACACGACACCCATTACAGCGAGGGAGGTCACATACAGACTCATATATAACACGACACCCATTACAGCGAGGGAGGTCACATACAGACTCATATATAACACGACACCCATTACAGCGAGGGAGGTCACATACAGACTCATATATAACACGACACCCATTACAGCGAGGGAGGTCACATACAGACTCATATATAACACGACACCCATTACAGCGAGGGAAGTCACATACAGACTCATATATAACATGACACCCATTACAGCGAGGGAAGTCACATACAGACTCATATATAACATGACACCCATTACAGCGAGGGAAGTCACATACAGACTCATATATAACATGACACCCATTACAGCGAGGGAAGTCACATACAGACTCATATATAACACGACACCCATTACAGCGAGGGAAGTCACATACAGACTCATATATAACATGACACCCATTACAGCGAGGGAGGTCACATACAGACTCATATATAACACGACACCCATTACAGCGAGGGAGGTCACATACAGATTCATATATAACACGACACCCATTACAGCGAGGGAGGTCACATACAGACTCATATATAACATGACACCCATTACAGCGAGGGAAGTCACATACAGACTCATATATAACATGACACCCATTACAGCGAGGGAAGTCACATACAGACTCATATATAACACGACACCCATTATAGCGAGGGAAGTCACATACAGACTCATATATAACACGACACCCATTACAGCGAGGGAGGCCACATACAGACTCATATATAACACGACACCCATTACAGCGAGGGAAGTCACATACAGACTCATATATAACATGACACCCATTACAGCGAGGGAGGTCACATACAGACTAATATATAACATGACACCCATTACAGCGAGGGAAGTCACATACAGACTCATATATAACACGACACCCATTACAGCGAGGGAGGTCACATACAGACTCATCTATTACATGACACACATTACAGCGAGGGAAGTCACATACAGACTCATATATAACACGACACCCATTACAGCGAGGGAGGTCACATACAGACTAATATATAACACGACACCCATTACAGCGAGGGAGGTCACATACAGACTCATATATAACACGACACCCATTACAGCGAGGGAGATCACATACAGACTCATCTATTACATGACACACATTACAGCGAGGGAAGTCACATACAGACTCATATATAACACGACACCCATTACAGCGAGGGAGGTCACATACAGACTCATATATAACATGACACCCATTGCAGCGAGGGAAGTCAAATACAGACTCATATATAACATGACACCCATAACAGCGAGGGAAGTCACATACTGACTCATATATAACATGACACCCATTACAGCGAGGGAAGTCACATACAGACTCATATATAACACGACACCCATTACAGCGAGGGATGTTACATACAGACTCATAACACGACACCCATTACAGCGAGGGAGGTCACATACAGACTAATATATAACACGACACCCATTACAGCGAGGGAAGTCACATACAGACTCATATATAACACGACACCCATTACAGCGAGGGAAGTCACATACAGACTCATATATAACACGACACCCATTACAGCGAGGGAGGTCACATACAGACTCATATATAACACGACACCCATTACAGCGAGGGAAGTCACATACAGACTCATATAGAACATGACACCCATTACAGCGAGGGAGGTCACATACAGACTAATATATAACACGACACCCATTACAGCGAGGGAGGTCACATACAGACTCATATATAAGACGACACAAATTACAGCGAAACCAACCCACAGATTAATACGGACATCCCTCTGCAGACAAATCACTCCAGAAACAAGAGCACCTATTCTATAGGTGCAGTACAATCATACCGGCAAGAAGGGCACTGCAACACACGCTAAAATCACACACCACACAAAAAGTCGACACATACAGATCTATTATGCTCAACACACTGCCAAAAACAACAACACAAGATCTCTTTACAAAATTACTTATACTACTATCAGAATACATATATTCATATAATATGGAGCTGCAGGAATGAGGCTATGTACGAATGTCAGAATTTTAATTCCTTTCTTTTCCTAGACATTTTTAACCAAAGAACAATATCCATCTTAAAATAAACAAGTTAATTGTTGTGAATGAAAGTGTGTCAACGAAAGAGATAAACAATACAAAAAATGTACATTATTTTTGTAAACGTTGCGGGTGGAACTAAAATAAACAAGTTTTACTGTTTGAGCATGAAAGTATGTGAACGAAAGAGATAAATACTAAATATTCTTTCTTCTTTGAAATGTTATGGATGGAGTGTGAGAGATGCTATTCCATTTTGTTTTACACGAACGTTATCATGCACTGTAATATGGAATTTAATGTTACAATAAAGATTTATTTAAAAAAAAAATAAATAAACCAAAAAAATAAATAAATAAACCAAAAAAAAAAAAAAAAAAAAGACAGAAATGTTAGACGAGAGCAGAGGAAATTAGATACCTGCCTCAAGACAGAAGATAGAATAAGAGTCAGGCAGTTTATAACAGTCAATCAATTCAGAGGAAGAGGTATGTTTACAGCCCTCGGAAAAATGACAAATAATCAACAACAGAAAAAAATATGGACCAAGGCAGGATCGAACCCGTACTCAGTGCCACAGCGCCTTGCCACGAAAAGCCAAACGCTTAGGAACTCTGCCACTCAGGAAGTTTCCCTCTATAATAATATTCATTTATTATTATTTGTCTCCAGTTTATAACAGTCGTCTAGAGATTTTGTTACAAGCATTTTGGATTTAAAAAGTTCTCAAGTTAATATTATATGCATATATTGAGGAAGAACATTAATACGATCACGAAGTTACTTATGATAATCATCGCCGATAGACTCCATCAAGTAACACTATAGTAATGTTACATTTATAAGAGAATTGAGAACTTGTTGATTGTATCAGAGACTTTTTGTCAAACCACATGTGGATGTCATTAAAAGAGAATAATGTCTTGTCCTGCGTATTTGTCTGTCGATTCACTAGGTGTTCGTAGAAATGGGGCTGATCTCGTTGGTGAGGTGGTGCATGAATGTTAACTGTCGTGTATGTGTGTCAGTCGTCTTTAGCTTGCACTATGACTGTTCTGCTATCACTGTCCCTACACATCTTCCCAAGAATCCACTTGTCGGAGGTCTGGAGTATAGCGACACCGGACCCTAAGGTTTGGACCGCCAAGCTGAAACAGGAATATTTTAGGCCTAACTGTGTTATTTGTTGTGCGTGGTAGTCTGTGTGTATGTTCGTTTCTTACACTAAAATGAAGTCTGGTTTGTACTGGTGTATTAATGAAATGATATGCTGTGTTTTGGCCCTTAGGCCCCTAATATTGATGGATACAATCTTAATGTTAGCCATGGTCAACAAATTTACTAAAATTAAACATTCTGAATTGTATATGTTTATGGTTTATTTACGTTTAGTATAGTCTATTGAATAATCTAACATCTAATTAATGTATTCCGTTCTTTTGCGCCTCGCTCTTTTTCTGTGGCGATGTTACTTTTATCCATGCTGAAGATGTGAGCAATCTGTGTCAATCAACAGCAGGCCATGATAGCGGGAACCTTCATTGTATCGTCTTCACTGTCTGTGTCTGGTGCTCCACGTGTCTGAATCTTATGCTCAGGCGACTCCTTCACATGTCTGAGCTGACGGTGTTTTCTGCCGGTCAACGCCTCTGTGGAGGTCCCTGGGGTTTCCACTGTTTCATGTGACAATGATGGCGGCAGACAATTTATGTGCCCAGTGCTGTGCTCTTTCTCTATATGTTGCAACTTTATGGAGATTTCAGGTGGAGTTCTTTGTCATATATTTTTTTTATAGTGGGTTAGGTGGGCTGCTGCCGATAATGTAAAAAAAAAAAAAAAACTACTTACGTGGGTTTGCAAAGCGATATAGCGTGGCCTCGACGCTGGTTCCGAGGCCGACTGGCCTCATCAATATACACATGAAGGTTGAGTGGATCATTGTATGGGCTTCTGGCCCGCGGATGTCCGCTACTACAGTCCCTTTTTCTGTGAATCTTTCCACTTTCGAGATCGACACCGTGGATTGGGAAGTATCGTGTGAGTTCAGCTGAAGTGGCAGCCACGTGGTTGAGACTCTTGGGCAAATCGTGTCACTTGTGGATTTCTGGCACAAAAATTAACTAAATCATTATTGCATTGAAAACACTTACTTGGCTCCTTTACTCGAGACCTTGGGAGGCGTGGTGTGTATTCCCAAGAAAAACAACAATAGTTTTGAGAAAACAAAGTTGTAGGTAAATATCTATATTTGACCGTAGACCCCTAAACTCTTTCTAGATCTGGTGTAAATCCTGTAAATCATATGTGCTTAAGTTTAAATACTCCAGTTTCATTCTCCCAAGCTCTCCCCATTCAACCAATCAAAATTCGACACGCAGAATTATCTTTGTCTCTAATTTATAAAAACGACACGTCACTACTCAACTTTGCCTAACCTTCCAAGTCTCCAGACAACTCAACCTTGAACTTTTGGCCTCGATAATCTCACGGATTTAGTCTGCCTGTTGTCGACCTATTCTCTACGTGTCACCAGTCACGTGCTGTTCTATTAACAGTTTTCCCATGCTTTAGGAAAATTCCATTCTCAACTGACTCCGTTACTGTTATACCATTACATGATGTCGCTATGCTGTTACAGAACGACCATCATCCAAATAAAAGACGTCGGACAGCGATACACCATGGTCAACATCCACTCACCACCAGTACCGGCACAACAACCACAATTCTCCCAGGACCTCTCCCGCCTACTAACGAGGAAATACACGGGACAGAAGACCATCCTTGGGGTGAGAGTTCAACTGTTTCCTGTCAAAGGAACGATGTCGAAGGAGATGCATACAGCACACATACTAACGAGGAAATACACGGGACAGAAGACCATCCTTGGGGTGAGAGTTCAACTGTTTCCTGTCAAAGGAACGATGTCGAAGGAGATGCATACAGCACACATACTAACCGCCCCAACGCTCTGTACGAAATAATAATCAGTCTCACGAGTGTGTTCTCACATGCTTTTGAAAGTTAAAACGTGCTGTAAACCTTATACCACACACATAACAAATGTCAGGTTTCTTTCATGTATGTGTTCGTCTATGTATATGCGTGGTATGAAAGTGAGAAAACCCCAAATCTAGCTCTCCAGCTTTCAACTTTTATTTGGGAGTGGATAAATTGTCCCACTAGTTTACAACAAAAAGCGATACTTATAGATTCTCGTGTTTGTGTAAACATCGGTGATTTTAACTGACTTAAATGTGTAAAGCTGTCAACACAATTATCACGCCTGTACGACTTCACTTTTGTGTGTGTAAACGTATGTGATTTTTAGATTTATGTAGCACATTATGTTTTTTAAAAATAATAATCTTAATTTTATTTTCAAATTTAATAATCACAGTACATAAAAATAGTTTAATTTATATGATTCAATAATGGGAGTGAAATATGTTACATATATTTTAGATGTAATTAAGAGGTCAATAAGATATGATATCATACGACCAAGGACTTCCAGGAGCACCAGAGGCGACAATGAAGACAAAAGCACCCCAACATCTCAGTTTATTTAAGGGGGTGTGATGTCTCGTCTGCGTCTGTAAAGCAAAATTGACCGATGACTGGCGCCTTCGGCCTGTCACCAACAAATGTAGCAAACAAGGGAAAGGAAACACTTGAAAGATGTGTCTTTCTAAATGAATATTGGAAATTCATTCATTCATTCTCACAAATTAAATTATGTTGTTTTAAAGATGGACATTGATTTCTGATTATATAACTGTACATACAGGTTGGTATTAAAAGTTTTGAATTGGAAAAACGTCAGCATTTCTACAGGTCCACACTACATTTCTATTTTCGGATATTAGAATTAGCGCTTTAGTGTAGGATTCGTGTGTTGTTTTTGGCAGTGTGTTGAACATGATAGATCTGTATATGTCTACTTTCTGTGTGTTTCTAGTGTAAGTTGTAACGCCGTTCTTACTGGTATGATTTCGTTGCATTCGTAGAATATGTGTTCTTCCGTTTCTTGTATGTTTCGTCTGCAAAGTTGGCACTTGGCTGTCTGTCCTGATATGTGAGCTTCTCTTTCTGTTGTGGGTGTCATGCTGTATATGAGTCTGTATGTGGCTTACCTTGCTTTGGGAGTGATGCGTGGATTGTGAAGTTTTGAGAAGGTGCTGGTGTAGTCTGTGAGAAAGTGGCCAGGAAATCTGGCAGGTGTAGCATTACGGTGTCCAGCACGAGAACGGAGATAGAAGCAGCAACGGCGGAGATAACAGGGTGGGTTACACAGAATGTGGATCACGCAGTCTTGGTGACCGACTCTCAAAGTATGCAACAGAAGATTGATAGAGAGTGTCTGCAGCAGGAGTGGATGCAGTTCCCTACAGACTCCAATAATGGGAAAATGCCATAAAGATAGTTTTCAGACAGATCCGTCACAACTCCTTGTCACTGATATTTTATTTGATTTGCTATTTGTCTCTTTTGAGAAATGCATATCCTTTGTCTTTTGTACATTCAAGTTGATTGCACGAATTTATATATCTTAAATAATGAGAAAATTTGGCGTTGAAAAATTAATTATTTCAAAACAGAACGTGTCAAATTTGACAATTTTTGAAGAAAAAACAATGATAATTACTAGTATTATTCTATTAAAACATCATTCATGCACAGATTAATTAAGCCACGTGATTGGAGCCTCGGTGGCTGAGTGGTTAGTGTGAACATTGCTTGATTAGAAGGATCTAAGTTCGATTTCCAGAAGTGGATATTTTCGGACCGACAAGGTTTCAATCTTCACCCAGTCTATGTAAATGGGTATCGGATGTTTTTTTTTTTTTTCCCCCGGGAAGTATAGACGGCCTGGAGTGATACCGACCGCCTTACTGAACAACTTGCATTGTCATGGAAACATATGGTCACTAACACCATATTCCACACATGCCTAGCAAGGCAGGGAAGTGAACCGTAACTTTTACTTGTTAGCTTGACTAGAAGCTTCACTTGTGCGTGCGTGCGTGCGTGCGTGCGTGCGTGCGTGTGTGTGTGTGTGACTGGTGTCACAATTTGAAACCACTCCCATAAAATATACATTTTTGAAAGGGCAAAATGTTGCAGACTCAGACCATCTTCACATATTAAAGCTGCAAACGTTTCAATGTTGGAATTAAAATGCCACTTTAAGATTGAAACAAGCAGCTGTGCCGTAGCTTTGACTTTAGAACGGAATGGCTTCACTACAGTCTGGGCACCTCCATATCTGCTCAGCCAGCAACCAACAAAATGTCCATCTCGATCGTTCATACTTTTCCATAGAACACGCTGAGTTCTTCTGTCAAAATGGTGGGCTACTCGATGCATAGAAAACTGTGTAATATTGAACGCGCTGAACTCTGTACAAAAGGTGTGCAGCTCATAATGGACACACCCGAGTCACTGTAACATCCGTCACAAGCAGCGTAGGTCTATGTGTCAGCGACAAAGCCGTGGACTTAAGATTAGTGAGCATGCCACAACATTAGTCGCTGTCCCAACAAGCGACAAAACCGTGGACTTAAGATTAGTGAGCATGCCACAACAACAGTCGCTGTCCCAACAAATGAAGTCAGGCCACCACTTCCGTGAGACACTTGACCCGACCGCGGTCCAGCTTGTGGCAAATTTTTACTCGACAAATCATACACCTGTACCAAGGCAGGGCCGAGGCCTGTTACCGTTCTACTAAACTCAAGAGCCAGTGGCACTGCAGCACTTTCTCATCGCGTGGGCACGCGAAATTCATGTCACTGGGAGAGGGAGAGAGGTAGTTTAAAATCGTAACATTAAGAGAGAGAGAGAGAGAGAGAGAGAGAAGAGAGAGAGAAAGAGAGCGAGAGTGGTATAAAAAAAACTAGGAAAATACTATGCAGTTGAAATTTCAAAATTCTAGTAGACAAAGGGAGAGGAGTTGGAGATAGACAATTGCACATAATTCATGTCACTGGAGAGGGAGAATGGAAGTTTAAAAGTATAACATTATGAGAGAGAAAGAGATAGAGAGAGAGAGAGAGAGAGAGAGAGAGAGAGAGAGAGAGTTATATATATTAAATATTAAGATATAGATAGAAGATAGAGAATGAGAGTTTCTATTGACCATTCGAGCCGTAGCCGGCCCATAGGGCGTAGACCAAGATACTCCTTCTCTTATCTGAATTTATGGTCTAGCAGTTTTCAATTCTTTTAAAGATATTTTATCAAATCTCGCCATTTGTCTCTGTTCTGTGCAAGCAGCTCTATCTCATAGAGGGTGCCGATCCTGCTGCTTTTGCTTCTCACATCAATGTTCTTCTCAGTGTCTCTCTGGGTCTTCCTCTTTTCCTCTTACCTGCTGTTTCCCATATGAGGGCTTGCTTTGCTATTCGGTTATTATCTATTCTCATCACATGTCCAACATATGTGTATCGGAATGAGAGATAGGCATTTTAAATTTCTAGCATTAATAGAGATTAAAATGTAAGAGTTGAGAGAGTTTATATTTCTAGCATCAAAAGTTAACCTTTTGAAAATCATAGAATGACCAGAAAGACAATTTAAAATACAGGATGAAGATAAAAGCAGTTTAAAATCTTGGTATGAAAAGAGATACATTTAAATGTCCTTCTATTTAGAAAGAAACTCTAAATAATGCTAATATGAAAATGAAAGCTGCTTAAAATCCTGTTATGAAAATCGCTATAGACAATTACATCTTAAGAATTAAAATAGAGAGACAGTCATTCTTTTTTATGTTTTAATTGAGAATCAAGTTCTGAATAGTTTATCAAACTTATAGTAACAAGTGTTATATAGGGTGTTTATAATGTCTCTGTGCGGTGTGACTCGATCGATATATAGAAAAGAAAGGGGGAGCAGGGATCTACATAGTGTGCCCAAAAAATAACACTAAGGATATGGAACAGATAGGGAAATATTGTCACAATTACGCTGCAGAAATGCAAGCAATGAAGTTGGCGATAGAAAAACTGCTGAACAGTATTCTTAGCCCACAGCTTGTAGAGTTTGTTACAGATGCAAGATCAGTGCTCCAGGCACTGCAATACACAGAGTTGCTACATCTGCAAACTTTGTTGACTGAACTCTACAAATACCACAGGATTGCCCTGCAGGGATCCCATCTCACTATGGAACACCAGGAAACTAGAGACCAGGTCATCTTTCAAAAGATGGTGCAATAGGCACACAACCAGATGTGCCGCTTACATACCATCATAATATACAGATAAACAAATCAATCAGAAGATCATATACTCCAAATCAGGATGCATTTCATAATATGAATATATGGGAACAAGTTATCATTATACGCATTAGAGCAGGACACAATTGACACCACAGTCACGTGTCTACAAAATTCAAGATAGGTACCTCAACTACATGCACATGTGGACAGTCGCCCCAGACATGGGAACGCATATTTCAAGAATGCACTGAATATAGTAGACTGAGGAAAGTCCACTTATACCATTAATACAATACTACAGACAAGACTATATGCACCACTACAAGAATGACAAAAGACGGTCACATTTATACTGGAAACGACATTGCAGATATAGACAATACTTCAGGTGAACGAAAGATAGATATATAGATCCAGAAGGTTTTCGAAAATATTAAGAGACAAGTCTCAGAATGTCTTGAGGCCTGCAGTGGATATTTTGAACACATGCTGTGAACACAACTCCATCGTGTGAACAACTTTATAGAGTCTTGTTTTCTTAGTTAACATTTCAGTAACTAAAGGTAGATAACTTTTATTTTTTAAAGACATTATAAATAATTGATAATTGCAACCACAAATGAAAAGAAAATAGATTTCTTTTAGTTTAGTTCTTCAGAAATAAAATATTTCTTATAGATTTTTGTAAAATAACTGCACATTTAATGATCATTCTCTTTCGGGAAGACAATATGCATATGAATGACACTTTACACAATTTGCAATATACTGAAATATCAAGAATTTTATATATTAATCTAACAGGAGTTGCTTCCCTTTTAATAAAAGAATAAAATTTTTAATTTCTAAAGCAGATAAGAAATATATTAACATTTTCATCAACAATTCAACGGTAGAACATTTGTTGCTTTTAAGTTATATATATCAAGACGAACCATTCCTGTAAGTATTACTCAACATTTGAATATATATTCTTCAAAGAATTATTTGTTTTCTTAGCTGATAAGCAACTGATTACAGTTTCAAAGCATTTTTATACATTACAGGTGCAAAAGAAGTTAATTTACAAAAAGTAACCGAAGCCGTATCATCACTTCACTGTAGAGTCTAGAAGAGATAATTTGTTAGAGAGAGGTATCAATAACAAAAGGGAAAATAGTGTGCAGTTGAAATTTCAAATTTGTAGTAGAAAAAGGGAGGGGAGTTGGAGATAGACAACTGCACGAAATTCATGTCACTGGAAGAAGGAGAGAGGCAGTTTACATTTCTAGCAGTAATAGATAGAGATTAAAATGTAAGAGTTCAGAGAGTTGAGATTGTTTATATTTCTAGCATAAAAAGTTATCCATTTAAAAAAACCTAGAATGATCAGAGAGACAGTTTAAAATAACCCCGCCTAATTATTATCTGTGGGGTGAGCTGAAAAAAAAGTTTATCAAATATTCTGAAGACAGATAATGACCTGAAGGCAGAAATCGTGACCCTGAGCCAACATTATCACCGGTCATTATCCAGAAGGTACGTGTAGACACACACAGACATATCAAGCGTTATTAATATTCTACTGCCCATACCAGAACAGATTCCCTTAACAGTGGAATCTGGACTGTCAATACAAATACGTACAGAAGTGAAAGGAATACTCGACAAGCAGGAATAGAATAGTCAACAGCGTAAAACAACCATTTTCAGTTTCTCGGATGAAGAATACACACACGACCTATGGATTCGTATGTACACCGATGGGTCAGCGCAGAATGCAGTAAAGAATGGGGGAGCAGTTGCCTATATAAAGTACCTAAATAACACTAGTGATATAAATACAATAGCAACAAGGAAATATTGTTACACCTACGATGCAGAAATCCAAGCAATAAAGTTGGCAATAGAAAAACTGCTGAACAGCAATATTATCCCACAACCTGTAGTGTTTTTTTGACAGATGCAAGATCAGTATTCCAAGCACTGGAATCCAGAAAATTGCCACATCTGCAGACCTTCTTGACTGAACTCTGCAAACACCACAGGATCACCCGGCAGTGGTCCCATCTCACTGTGGAATACCCGGAAACTAGAGAGCAGATCAGCTGGTAAAAGAAGGTGAAATAGGCATATAATCAGATGCACCGGTTACATACCATCATGAGAAATATATAATCAAGTTAATCAAGAGACAACATGCCCCAAATCGGGATACTTTTCATAATATGAATAGATGGGTACATGTTATCATTATACGCATTAGAATCGGGCACAATCGACAATCGACAGTCACCTGTACGCAAAATTCAAGACCGGTACCTCAACTACATGTACATGTGGACAGGCACAGACGGAACGTATATTTCAAGAATGCACTGAATATAGTAGACTGAGGAAAGTCCACATATCCCATTGATACAACACTACAGACAATACTATATGGACCACTGCAAGAATGATAAAAGACGGTAACATTTATACAGGAAACGACATTGCAGATATAAGCAATATTTCATTCGAACGAAAGATAGATATATAGATCAGGAAGGTTTTCGAAAATAGTAAGAGACAAGTCTCAGAATATCTTGAGGCCTGTGCTGGATATTTTGAACACATGCTGTAAACACAGCTTCATCGCGTGAACAGCTTATTTACCTAACACAAGCCAGCCAACAGCAGTAGTATCTAGATGAATAACACAAATTTTGTATACAATTTCACATAATTTCAAAAATATGTTCACTGCATTGGACTTTATACAGCCTCGTTTTTCTTATTTAAGACAGAAGTTGACTTTTCTGTGAGCAAAGGAAGATAACTTTTAATTTTTGAGAGAAATTATAAATAATTAATATTTGCAACCACAAATTAAGGAAAGGTACATTTCTTTTAATTTGAGACTTTAGAAGTTGCAATTTCTTATAGAAATTTTCAAAAATTATGAACATTTTATGTGAAAATCATTTTCAGGAAAGCAATATGCACATGAATAAAACTTTTGACAATTTACAATTACAATATATCGACGTATAAAGAATTCTTAACTATTAATTTAACATGAGTTGCTTCCCTTATATTTAAGCAAAGATCACTTTTAATTTCTAAAGCATATAAGTTTATATTAACATTTTCATCAACAATTCAATGGTAGTACACTTTTTTTACTTTTAAGTTTGATATGTTAGAACGAATCATGCCTGTAAATATTATGCAACATTTAAATATACATTCTTCAAAGAATTATTATATCTCTTAGCTGATAATCAACTGTTTAAAGTTTCTAAACATTTTTATAGATCACAGGTCCAAAGAAGTTAATTTACAAAAATTAGCTGATGCTGTCTTATCAATTCACTGTAGAGTCTAGAAGAGATAATGTTAGAGAGAGAGAAAGAGAGAGAGGTATTTAAAAAACTAGGAAAATACTATGCAGTTGAAATTTCAAAATTCTAGTAGACAAAGGGAGAGGAGTTGGAGATAGACACTTGCACATAATTCATGTCACTGGAGAGGGAGAATGGAAGTTTAAAAGTATAACATTATGAGAGAGAAAGAGAGAGAGAGAGAGAGAGAGAGAGAGAGAGAGAGAGGAGAGAGAGTTATATATATTAAACATTAAGATATAGATATAAGATAGAGAATGAGAGTTTCTATTGACCATTCGAGCCGTAGCCGGCCCATAGGGCGTAGACCAAGATACTCCTTCTCTTATCTGAATTTATGGTCTAGCAGTTTTCAATTCTTTTAAAGATATTTTATCAAATCTCGCCATTTGTCTCTGTTCTGTGCAAGCAGCTCTATCTCATAGAGGGAGCCGATCCTGCTGCTTTTGCTTCTCACATCAATGTTCTTCTCAGTGTCTCTCTGGGTCTTCCTCTTTTCCTCTTACCTGCTGTTTCCCATATGAGGGCTTGCTTTGCTATTCGGTTATTATCTATTCTCATCACAAGTCCAACATATGTGTATCGGAATGAGAGATAGGCATTTTAAATTTCTAGCATTAATAGAGATTAAAATGTAAGAGTTGAGAGAGTTTATATTTCTAGCATCAAAAGTTAACATTTTGAAAATCATAGAATGACCAGAGAGACAATTTAAAATACAGGATGAAGATAAAAGCAGTTTAAAATCTTAGTATGAAAAGAGATACATTTAAATGTCCTTCTATTTAGAAAGAAACACTTAATAATCTTCTTCTCTTCTTCTACCTTTTAGCTCCCAGTGGAGCATAGGTCTTCGACAAACACTTTCCAAGTCGTTCTGTTTTTTGCAATTCTTTTAAGATCACTCCATGTCTTCCCCATCATCTTCATCTCTGCTTCGATCTGTCTTCTCCAAGAATTCCTTGGTCTTCCTCTTTGTCTTTTCCCCTGGGGGTTCCAAAAAAGGGCCTGTTGTGTAATACTCTCAGTTGGCTTCCGTAGTGTGTGTCCTATCCATCGCCATCATCTTCGCTGTATCTCTTTATCCACTGGTATTTGAACGGTACATTTCCATAATTCCACGTTAGTGACTTTGTCCTGCCATTTCCATCCCTTTATTCTGCGCAAGCATCCATTAATGAAAGTCTGTACCTTCGTGATTGTCAATTTTGTTATTCTCCATGTTTCACAGCCATATAATAGGACCGATTTAACATTTGAGTTGAACATTTTTATTTTTGTATTTAGCCTAATTTCTTTGGATTTCCATATGTTTCCCAGTGCAATGAAAGCTCCTCTTGCTTTTGATATCCTTATTTTGGTATCATTTTCTGTTCCTCCCTCTTTATCTATATTACTGCCCTGATATATATAAGATTGTACGTCTAGTAGAGATATTTCTCCTAGTTTTATTTGGTTATTGCCAACTGCATTAATTCTCATAATGTTGGTCTTATTTCTATTAATCTTTAGTCCTAGCTGTTGTGATCTCTCATCTAATATACTCATTTTATCCTGCATCTGTTGATGGCTGTGTGATAGGAGAGCTATGTCATCAGCAAAGTCTAAATCATGAAGTTGTTTGGTCAGTGACCACTGGATCCCATTTCTGTTGTTTTGAGTTATTTTCATAATCCAATCTATGGCCAGTAGAAAGAGAAATGGAGACAGAAGGCATCCTTGCCTTACTCCTGTTTTTATTTCAAATGCTTCTGTAAGCTGTCCTTCATGCACCACACTACATTTTGTTCCTTCATACATTGTTTTTATCAGGTTAATAAACTGTATGTGGATTCCGTAATGACTCAGCAACTTCCAAAGCATTCTTCTGTCTAAACTATCAAATGCCTTTTCGTAATCTATGAATCCAATATAAAGTGGGGATTTTAGTTCTAAACTTTGTTCAACTATTATACGTAGAGTAGTTATTTGATCAGCACATGATCTGTTCTTCTTAAAACCTGCTTGTTCATCTCTCAAGTGTTTCTCTATAGCCTCTTTTAGTCTCTCCAGAATGATTCTGCCTAATATTTTTCCTGGCACTGATAGTAGCATAATTCCCCTATAATTTGTGCACTCCTGTAAACTTCCTTTTCTCTGGTAGTTTGATCATATAACCTTCTTTCCAGTCTTTAGGTATTTCTTCCCTCTCCCAAATTTTATCCAATAGATCATGTAACATCTTGGTAGAGGTGTTAATATCTGCTTTGATGGCTTCCGAAGGCATTTCGTATGGTCCTGTGGCTTTACCATCTTTTAATAGTTTGATGGCTTTCATTATTTCTTCTTTGCTTGGTTTTCCGCAGTTAACGTGTAACTCTTCTTCTGCTGGTAGTATATCTGGAGGATTATTTGAGCCGGGTCTGTTCAAAAGTTCTTCAAAGTGCTCTTTCCATCTCTCCAATTGTTCCCTTATATTACTAAGCAGATTTCCTTTCTTATCTTTCATAAAGGCGTTGATCTGTTTGTATTTTCCACCTAATTTCTTTGTGCTGTTGTACAGTTCTTTCATATTCCCTTTATTTGCTGCTTCTTCTGCCTCTTTAGCTAGTTCATCTATATATTTCCTCTTATCCCTTTTAATGCATCTTCTCATTTCTTTGTTCACCTTTGTGTAAGCTTCCTGTGTCTTGGCTTTATTACTTCTCATTTTGCTTTTATTGATGTCTGCTTCCTTATTCTTTCTTTCTTTTATTTTTATCCAGTGTCTTCCCTCAGCGTTTCTTCGTATGTCACTTACTCTTAATAATGCTAATATAAAAATGAAAGCAGCTTAAGATCATGTTATGAAAATCGCGATAGACAATTACATCTTAAAAATTAAAATAGAGAAACAGTCATTCTTTTTTATTTTTTAATTGAGAATCAAGTTCTGAATAGTTTATCAAACTTGCAGTAACAAGTGTTATATAGGGTGTTTATAGTGTCTCTGTGCGGTGACTCGATCAAAATATAGAAAAGAAAGGGAGAGCAGGGGTCTACATAGTGTACCCAAAAAATAACACTAAGGATATGGAAAAGATAGGAACAGGGATATATTATCACAATTACATTGCAGAAATGCAAGCAATAAAGTTGGCACTAGAAAAACTGCTGAACAGTAATCTTAGCCCACAGCCTGTAAAGTTTTTGACAGCTGCAAGATCAGTGCTCCAGGCACTGCAATACACAGAGTTGCTACATCTGCAAACTTTGTTGACTGAACTCTATAAATACCACAGGATTGCCCTGCAGGGGATCCCATCTCACTATTGAACAACAGGAAACTAGAGACCAGGTGATCATTCAAAATACGGTGTAATAGGCACACAACCAGATGCGCCGCTTGCATACCATCATAAGATACAGATTAACAAATCAATCAGAAGATCAAATGCTCCAAATAGGATGCATTTCATAATATGAATAGATGGGAACAAGTTATCATTATACGCATTAGAGCCGGACACAATTGACACCACAGTCACGTGTCTATAAAATTCAAGATCGGTACCTCAACTACATGAATATGTGGACAGCCAATCAGCGGAACGCATATTTCAAGAATGCACTGAATATAGTAGACTGAGGAAAGTCCACATATCCCATTGATACAACACTACAGACAATACTATATGGACCACTGCAAGAATGATAAAAGACGGTAACATTTATACAGGAAACGACATTGCAGATATAAGCAATATTTCATTCGAACGAAAGATAGATATATAGATCAGGAAGGTTTTCGAAAATAGTAAGAGACAAGTCTCAGAATATCTTGAGGCCTGTGCTGGATATTTTGAACACATGCTGTCAACACAGCTTCATCGCGTGAACAGCTTCTTTTCCTAACACAAGCCAGCCAACAGCAGTAGTATCTAGATGAATAACACAAATTGTGTATACAATTTCACATAATTTCAAAAATATGTTCACTGCACTGGACTTTATACAGCCTCGTTTTTCTTATTTAAGACAGAAGTTGACTTTTCTGTGAGCAAAGGAAGATAACTTTTAATTTTTTAGAGAAATTATAAATAATTAATATTTACAACACAAATTAAGGAAAGGTACATTTCTTTTAATTTGAGACTTTAGAAGTTGCAATTTCTGATAGAAATTTTCAAAAATTATGAACATTTTATGTGAAAAGCATTTTCAGAAAAACAATATGCATATGAATAAAACTTTTGACAATTTACAATTACAATATTTCGACGTATAAAGAATTCTTAACTATTAATTTAACAGGAGTTGCTTCCCTTATATTTAAGCAGAGATAACTTTTAATTTCTAAAGCATATACGTTTATATTAACATTTTCATCAACAATTCAATGGTAGTACACTTTTTTTTACTTTTAAGTTTGATATGTTAGAACGAACCATGCCTGTAAATATTATGCAACATTTAAATATTTATTCTTCAAAGATTTATTATATTTCTTAGCTGATATTCAACTGTTTAAAGTTTCTCAACATTTATATAGATCACAGGTCCAACGAAGTTAATTTACAAAAAATATCTGATGCCGTCTTTTCACTTCAATGAGAGTCGAGAAGAGATAATGTTAGAGAGAGAGAGGTATAAAAAAAAACTAGGAAAATTCTATGCAGTTGAAATTTCAAAATTCTAGTAGACAAAGGGAGAGGAGTTGGAGATAGACAATTGCACATAATTCATGTCACTGGAGCGAGAGAAAGGCAGTTTAAAAGTCTAACATTATGAGAGAGAGAGAGAGAGAGAGAGAGAGAGAGAGAGAGCGAAAAAGAGAGATGCAGTTATATATATATATTAAACATTAAGATATAGATAGAAGAAAGAAAATGAGAGAGCGGCAGTAAAACTTTTAGCAGTAATAGACAGAGATTAAAATGTTAGAGTTAAGAGAGTTGAGAGAATTGATATTTCTTGCACAAAAGTTAACCTTTTGAAAATCCTAGAATGACCAGAGAGACAATTTAAAATACTAGCATGAAGAAAAAATTAGTCTAAAATCCTAGTATGAAAAGAAATACATTTTTAAAATCTTACTATTAAGAAAGAAGTTTTCAGATGCAGCCCAAACTACATCATCGAAGAAGGAAAACACGATGGGGCAAGAGAGGTGGCACTAAATTGTCAAAGTGTGAGAGGCTAGGCCTTAATTATGTGCGCGTTACTTATTGGAATTGTGGGTCCATTAATCAACGACGGCCCATTCTTGATAAGCTACTGTGCGGCGCCGATATAATGGTTTTGCAAGAAACTCTTCTTGGTGACAGGACAGTAAGTACTCCTGGCATTCATTGTTTTTACAATAGACGACACCTTGGGCAGGCCATCCTTGTGCGCAACAATATGGTGGCAGCTGAGGTTGATATGTCTGCGTGGAACAATGCAGAATTGCAGGTACATGCGGTTAGGGTGCAGACCCCAGTTCATTTCGTGATTGTTAATGTGTACGCCTGTAATGGGAAGGTGAACACACAACAATGGCAGAATATCTTCGAGTTCGATGAAGAGAATGTCATTTTCTGCGGAGACTTTAATGCTAGAGGAAACCAGTGGGGTAACGTCATAACCAACAAGCAGGGAGAAGACCTAGAGAACGCACTAGTGTCAGTCGATTTAGTGTGCTTGAATGATTCAAGGGCAACAAGAATGGCCACTCAAACAGGGGACTCTGATAGTGTCATAGACCTGGCACTGGTGTCTTCCACCTTCGCACCGGTTTGCAGGTGGAGTGTACTGGGGTTCCACGGAAGTGATCACTATCCATGTGTCCTCCTAATTGAGAAAATCAGAAATAAAAGCCAGAGAAGAAAGCTCCACACATTCAACTACAAGAAAACAGACCAGGACGTCATTAGCAAAATCAGACATAAGAAACAGAGCGCCCCTCGTAGGAGGCAGGAGAGATGGACGCAGCCACCCTGGTGGAATGTAGACGTCGAGGAAGTGTGGCGGAGCAAGAGACAAACGGTCAAGACATGGCATAATGCCAGAAGGTATGGTAGAACATAACCTGAGCTCTTGAAGCGTCTGAAAGTAGAGGTCGACCAAAAAATGATGCACTTTAAACTATGCGCTAAGCAGGCTAATGATGCCAAATGGGATGATTTCTGTAAAAAAAAGTGTGCTCAGAAAAATCGCTCGCCACATTCTGATGCCTTCATCAGTGCATGAATGGCACACTACGACACAGAGGTATACCACACTTTCAGAGCACAGGCCAGATATGGCACAAATCTGATGAGAGCAAAGGGAAGGCCCTGCTTGCCCGCTACATTGAGCAGACGGATCAAAGAAATGAGGCTGTAAGAATGAGGATACGGGGATCTTTGTCAAATTTGTGTAAGGATGTAGGGCTGGAAGAAGATTTCACAATCACAACCGATACCATCCGCACGACACTTAAAAGGTCACACAACACTGCTCCTGGTCCAGATGGTGTTCGGTATGATGACATAGGCGATTTAGCTGATGATGACTTGACAACACTGGCCAATGAGTTTAATGCCAGTATTCGGAGTGGCCAGATTAAGGAGGAGTGGCTACATAGCTACTTACTACCGCTACCGAAGCCAAACAAGGACCATTCTCAGATCAGTGCCTACAGAATCATCACAATGCAGAACACTGCGGGCAAGCTGCTGGAGAAAATAGTTGCCCGTGTCCTCACCTTTCGCCTTGAACAGAAACGCGTATTCCCATCCACACTCGGAGGTTATAGATATAACAAAGAGACATGGCTCAATGCGGCAGTATTTGCCTATGACGTCTTCGAAGGCTTCCACAGACGAGAGGCGACATGTGCTGCTGCTATAGATCTGGAGGATGCATATAACAGGGTACCATTTGAATATCTCATGCATATGCTTCTCAAACTGGCGGTGAACCCCTTCCTCATTAGGTGGATCGCCGCGGCACTGTTTCAGATGAAGGTGATACTCAGATGTGGAAGTTGGTCTTCCGAGCCAACATCCATTTGTCCTGGGCTGCCACAAGACTCACCATTGTCACCAATTCTATTTAACGTGTACGCAATAACGATCACGGAACAACAGCTGGATGGGAGGGGAAGAACTATGACTTTTGCTGATGATATTCTGGTATATCGACAGGGAAGAGACAGACGGGGAATCGCCTCCACAATGCAAGACGAACTCGATCGCATTTCTTCCTGGTGTGGGATTTCAGGTGCCTTGGTTAATCCTAATAAAGCATCAGTTTCATGGTTCTCCCTTAACAATCATATCGTTAATACGACCACACCGGTAGTACGAATGGGAGCTGATGAGGTGACCAGGGACAAGTTGATGACATACCTTGGAGTTAAGTTTGATCGCAGCCTGTGTTTTCGGGACCACGTCGACCATGTGATAACAAAATCCCGCAAAGGATTAGCCGCCTTGAAGGTCATGGCAGCTGCCAACATCGAGCAGAGGCTACTTATTCTTCTGTTCCAGGGATTAGTCCTTGCACCAATCGAGTATGCTCTGGCCATTCTTACTGTCAGTACAACTCAAATTGATAGGCTGGAGAAAATACAAAATGAAGCCATGCGCATTATCTTGGGATGTACAAGGGACACTCCCTGTGTAGCAATGAGGTGTCTTCTTGATTTTCCAACCATGGATGACAGAATCAAGATCTGGAGAGCACGAGCATACCTGAAGATTAGTACAGATACATAGCATCCATTGCACCACGTGCTCAACACAGAGAAAGGTACCAGGCTAAAAAGAGGCAAATCATGGGTGGGCCGAGCTAAAGATGTCATCAAACAGGTCTGTGGGCTTACCAATCTCAGCGTTGGTGAGGAGTGGATACCGGTGCCTACGTCATTCAAGGGGACTTTCTTATGTATTGTCACACTCGAAAGGAAAAGTAGGGAACAGAACCCGGTCGTGGTTAATGCTGAGGTCAACGGTCTCATCTGCGATAACACCGATGAGAAAGATGCAGTCATCTATACAAACGGATCTGTAAGACGACACGAAAGAAGTGCATGGGCATTTACAGCACGCTCGGCAGGCAGAATAGCCAAGGAAGACAGTGGTGCATACGCCATGACCACGAGTAGCATGACAATGGAGGTGATGGCAGTGACCAAGGCATTCAAATGGTTAGAGTCACAAGACTACACCCATGCATGTATACTGAGTGATTCGATGAGCATGATAAAAAAAGTGGAGGCGGGCTTTGTACGCATGCAATGGGTAGAGTCGTTGCAGAAATCTAAAATACTTAAGGTCACCTTTGTCTATGTCCCTGTACATGCGGGAGTACGGGGAAATGAGAGAGCGGACAGGTTGGCTAGCTGCACTGTCGTTGAGGACGGGCAACCGATGGATCGGGCGGACATCATCAATGCCCTCCGAGATGTGGGAAGAGCACAGGACTTCGACAACCACAGATCAACGTCACTTCTTCGGATGATGGAAATGGGAGTTAAGATGGGCACAGCCAGAAATGAGAAACTTGGTGGCTGTGTAAGAAGACTAATCAACCAACATAGAACTGGAGTCGTCAGTCGCTGGACACTGAGGGAATTGCTGAGGTGGGGATCTGAGCACCTATGGACATGTTCGGAGTGCAATGATGATGACCCGGAAATAACTCAATAACTCCTTCATAAAGGCCAACAGTGAAATGTACAAGACAGAAACATCCACCAGCACACACATACGAGATATTATAAAGTACACTCATGACAAAGAGTCTTCCATTCATCTCTCGACAGTCCACCAGCACACACACTTTATACGAGACATTATAAAGTACACTCATGACAAAGACAGCCAGTCTTCCATCCTATCTCTCGACAGAAACATCCACCAGCACACACACTTTAATCAGACATTTAAAGTACACTCATGACAAAGACAGCCAGTCTTCCATTCTATCTCTCGACAGAAACATCCACACACACACGCTTTATACGAGACATTATAAAGTACACTCATGACAAAGACAGCCAGTCTTCCATTCTATCTCTCGACCAAGAAAAAGTCTTCCAGGGAAGCTCGTTCCTACCCCACAAAACACTACTGAACAGCAACATAGGAGGACGCTTCATACAATGGATACACATCTTTTATTCTAGACCTCAAAGTAAAGTTCTAGTGAACCATTCGTTCACAGAGATACTCAGGCTAACCAGATCGGTTCGACAGGGGTGTTCCCTCTCTCTTCTACTTTACGCGCTGACCATAGAACCGTTCCTTGAGAGTATCAGACGAGACAGTTCCATAAAAGGTACATTCACACCAGGAATGACTGGTGTCTTCTTTCCATCAAACACTAGACCAATAGACAGCCTCCTCAATACATTCACAGAATTTGGACAATGTAAAAAAGGATAAGAAAAATGTGGTATGGTAACAGCTTTACGTGGTAATTAACAAAACAAAAGTCGACGCTTCGGCCAAGTAGACCTTCAGTTGAAACAACAAAAAGCAACACAATATATATATATATATATATATATATATATATATATATATATATATATATATAAGGATATATACACACATCTCACTTGGTTATTGAGCGATCGCTGGTGGGGAAGAAGATGGTGTTGTCGGCGTATGCTTGAGCTTTTGTTGTCCTCCTGATATAAATTTGTAGCTGATGGAGTTGTCTTTTCTTCTCGATTAGCGGCTCTAAGACTATGAGGTAGAGCAGCGGAGTTAGAGAGCGTCCTTGTTTGATGGACCTGGTTAGTGTGAAGGAATCCGTGAATGTGCGATTTACAAGGACAAGGCACTCAGGTCTAGAGTACAGGATGTTGATGCATCGCCGAAAGTTGTCTCCCATATTGCAGTTACGCAGTTTTTCTGTAAGTAGAAGTGTACGATGCCCTGTCAAAAGCCTTTTCTTGGTCCAAGGACAGAATCGATGAAGGTATGTTTCTTGTATGTGTGTAGGTGATGATGTATCGTATGAAGTGGTTGTTTTTATTTTAACCTTGGATGCTGCATTGCTGGTCTTCGGGGACGAGTGAGAACATGAACGGCTTTAGCTTATTCGTCAGGGACTTTGTCAGTATTTTATAGTCTACGTTGAGCAGCGATATCAGTCTGTAGTTTGTTACTTGTGTCTTCTCTATATTGCTCTTCAGGAGTAAGGAGATGTATGACACGCTGATACTCGGAGGTAGTTGTCCTTTGTGGAAGGAATCCTTAAAAACCTTCAGCAGGAGTGTTCCTATGAAGGGGAAAAAATGTTTATAGAACTCCGCAGTGAGTCTGTTCCAGGCGTTTTATCCTTATGCGAGATTTTGAGAATTATCTTTCTTTCATATTCCTTAATACATTCGTTTTTTCTTCTCTCGTATACATAAGTAAGGGTGAACACTACATTTGTTTTAAAAATTCTAAGCTTTGTTTGTGTGCTGAGTAATTTTGATTTCCATTTTTCGAAAGTCATTGCTGCCTTTACTTTTCCGATTCTAATGTATGTATCTGTGTATTTTTCTTGATCTATGCAGCTTCTGATTTATATCTAGTGATTTATTTCATCAAATGCTATTTCTTTCAGGTTCATTTTTTTTTCTCAATTTATTTAATTTTCGTGGTTGATTACAAGTCATATTATGTTAGTCTTTAGTACGAACTGACGTCACCGAAGTCAGGACATTCCCATATATGCTCCGCCGCCCGTTCCAGCAACCATAGAAACGTACATCCACTGATGGTTCATGTCCTGTATTGATTGACCGTGTTGGGTTCCTTCCTGCTTTCGTCCTTCATGGCGTCGTGTTCCACCATTCTTTTGATCCATGGGTTATCCTCAGCTTTCTTGTAGCCATCCTGTGACAGGTGTTCTTTTAAAGCCATCATTATGTGGATACATGTCAATTTTGTAATATTTCTTGTGTAATTGCAGACCCCGCCAACTTCTCGGTTATTTCATTGCCACGAACATTCGAGTGTCCAGGGCAGTATATCCAAGCTTGGTTGCTAACAGGAGACATGTAGAGTAGGTGCACCCACTGCCCGTGGTGTGTGTTCTTTTCAATCCGACGAAACATTCTTAGTCAGTCAAATCAATCACGAAGACCACATTTGTCGTTGGTCTCTTAACCAGCTAAGTGATAGCTCCCATCAAGCCACAATCTGCATAAATTTGCTGGAGGTTATAGTCTTGTGCGCTTCTGCACCTTTATCTATCATCTTTCCATAAGATTACACAACAAAATACCAACCACTCCGAACATCTGATGTGACCAAGCCATCAGTGTAGATGATCATGTCTCGAACTTGGGAGTGAAGCAGCAGTAAATATTCTGCTACAAATTGATGACACAGCTAATAAAGAAAAGATGATGGTCATATGTTGGACATGTGATGAGAAGAGATAATAACCGAATAGCAAAGCAAGCCCTCATATGGGAAACAACAGGTATGAGGAAAAGAGGAAGACCCAGAGAGACACTGAGAAGAACATTGATGAAAGAGGCAAGAGCAGCAGGATTCGGCTCCCTCAATGAGATAGAGCTGCTTGCACAGAACAGAGACAAATGGCGAGATTTGATAAAATATCTTTAAAAGAAAACTGCTAGACCAAAAATTCAGATATGAGGGGAAGGTGTATCTTGGTCTACGCCCTATGGGCCGGCAACGGCTCGAAAGGTCAAAGATAGATAGGATTGATGACATGACATTTGTTTTTTCTTACTGTTTTCACATAACTACTGATAAGAATTATTGTGTCTACAAAGTCAAGATCCTCTATATGAGACTCAAGTAACTATTCAATGCCTTTAGAACCTGTAAAGCATCACTGCTGTATGAAGTCGATGGCAGTTCCATAAAACAAGGGAGATGAAGTACACTCTTGCTTCAACCCTTTCATCAATCTGAGACCATTCACTAAGTCCTGCCTCTGAGTGAACTGTACAAGAGAAAGTATCATACAGATCTTTGCTTCAACCCTTTCATCAATCTAAAACCATTCACTAAGTCCTGCCTCTGAGTGAACTCTACTAGAGAAAGTATCATATAGATCTTTGCTTCAACCCTTTCATCTATCTAAAACCATTCGCTAAGTCCTGCCTCTGAGTGAACTCTACTAGAGAAAGTATCATACAGATCTTAGCTTCAACCCTTTCATCAATCTAAAACCATTCACTAAGTCCTGCCTCTGAGTGAACTGTACAAGAGAAAGTATCATACAGATCTTAGCTTCAACCCTTTCATCAATCTAAAACCATTCACTAAGTCCTGCCTCTGAGTGAACTGTACAAGAGAAAGTATCATACAGATCTTTGCTTCAACCCTTTCATCAATCTAAAACCATTCACTAAGTCCTGCCTCTGAGTGAACTCTACAAGAGAAAGTATCATACAGATCTTTGCTTCAACCCTTTCATCAATCTAAAACTATTCACTAAGTCCTGCCTCTGAGTGAACTCTACAAGAGAAAGTATCATACAGATCTTTGCTTCAACCCTTTCATCAATCTAAAACCATTCACTAAGTCCTGCCTCTGAGTGAACTCTACAAGAGAAAGTATCAAACAGATCTTAGCTTCAACCCTTTCATCAATCTAAAACCATTCACTAAGTCCTGCCTCTGAGTGAACTCTACAAGAGAAAGTATCATACAGATCTTAGCTTCAACCCTTTCATCAATCTAAAACCATTCACTAAGTCCTGCCTCTGAGTGAACTCTACAAGAGAAAGTATCAAACAGATCTTAGCTGAAGTTTGATATGGATTGTGTTTTAACTAACATGAATTCCCCTTTGTCAAAGTTTTAGTTGCAAGCACTGTATTAACGGTCTTATTTACAACGATTAAAATTGAGTTTGTGGTAATGTATTAAAGCTGTTATATTTTCAAAGATTAAAAAGTTTAGTTTGAAGCACTGTATTAAATGGTAATAAATTTTCAAAAATTAAAGTTTAGTTTGAAGTACTTTTTTAATGGATCTTATATTTCCAAAGATTAAATTTTAGTTTGAAGCACTGTATTAATGATCTTAAATTTTCAAAGATTAAAAGTTTAGTTTCAAGTACTGCATTAATGGTCTTACATTTCCAAAGATTAAAGTTTAGTTTGATGTACTCTAAGACTGTTTTACATTTCCAAAGGTTAAAGTTTAAGTTACAAATACTTTATTAAATATATTAAGTTTTCCTCCATTAAAATTTACCTTTTCAAACACTGTAATAAATGTCTTACATTTGACTTAGCACGAGTTTAGCTGCAAGTACTCTATTAATTTAACTATGTCAAACATAGTCCTATATTTAAGGTACGCATTTTGGAGAGAAAGATCCCATGTGAAATGTCACAACCATTACTGGTTACTGTAAAATACAGAATAAGAAATGGTGAAATTCAGGTGAACTGTTGAAATCACAACTAAATAGATACACAAACAAATTTTAGATTTTGGATTCTATGTATTAAACCACTAACTTGCTGTGTACCTGCAAGAGTTGATAGACTGGTTTCAAGGCTCAAGGAAGACCAAAAGTCATACAGATAGACAATGTCACAGAAAAGCTAGCAGCAGTAAAAGTTAATAACTGTCAAATACAATACACTTAGACAGGACAAAAATATTGCAGCTCCTCACAATTCTTGGTGGTGCATGTACATAAGTCAGTAAGTAATCTTTTATTTTAGGATAATGTATTTTTGTGTAAGGTTATGCCAGCCTTGACTAAAAGCTTTATTGTTCCAGCTGAAGGCCTTCTTGGCTGAAATGTTCTACTTTTGGTTTGCTTCTCACCTACGTAAAGCTATTATTCTACTTTTGGTTTGTTTCTCACCTATGTAAAGCTATTATCATTCTACTTTTGGTTTGTTTCTCACCTACGTAAAGCTATTACCATACTACTTTTGGTTTGTTTCTCACCTACGTAAAGCTATTACCATACCACTTTTGGTTTGTTTCTCACCTACGTAAAGCTATTACCATACCACTTTTGTTTTGTTTCTCACCTACGTAAAGCTATTACCATACCACTTTTTCCTTTTTTTTAAATTTTCATTAATTATAATCAGCTTTACAGCAGCTTCAAATTTCTATGCATCTTGATGCCTTTACCCAGTAACTAGTCTAATCTTGACAAATGGTTAGGGAAGACAATCCAGTACTGAAAAATGAGGCGCTAAAGTGTTGGACCAAAAGTGGAAATATCCTAATTTTACTCCAAACCAGAACACAACACAACCACACTCACTTAACTTTCTTTTAGGGCTGGATGTAGAAGAGGCATACTCTTTTAGTCATCACATGATTACAAGCATTACCAACATTGAGGAGTGGAGTAAAGGGGCATCACTCTCTTGGTTACATTGCATATCTTCCTCTTTATGCCATCCCACATATCCATTTTATTCAGATGAAACCAATCTCAAACCCTGGGCTCTTTGTGTAAAAAGAGCCAATTTCACCTTT
Organism: Megaustenia siamemsis; assembly: GCA_032433765.1. NCBI lineage: Eukaryota > Metazoa > Mollusca > Gastropoda > Stylommatophora > Ariophantidae > Megaustenia > Megaustenia siamemsis. The sequence goes on along the minus strand of JAVIAB010000160.1, from coordinate 76,702,428 downwards.
TAACAAGGAGACCTACTTTGCACTTGATATATCAGCTTTTGTGTAATAAAGAAATAAATTAACAATAATACAAAAATAATGAAACTGATTCTTTATTTCTTAGAGCTTTAGCAACAATACAGAACATCACATCTATCACATTTTGATAACCTTTTACAAAATTCTTTGCAAAAAAATTGCATAGGATGACAAATAAATAAAATCATATATAATGTGACATCATAATGGCATGAAGGAAGCTATTCAACAATAAAGTTCATGAACAAGAATTGTGGGCCTCATTGTTGCCCATGTCAAAGCATGAACAATGAATTGAACAAAATCAAATATACAGCACAGCTTAACTGGGTATTAAAGTACTTTACATTTTAAATTGCACAGCTGCTAGTTGCTATATCAAAGTTGGTATTTTGGTTCTAATCTTTGAAATTTAACAGCATTTATTTATGAAGATGCCCTGATACTAGTACATTCTCCTTATTCTTATAAAAAATATTTTATGTGAGTGGTTTCAATTTGTGACACCACATACAAAATGTAAAATGTTTAGCTAATGTAAATCTTTGTGTGTGAATGATATTTTAGGAGTTAATGCTTGTAGCAAAAAGATCAAAGCATGGTAAATCTGAGAGTTTTGGGGGATGCAATGTTCAATTTGTGAACAAATGAACAAATTAACTAAAGTGTCAGTGATAAACAACTGTCTATGATGTTGAATATTCTTTCATGAAAAATTCTAGTTTATTTTATAAGTTTGTGAATGGTAAAGTTGTAGGATGAGATTAATGGCTGTTACAAATTTATTCAATAATTTCACAAAGTGTCTTTTCTAAAAACAAAGATATATTTTGTACAAGTGGGTAAAAATGTAATTTACAAATAAATAGAATAAAAAAAATCCTTAAAAGTGTAACCACTTGTAAAACTGTATGTCAGCAAATTTTGGATAGGTTTTGGTGGATATTGAGTTATTAGCGGGTCATCATCATTGCGCTCCGAACATGTCCATAGGTGCTTAGATCCCCTCCTCAGCAAGTCTCGCAATGTCCAGCGAATGACGACTCCAGGTCTGTGTTGGTTGATTAGTTTTCTTATATACCCACTAAATTTCTCTTTACTGGCAGTGCCCATCTTAACTCCCATCTCTTTTATCTGAAGGAGTGATGTGGACTCATGGTTGTCAAAGTTCTGTGTCCTTCCCATTTCCCGGAAGGCATTGATGATGTTCACCCGATCCATTGGTTGACCATCATAAACAATAGCACAGCTAGCCAATCTGTTCACTCTTTCATCTCCCTGTACTTCCACATGTTCTGGGACACAGACAAAGTTGACCTTACATACGTATTTTTGACTTCTGTAATGTCTCTACCCATCGCATACACACAGATCCCACCTCCACTTTTCTTATCATGCTCATCGAATCACTCAGTATACAGGCATGGGTGTAGTCTTGTGACTCTAACCAGATGAATGCCTTGGTCACTGCCATCACCTCCATCGTCATGCTACTCATGGTCATAATGTATGCACCACTGTTTTCCTTGACTATTCTGCCTGCTGAGCATGCTGTAAATGCCCATGCACTCCTTTGGTGTCATCTTACAGATCCATGTGTATAGATGACTGCATCTTTCTCATTGGTGTTATCACAGATAAGACCATTGACCTTCATTTTGACCACGACTGAGTCCGGTTCCCTACATTTCCTGTCGAGTGTGACAATACACGAGAATGTCCCCTTGAATGATGTAGGCACCAGTATCCACTACTTGCCAGCATTGATATTGGTAAGCCCACAGACCTGTTTGATGACATCTGCTTGGCCCACCCATGATTGCCTCTTTTTTAACCTGACACCCTTTCCTGTGTTGTTTTGATGGTCAAGTATGGGAGATGTTGTTTTTATGGATTCAGAAGCCTGTGAGCTGATGCCCTTTGGCACAATGCCATGTAATGATATCTGCAGGTATTTCTGAGTTGCCTTGTAGCTCCATATAAGGTGTTCATTTATCCGGTCTTTGAGGAAGTAGAGTTGATCTGATATCGGTTGAGCTTTGGATGTCTGGGAAATGAAAGTAGATCAACCACCAATAGAGAAATAGGAGTTAAAAAAGCACAGAACTAGGCTACAATACAAATTCAGCTTATGGGTACAGTAAAGCTGGTGATGGGCAGAGTTAAACATTGTATGTTTGATCTTAGCCATTGGCTCTTAGATCCTGGTGATGAAATGACTCGAGTGAATATTTATTTTCAGATTCTTACTGGAAAGGGTACATCTTGTCTGCCCTAGAAGGTAATACAATGCAACAGGTCTTCTAAATCAAAGTTCCAATCACCATAGACATACACTGTTGCTATATAACTCAATAGAAATAATACAGTGATGTTTTGATCCATTTTGAGTTGCTGATCCTGCAAGAAACTATGTGGTCTATATGTTGTTTCTCCACATTTATTCACTTTTGGACATGACAAACAAATCCCAGCTTGCAACTAATGAGTTAAGTAGAAAAACAATAAAAATACATATAGTGTCTATATAAAAAAATATTACATATTCATTTTCTGATCATCCAATTTTTAAATAAATAATTCAATAACTATATTTCTCTCTGTATTTTATCTCTCTCCCCCCAACCCCCGGTCTGTATCTCACTTTCTTTCAGTCTCTCAATAAATGTATGACACTCTTTTAAATTAGAAATTTGTTAACTAATCAGGGGTTCCCCTTGAGATCATTACAAATATTTAATTTCTATATCTGCCTCATCACACCTTGATTCAATCCATCAACAAATATAACATACAAATTCTGCATTATTATTACAATAAAATTATATGATACAATCAAAGAGATATTGACAATAACACAAATTCTGCATTATTATTACAATAAATTATATGTTACAAGTAAGAGATGTTCACAATAACATAAACTTAAATATCAAATTGCATTTTTAAATTTGCGTCCCGTTGTTTCAGACTCAGACTTTCAACAAAGAAATATTGAGAAATGGTTGAGGTGCTCTTTTAACACTGTAGAAGATCACCCTATATATTTTACTTTCATTTGCCTCAAACATTTCTCTGTGGAGTTGATTTTCAAAGCCTCTTCATATTAAAACAAAAGCAATAGAAAAAACAAAAAGAAGCAGGCTAAATGTGAAAGATGGCATGATCTTTGTTTTAGAAACATTCTGCCAGACATTTTGAAAGTGGTTGTCCAGATGCATCATTCTTCATCAGCAATGTTATTAAATATTACATTAGATTTATAACTGATAATCCTCTTTCAATGTATTCAATTTACTTTATTTAAATGTCTTTTTTTAATGAAAATATGACTACAAAAGAAAGATTTACAACCACTGGAATGAACCATCACAGAAGAATGCTTAATGTAACAAAAAGGTATGACTTGCAATGGCAAAGATATTAAAAAGAAACGTAGATGTCAGACCAATTCTGAGTTTCATTCAAAAACAAGAAGTTAAATAATTTTGACATAGCATCCAAAGCATCAGAAGAAACAGCAAAAGAATAAAACAGCATCCAACAGCATCAACAGATGAATCAGCAGAAACAGAAAAGAGTATCCACCTGCAAAAAAAGACAAGAGCATCCAACAGCAATCAGATGAAACAGTAAAATAAAATTAAAAAGATGACCTCTAAGATGGTGCAGGGAAATTTCAAATAAGAAAAATTATTTCAACAAGTTGATAAGTGGCAAGTAAATAATTAATGAAATTAGTGACAGAAGATCTCAAATACCATTGCTGTCATGTGACATGACAACAAGCGAGCAGTGGTAGATGTGTAAAATAAACACAAAATGGTATTAAGAACATTACACTATACACTATAAGATTTGTACCTCCTTTATGTTTTTTTTTTATTATATTATCTGTACTTGCCTCCTTTTTGTGTTTTTTTGCCAATTATGTTGTAGGTTTCTAGCTGATAAGGTTTTTCCAATAGATGTAGTTTTTCTGTAGCTATTCTTGCATCATCACGTTTATATTCTGTATACTTCTATTTTATAATTTGTCCCCTTTCTCCAAGCAATGGAAGAGTGGACTTATGATGCAGAAAAGCAAGCCAAATTTTTGGCAAAATGATATCATTATTGACAAAGAAAGAAATCACAACATATTTTTTAAAAAGAACTTGAAAGCTAGATTTTGGAATAACTAATAAGTTAAATGTGCCTGTGCACTGTGAGGCACAAAGGGGAGTTAAGAATAGTGGCGCTGTTCCTTACCATGCATATTCGTAAGAGGCGACTAAGGAGAGTTGGATTGGGACTGGCTAACCTGTACTGTAAAAAAAATAAGCCTAAAAAACTTCACAGATATGGACAAGTCAAAGAAGAGAATAAAAGTAAATTTGCCATCCAGGTAAGATAAAGGCTCTCTTTCTGAGAGATGAAAGACGCAATTCAGAGAAAGCCGTAAGGAGTCCAGGCTGCTGACTCACCTTTTGTCTACCAGGAAATCCTCCAGAATTGGCACCTGGAATGTATGTACCCTAAATGAGCAAGAAAAAGCTGCACAGGTAGCAACAGAAATTAGAAATTACAAAATAGATACTCTAGGAATGTGTGAAACAAGATGGCTAGGAATGGAAAGGATAAAACTAAATACAGGAGAGATGATTTTATCATCAGGACACCGGGAACCTGGAGCACAACATAGTCAATGAGTTATCATAATGTTGTCAAGGAATGCACTGAAGACACTGATAGAATGGGAAGCAGTAGGGCCAAGACTAATGAGAGCAACATTTAAAACAACAAAAAACAGTAAAAATACACATTATCCAATGCACCAAACAATGATAAGGATGATTTAGTTAAAGGTAAATTCTATAAACAGTTGCAATGTCAGATGGATAAAAGACGAGCCAAGGATATTATAATCTTGATGGGAGATCTAAATACAAAAGATTATGGGAAAACATGGACTTTGAGATATAAGTGAGAATGGAGAGATATTTGTGAATTTCTGCACCCTTAAATGAGCCTAGGAGGAACTATATTCCAACATAAAAGAATACATAAAGCTACATGGGTGTCACCAGATCATAGAACAGAGAATCAAATTGCCCACATATGTATTAATAATAAGTTTAAGTCATCCTTACAGGATGTAAAAATATATAGAGGAGCAGATGTGGCTTCTGATCATCTTCTGATAGCAAACTTAAACTTAAACTAAAAAGATACTACAACAAATAAGGGCAGAAAGTATTTCAATGTATAATTTCTTAAAGAACAAGGAATTAAAGACAAATTTGCAGTCACAATATCAAACAAATACCAAGTCCTCCAACAACTAGAAAATACAATAAATATAGAAGATCATTGGAAACAGGTAAAGGATATATGGAAAGAGACATGCGAAGAAACGCTGAGGGAAGACACTGGATAAAAATAAAAGAAAGAAAGAAAGAATAAGGAAGCAGACATAAATAAAAGCAAAATGAGAAGTAATAAAGCCAAGACACAGGAAGCTTACACAAAGGTGAACAAAGAAGTGAGAAGATGCATTAAATGGGATAAGAGAAAATATATAGATGAACTAGTTAAAGAGGCAGAAGAAGCAGCAAATAAAGGGAATATGAAAGAATTGTACAACAGCACAAAGAAATTAAGTGGAAAATACAAACAGATCAATGCCTTTATTGAAGATAAGAAAGGAAATCTGCTTAGTAATATAAGGGAACAAATGGAGCGATGGAAAGAGCACTTTGAAGAACTTTTGAATAGACCTGGCTCAAATAATCCTCCAGATGTACTACCAGCAGAAGAAGAGTTACACGTTAACTGTAGAAAACCAAGCAAGGAAGAAATAATGAAAGCCATCAAGCTACTAAAAAATGGTAAAGCCACAGGACCAGGTGAAATTCCTTCAGAAGCCATCAAAACAGATATTAACACCTCAACCAAGATGTTACGTAATCTATTAGATAAAATTTGGGAGAGTGAAGAAATACCCAAAGACTGGAAAGAAGGTTATATGATCAAACTTCCAAAGAAAGGAAGTTTACAGGAATGCACAAATTATAGGGGAATTATGCTACTATCACTATCAGTACTAGGAAAAATATTAGGCAAAATCATTCTGGAGAGACTAAAACAGGCCATAGATAAAACATTTGAGAGATGAATAAGCAGATTTTAGGAAAAACAGATCATGTGCTGATCAAATAACTACCCTATGTATAATAATTGAACAAAGTTTAGAACTTCAGTCCCCACTTTATAATGGATTCATAGATTACGAAAAGGCATTTGATAGTTTAGACAGAAGAATGCTTTGGAAGTTGCTGAGTCATTAAGGAATCCCCATAAAGTTTATTAACCTGATAAAAACAATGTATGAAGGAACAAAATGTAGTGTGGTGCATGAAGGACAGCTTACAGAAGCATTTGAAATAAAAACAGGAGTAAGGCAAGGATGCCTTCTGTCTCCATTTCTCTTTCTACTGGCCATAGATTGGATTATGAAAATAACTCAAAACAACAGAAATGGGATCCAGTGGTCACTGACCAAACAACTTGATGATTTAGACTTTGCTGATGACATTGGTATATAACCGTTGATCAGAGGTTTAACAAGCCGCTATTGTAAAAACGATGTTGTTAATGAAACGTAGACCTGATACAGAATGTGTAAATTAGCAGTAGATAGTAGTGATAGTTTTTTCGGCCCTAAAACAACAACAAAAATAGGATTCTGGAATGTACGAACAATGGCCGCTCCGACGAAACATGCACAGGTCGCGAGCGAGATGGACAGATACGATCTAGATATTTTAGGATTAAGCGAAATGCGCTGGCTTGGAACAGGTAGGAGATCTATTGATAATAAAATAGTAGTTTTTTCTGGAAGGGAAGATGGAAAACACCGTGAAGGAGTAGGCATAATCAAAACTTAGACTATTCAAATCAAATGTACTATCAACCCTTACATATGCGTGTGAAAGCTGGAAAACAACAAGAGATATAGAAACAAAGTTGAACGCATTCGAAAATAAATGTCTAAGGAAAATACTTGGTATAGAATGGAACGAATTCAAAACAAACAAGGAAATTAGAGAAATCGCCAATCAACCACTAATATCTTCAGTAATAAAGAAAAGACGATGGTCATACGTTGGACATGTGATGAGAAGAGATAATAATCGAATAGCAAAGCAAGCTCTCATATGGGAAACAACAGGTAAGAGAATAAGAGGAAGACCCAGGGAGACACTGAGAAGAACATTGATGAGAGAGGCAAGAGCAGCAGGAATCGGCTCCCTCAATGAGATAGAACTGCTTGCACAGAACAGAGACAGATGGCGAGATTTGATAAAATATCTTTAAAAGAAAATTGCTAGAACAAAAAATTCATATAGGAGAAGGTGTATCTTGGTCTACGCCCTATGGGCCGGTTACGGCTCGAAAGGTCAATAGATAGATAGATGACATAGCTCTCCTATCACACAAACATCAACAGATGCAAGATAAAATGAGTATGCTTGATGAGAGATCACAACAGATAGGAATGAAAATAGGGATAAGAACAAAATTATGAGAATTAATGCAGTTGGCAATAACCAAATAAAATTAGGAGAAATACCACTACTAAACAAACAATCTTACATATATCTTGGCAGTAATATAGACAAAGAGGGAGGAACAGAAAATGATACCAAAATAAGGATATCAAAAGCAAGAGGAGCATTTCTTCCACTGGGAAACATCTGAAAGTCCAAAGAAATTAGGTTAAACACTAAAATAAAAATGTTCAACTCCAGTGTTAAGTTAGTCTTAATATAAGACTGTGAAACATGGAGAACACATAAATTTCAATCATGAAGATACAGACTTTCATTAATGGATGCTTACGCAGAATAAAAGAATGGAAATGGCAAGACAAAATCACTAACATAGAATTATGAAAATGTACCAGCCAAATATCTATGGATAAAGAGATACAGCGAAGACGATGGTGTTGGATAGGACACACACTGCGGAAGCCAGCTGAGAGTATTACACAACAGGCCCTTTTTTGGAATCCCCAGGGAAAAAGACAAAGAGGAAGACTCAAGGAATTCTTGGAGAAGACAGATAGAAGCAGAGATGAAGATGTTGGGGAAGACTTGGAATGATCTTAAAAGAATGGTAAGAAACAGAAAGTCTTGGAAAGTGTTTGTTGAAGATGTATGCTCCACAGGGAGCTGAAAAGTAGAATTAGAAGAATAAGTTTAATGCCACAGAAGTGAAATGTGTCAGATAAATCATGGGAGCCAGCTTGATAGACAAAATCAGAAGTAAAGAACTAAGAACTAGGTTTGGGAACACCTCCAAAGAAGAATATATAATTAAACAATGAATTCAATAGGCCATGAATCAAGACAGAAACAACCAAACAATCCATACAGTTACTAACAAATGCTATAAAACAAAAAAACCAAGAAGATACCACTCAAATATGTTGGATAGACAGAATACTAAAAAGAAATGTGAAAGCAGAAGAGGAAATCAAAGAGCAAAACTCTGTAAACTATTTCTCACCTAGATGTGAAAAGTAAATCAGTAAGGAAAGAAGAGGCAGAAGAAACGTACTTCTTATAAATGAAACAAACTACAGACCCGTGTCAAGAACACTCTTTACCATCAAAACTGTAAAATACAGGTGAAGAGAAACAGAACAGAACAGAGCTAAGGCACAGAGTTGCAGGGTAGTTCTTCTTTCCTCTCTCATTTGATTTAACCAATGAGGAAAGATATAGTTTGTGGTCACAACATTTTTGTGCTGTTGATTATTACTGCAAAGTTGTCATCATTATTAATACCAAGTACCATGCTTGCTGGGGAGCCACGATAGCTCAGTGGTTAGTGAACTGGACTACAAAGGACAAGAGGTAGGGTTTGATCCCAACCGACGGCTTCCGGGTTCACCCAGCTCTAAATGGGTACCAGATTTTTTTCTGGTAAAGTAAAATGGCACCGGTGTAATACCGACCACATTACCCCAAAAATCATGTGATGAAGGTCTGTAAATTTTATGGTCACTAACAATATTCCTTATATGCCACATGGCGTGACAGAGGCTCTTTAATTTTTTTTTTTTAACCATGCTTGCTGGGGTAAGTGATCATGTGTCTCCATAATTTTTTATATCTGTATTTTTTTTTTTCATTTTGACTAACAAATAGAGCATTTCCAAAATTGTCTTGCATCTTTTCTCTATTTCAGCTCTAATGGCTACCTACTACAATTTTTTCAGTTGTCTTAGCTGCAACAAAAAAAAAAAATCACAGCTGTCACAATATATCACAGCTCCAAGAAAATATCCCAGCTGTCACAAAATATCCTAGCTGTGATCAAATATACAAGTTGTCATAAAATATACCAGCTGTACCAAAATATCCCAGCTGTAATAAAATATATTTCAGCAGTCAAAGTATATCTCAGTTCACACAAAATATTGCAGCTGTTACAAAATGTCAAAGTTGTCACAAAATATTAAAGTTGTAACAAAATATCCCAGCTGTCAAAAAATATCCTAGTTGTCATAAAATAGCCCAGCTGTCACAAAATATCTCAGTTGTCACAAAATATCCCAGCTGCAACAAAGTATCCCAGTCATAAAAAAATATTCCAGCTGTTACAAAATATTTCTATTGTCACAAAATGGCACAGCAATAACAAAATGACCCAGCAGTAACAAAATATCCCAAATGTCACAAAATATCCCAACTGTCCAAAAATATACAATTTGTCATAAAATATACCAGCTGTACCAAAATATCCCAGCTGTAATAAAATATATTCCAGCAGTCAAAATATATCTCAGTTCACACAAAATATCCTTGCTGTAACAAAATATCTAATTTGTCACAAAATATGCCAGCTATCACAAAATATTCCACTGTCACAAAATATCTAAGTTATTACAAAATATCCCAGATGTCACAAAATACCCCCCCCCCCCCCCCCCCCCAGCAATAACAAAATACCTCAGTAGTAACAAAATATCCCAGCTGTCACAAAAAATCATAGTTCTCACAAAATATGCCAGCTGTTACAAAAAATCATAGTTCTCACAAAATACGCCAGCTGTTACAAAATATAAAAGTTGTAACAAAATATCCTAGCTGTCATAAAATATCCCAGCTGTCATAAAATATCCCTCCCAGCTGTCATAAAATACCCCAGCTGTCAGAAAATATCCCAGCTGTCAGAAAATATGCCAGCTGTCAGAAAATATGCCAGCTGTCAGAAAATATCCCAGCTGTCAGAAAATATCCCAGCTGTCACAAAATATATCAGTTGTCACAAAATATCACAGCTGTCAAAAAATATCCCAGCTGTCAAAAAATATCCCAACTAACAAAATATCCCAGCAGTCACAAAATATAGAATTTGTCACAAAATATCCCAGCTATCACAGAGTCTTCCAGCTGTCACAAAATATCTTAGTTATTACAAAATATCCCAGATGTCACAAATATCCCAGCAGTAACAAAATATCTCAGCTGTCACAAAATATCCCAGCTGTCACAAAATATCACAGTTGTCTCAAAATATTCCAGCTGTGACATAAAATATCTGAATTGTCACAAAATATCTCAGTTCTCAAAAAGTATCAAAGATGTAACAGAATATTTCATGTGTCAGGAAATATTCCACATGCAACAAAGTATCACAGTGGTAAAAAAATATTCCAACTGTACAAAATATTTCAGTTGTCTCAAAATGTCACAACAGTAAGAAAATATCCCAGCAGTAACAAAATATTCCAAATGTCACAAAATATATCAGCTGTACCAAAATATCCCTGATGTAAAAAAAATATATTCCAGCAGTGAAAATATACCTCAGTTATATCCCAGCTGCAAAAAATATCTCATATGTTACAGAATATATCATTTGTCACAAAATATCGCAGCTGTCACGAAATATCTCAGTTATCATAAAATTTCCTAGATATCACAAAATATCCCAGATGTCACAAAAAACCCCAGAGGTAACAAAATATACAGCTATCACAAAATATCCCAGCTACCACAAAATCATCCAGCTGTCTCAAATTGGCACAGCAGTAACAAAATATCCCAGCAGCAAAAAAATATTCCATCAGTAGAAAAATATCCCTGCTATTACAAAATATCCCAGTTGTAACATAATATCAGAGTTGTAACATAATATCCCAGTTGTAACATAATATCCCAGTTGTAACATAATATCCCAGTTGTAACATAATATCCCAGTTGTAACATAATATCCCAGTTGTAACATAATATCCCAGTTGTAACATAATATCCCAGTTGTAACATAATATCCCAGTTGTAACATAATATCCCAGTTGTCACAAAATAACCCAGCTGTCAAAAATATATCAGCTGTCACAAAATATCACAGCTGTCACAAATAATCCCAGCTGTCAGAAAATACCTAAGTTGTCACAAAATGTCTCATTTGTTACAAAATGTTACAGCTGTAACAAAATATCCCAGCTTCAACAAAACATCCCAGCTGTCATAAAACATCCAAGCTGTCACAAAACATATAAGCTGTCACAAAACATCAGTTGTCACAAAATATCTCAGTTGTCAGAAAATATCCCAGCTGTAGCAAAATATCTCAGTTGTCTGAAAATATCCCAGCTGTAGCAAAATATCTCAGTTGTCAGAAAATATCCCAGCTGTAACAAAATATCTCTGTTGTCATAAGATATCCCAGCTGGAACAATTTTATCACAGTCGTAACAAAATTTTCCAAGTGTTACAAAATATTTCAGATGTCACAAAATGTCCCAGCAGTAACAAAATATCCCAACAGTAACAAAATATACCAGTAATAACAAGATATCACAGCTGTTACAAGATCTTATTTGCCACAAAACATCTCAGTTGTCACAAGATATCAAAGCTATAACACACATATTGTGTTGTCAGAAAATATCCCACATGCAACAAAGTATCCCAGTGGTAAAAAAATATTGCAGCTGTCACAATGTCACAGCAGTAACAAAATGTCACAGCAGTAAAAAAATATCCCAGCAGTAACAAAATATCCCAAATGTCACAAAATATACCAGCTGTACCAAAATATCCCTGATGTTATAAAATATATTTCAGCAGTCACAATATATCTCAGTTCACACAAAATAAATATCCCAGATGCAAAAAAAAATCCCAGCTGTCACAGAATATATCATTTGTCACAAAATATCACAGCTATCACAAAATATTCAAGCTGTCACAAAATATCTCAGTTATCATAAAATATCCCAGATGTCACAAAATATCCTAGATGTCAAAATATCCCAGCAGTAATAAAATATCACAGCAGTAACAAAATATACAGCTGTCACAAAATATCCCAGCTATCACAAAATCATGCAGCAGTCACAAAATATCTCAGTTATCACAAAATATCACAGCTGTCATAAAGTAATTCAGTTTTCATAAAATATCCCAGCTGTCACAAATATACCAGCTGTCACAAAATATCACAGCTGTAACAGAATGTTTCAGTTGTTACAAAATGTTTCAGTTGTTACAAAATGTTACAGCTTTAACAAAATATCCCAGCTACAACAAAACATCCCAGCTGTCATAAAACATTCAAGCTTGCACAAAATATTACAGTTGTCACAAAATATATATCCCAGCAGCAACAATTAGCTTAACAAAATATTCCAGCTGTTACAAAATATCCCAGCTGCCACAAAATATACAATTTGTCAAAAATATACCAGCTGTACCACAATATACCAACTGTAATAAAAAATATTCCAACAGTCAAAATATATATCAGTTCACACAAAATATTCCAACTGTAACAAAATATCCCAGCTGTCACAAAATATCAGTTATCACAAAATATCCCAGATGTCACATTAATATCCCAGCAGTAACAAAGTATCACAGCTGTCACAAAATATCTCATTTGTCGCAAAATATCACAGTTGTCACAAAACAGCCCAGCTGTCACAAAATATCCCAGATGACACACACAAAAAACACCAGCAGTATGTCACAAAATATCCCAGCTGCCACAAAATATAGTTCTCACAAAATATGCCAGCTGTTACAAAGTATAAAAGTTGTCACAAACTATTAAAGTTGTAACAAAATATTTCAGTTGTTACAAAGTATTTCAGTTGTCACAAAACATCACAGCAGTAAAAAAATATCCCAGTTGTAACAAAATATCCCAGCTGCAACAAAACATCCCAGCTGTCATAAAACATCCCAGTTGTCACAAAAGATCACAGATGTTCCCATCTCCTGACATGACCCAAGTGATGAATGTCTCCTGATGTTGAAAATTAGCTTTCGTTTTTGATTTGGCCTCTTTTAGAACATCCTAATTACTCTTTTAGAACATCCTAATTACTCTTTTAGAACATCCTAATTACTCTTTTATAACATTCCCATTACTCTTTTATAAAATTCCCATTACTCTTTTAGAATATCCGGATTAATCTTTTAGAATATCCCCATTACTCTTTCAGAATATCCTCGTTAGTCTTTCAGAATATTCCTTTAGTCTTTTAGAATACCCTCGTTACTCTTTTAGAACATTCTCATCTATTACAAAAGTTGGACACAACTCAAAAGAACAAAATTAATATAAAAAGCTGTTTTATAGAATTGTTGGATTTTTGTGTTCTGTGATGGCTATCTTGCAGTTCTTTCTAACCATAGCATATGCATCAGGGGACAGACAACAATCCTGGACATGCAACTGTTGAAATGAAGAGTACCTATAAGCAATCATCACTATACCTTTGTCTGTTGTTACATCACATGACTTCATCTCAAGTTTATGTAGATTTGGACAGTGCATAGATAAAGCATACAGTCCATCATCTGTTATCTCACATTTGCTTATGTCCAACGAGCAAAGTCTTGAGCAGTTTTGTGCCAGGAAATCTAAGCCAATGTCTGAGATAGCCTCACAGCCCCGAGTATTGAAGTAGCATAGCTTGTAGTTCTTAGTAATGTGAATGACCCCTTGGTCTGACACCTTGGTAAACATGAAAAAATTTGTAAAAAGTTTATAACAGGCCTTTGTGAGCAATTATATATGTAAATGTTTGTAAATAGTCCATATAAATATCTGTCAACAATTATAATATTTTTTTATAATGTTTCAACATTGTACATAAACATAACAATAGTAAACATGTACAAATTAAACATCATTCCTTTTAATATATGGAGGAATAATGATGTTAGTGATCATATTGTTTTATGACCAACAGGACTTTTATAAAAGTCGTGACCAGAATCAAGCAATACTGCACTACCTTTTCACATAAAATCGTAGATGTGTAAATACGTTTTTGAAGCAGGCCATATATAAATATGTAAATATTTTAACAGTGACACCAATTCTATCACCAAGCTTGTTTAAACTAATCAATGAGAGAATCTTTAAAAAGATCACAAAGATACCAGGCATAAATAATAATGGAATGATAGTCAGTAACCTAAGATATGCTGATGATACTGTATTACTAGCAGAAAATCCTGAAGATCTACATCAATTACTAAATGAAATAAACATGAAAAGCAAAAAATATGGATTGAATCTGAATATCAAAAAGACTAAAACTATGATCATAAACAAAGAAAGTACTCAAAACCTACAAGTGGACATCAAATTTCTTAGGTATACACCTGAAGACAGTTCAAAGCTACAACTACTTTGAACATACTATAACCAGTGATGGAAAATGTAAAACTGGAGAAAAAAAAATAGAAAATGGCAAAAAGTAATTTTAATGTCATAACAAATATACTAACATCAAAACAAATAAAGCAGGGCTAAAACTAAGAATAGCAAAATGTTATATCTTCTCAACATTCATGTATGGTGCTGAAAGATGGACATTAGACAAGAAAACAGAACAGAAAATTAAGCTTTTCAGATGTGGATTTATAGAAGAATAGGAAGAATTGAAAGGAAAGAAAAGAAAACAAATGATTATTCTTCTTCTTGCATTCCTCATTGGCCTTGTCAGCACTGAGGGGAGATATAATTTGCAGTCTTTTGCTCTTCTGTTCGCCTCGGCTGCTGTTATATTTCCTAGTGCTTCTAATATCCCATCCATCCATCTTTTTTGTGGTCGACCATTGGGACTGGTATTCTCACATTTGTTGAAGGATCGTTGTGTTGTGTTTTGATTTTTCTGCTTTGTCATGTGGTCAACAAATTTTATCTGTTTTTTTATATATTCTATGCCGGGGGCTATTCCTAGCTTTCTCCTCAGTTCTACATTTCTGAGCTTATCTTTCAGACTGTTTCCTGTCATTCGTCTGACACATTTCATCTTAGAGGTTATTTTTCTTATTGTTCTTGCATCTAGGGTCCAGGTCTGGCATTGGTAGCACAACGTTGGGATGAAGATTTTATTGTATAGTGCTCATTTTGCCTCTAGCGTTATTTCCTTGTTGGACAATAGTGGTGATAACTGTCCAATGATTTGGATTGACAAACGATGAAGTCTTAAAATAACTAAAAATTAAAAGAGAACTACTAAACACAATTCAAACAGAACAAATGAGATTTTTGAGGCATGTTAAAAGACACTATGGTCTACTAAAAGTAATCTTGGAAGGGAAAAAGCAAATTAAAAGAGGGAGAGGTAGACCAAGACGAATATGGACAAGTAACATCAAAAGATGGTCACATCAGCCTATGATAATCTTCACCATCAAAGCAAGAGACAGAGCAGAAAGGTGCTCCATGGTAGCCAACTTTGGATGCGGAGACAGCACTTAATGAATGACATAAATGAAAATGTCAAATAAAATTTATACTTAGCTCTCTATAGAAACAATTTTAAACTGATAAGCTGTGAAAGTCTGTATCTGTACTGCACAGTTTTTATAAAATGTATTGTTTCCAATTTAAAACAAGATTTTTTAAATTTTTTTTTTATTTTCAAAGTTTCCACAGTCTGGTGTCACATGCTTCCTTGTATTAGTTATCAAAATGGTGGACGCACTGGATACGAGTCAGAAGCTATAAGCTGTGATTGAAATTCTCACAGTGGAAAGTTTTGACCCTAAAGCAATTCACAATGATGTGTAGTTTGCTTGAAGAGGAAGTTTTCAATCTCAAGTTATGGCAGTCTTGACACAGAGAGGTTATTAGTTCAAATCCTACTGTACAAGTTGGGATATTTATTTGTGATTTCTCTCTGTGGCAACCACCCCTAGTCCCAACGGTGAGGCCTGGCTTGAAACGTCTATTACACATCAACAGAAAAATATGAGTACCTCTGAAGATGGAGCTATCTGCCTGAGTGGCGAGGGGCCCCTGTGCGCATGACTGCCAGGGTAAAATGAATTAACATGCAAAATTCAGTTCCTAGGCTATAGGGACTTCCCCTTAGGTGAAAGCTGAGAATGCAGAAAAAAAAATGTCTATACTGTATTTTTGTGGTTAACTCTTTCCGTACAGAAGCTTTTTATTGACGCAACAGAAGAGATTTCAGAGACAAAATTGTTCAAGGTTTTAAGAATCAAATCAATCTATATATTTATATTCCTCTAACATATAACATATTATATATGAATGTTTATATAATTGAACAAAATATAAGATTTTACCAATATCCATATGATATAAGTCATGTAAAAAAATGATTTGATGGCGTTCACACTAATCAAATTGAGCATGGCGCACTATACGGTGAAACGTACGTTGACGGAATCGAATTGGCGCACAGTGCTGCAAAACGTGCATGAAAGAGTTAATGTAACACATAATTTTAAAGAAAAAAATCTGAGTACAAATGTTTGCAGTGATAAAAATAGCATGATACACATTACACGTAGACCAATATTTTCTACTACAAATATTTGGATGCTAAACTTGTAAATGCAGGTGGTTGATGAGCTGGTACAAGATGGTACTAACTCACATCAATTTCAAGACTTGTGGTTTCTTCAAGGCGGTGTCTTTTCAATAATTGCTATACTACCTTGGGTTCATACTTTTCTTCAAAGTTGAGTAAGATAGAATTTTAGCGAAGAATGAGAAGCTCGGACAGAATAAGGACACATGACAAAGTACACAGAAAACCCTGTGTGCCATCTGATGGCACTGCACGGCATTAGAAGTAAGACAGTCATAGAAATGGAAGAGTACTAACATACTTTTCCCAAAACCCCACAACTTTTAAAAATAAAGAAACATTAGAATGTAAAATCCTTCATTACCTTTTTACATTTTGCCACAATGAGGAAACGTAGTGTCTTACGTAATTTGGCCACTCTTACATGCCTAGATCAGATACACTTTTGCAATCAGTCAGTCTCAGTTCACGTAAGCTTGTCGAAGGAAGAATTTTTAAATTGTTTAATGACATGACAAAGAGAATAATTAAAATTACAAAGAAAACAGTTTTAAACAGTTAAACTGAATATTTACTGAATATTTATTTATTGTATAGAATATAATTTATTAACTGAATAAATATTTTTTGTATGCTCAATGTGAATGCAAATCCATAACAGGTGAAATATACCAGATGTTCTATTAAATTATCAATATTTATAACCTTACCAAAGAAATGGGGAGTCACGATAGCTCAGTGGTTAGTGAACTGGACTACAAAGGACAAGAAGTAGGTTTCGATCCCTACAACATCAAAGTAAGAGACAGTGCAGAAAGGTGGTCCATGGTAGCCAACTTTGGATGCGGAGACAGCACTTAATGAATGACATAAATGAAAAGGTCAAATTAAAATTTATACTTAGCTCTCTATAGAAACAATTTTAAACTGATAAGCTGTGAAAGTCTGTATCTGTACTGCACAGTTTTTATAAAATGTATTGTTTCCAATTTAAAACAAGATTTTTTTTATTTTTTTATTTTGCTCTTCCAAAAGAAAGTTTCCACAGTCTGGTGTCACATGCTTCCTTGTATTAGTTATCAAAATGGTGGACGCACTGGATATGTGTCAGAAACTATAAGTTGTGATTGAAATTCTCACAGTGGAAAGTTGTGACCCTAAAGCAATTCACAATGATGTGTAGTTTGCTTGAAGAGGAAGTTTTCAATCTCAAGTTATGGCAGTCTTGACACAGAGAGGTTATTAGTTCAAATCCTACTGTACAAGTTGGGATATTTATTTGTGATTTCTCTCTGTGGCAACCACCCCTGGTCCCAACGGTGAGGCCTGGCTTGAAACGTCAATTACACATCAACAGAAAAATATGAGTACCTCTGAAGATGGAGCTATCTGCCTGAGTGGCGAGGGGCCCCTGTGCGCATGACTGCCAGGGTAAAATGAATTAACATGCAAAATTCAGTTCCTAGGCTATAGGGACTTCCCCTTAGGTGAAAGCTGCGAACGCAGAAAAAAAAATATGTCTATACTGTATTTTTGTGGTTAACTCTTTACGTACGGAAGATTATATTGATGCAACAGAAGAGATTTCAGAGACAAAATTGTTCATGGTTTTAAGAATCAATCTATATATTTATATTCATCTAACATATAACATATTTTATATGAATGTTTGGATAATTGAACAAGATATAAGATTTCACCAATATCCAGATGATATAAGAAATGTAAAAAGAATATGGTTTGATGGCGTTCACACTAATCAAATTGAGCGTGGCGCACTATACGGCGAAACGTATGTTGCTGAAATCGCATTGGCGCACTAATTTAGTGAAACGTACGGAAAGAGTTAATGTAATAAATCATTTTAAAGAAAAAAATCTGAGTACAAATGTTTGCAGTGATAAAAATAGCATGATACACATTACATGTAGACCAATATTTTCTACTACAAATATTTGGCTGTTAAAGTTGTAAATGCAGGTGGTTGATGAGCTGGTACAAGATGGTACTTACTCACATCAATTTCAAGACTTGTGGTTTCTTCAAGGCGGTGTTTTTTCAATAATTGCTATACTACCTTGGGTTTATACTTTTCTTCAAAGTTGAGTAAGGTAGAATTTTAGCGAAGAATGAGAAGCTCGGCCAGAATAAGGACATATGACAAAGTACACCGAAAACCCTGTGTGCTATCTGATGGCACTGCACGGCATTAGAAGTAAGACAGTCATAGAAATGTATGAGTACTAACATACTTTTCCCAAAACCCCACAACTTTTAAAAATAAAGAAACATTAGAATGTAAAATCCTTTACCTTTTTACATTTTGCCGCAATGAAGAAACGTAGAGTCTTACGTAATTTGGCCACTCTTGCATGCCTAGATCAGATACACTTTTGCAATCACTCAGTCTCAGTTCTCATATGCTTGTCGAAGGAAGAAATTTTAAATTGTTTAATGACATGACATAAAGAGAATAATTAAAATTACAAAGAAAACAAGTCTTAAACAGTTAAACTGAATATTTGAATATTTCCTGAATATTTATTTATTGTATAGAATATAATTTATTAACTGAATATTTATTTTTTGTATGCTCCATGTGAATGCAAATCTATAACAGGTGAAATATAACAGATGGCCTATTAAAATCAATATTCATAGCCTTACCAAAGAAATGGGGAGCCACGATAGCTCAATGGTTAGTGAATTGGACTACAAAGGACAAGAGGTAGGGTTTGATCCCAACCGATGGCTTCCGGTTAACCCAGCTTTAATGCATACTGGATTTTTTTCTGGGAAAGTAAAGTGTCGTAGGCATAATATTGACTACATTACCCCAAAAATCATGTGCCGTGGGTCTGTAAAATTTATGGTCACCAACACCATATTCCCTACACGCCACTTGGCATGATGGGGGTACATTACTTATTTTTTTTACCAAAAGAAAGCTTGTGCAATTGAATGTGATGATCATCCCACAATAATCTAATGAATCACACGTCCAAGATAGTATTAGGAATCATCATGCGAAGAGTGCAAAACAAAATCAGTCTAAAAATTAGTGATGAAAAGTGATTTTGTTGGAGGTAAAGGTATGAACAATGACATATACATCATAAGATCTTAATAGAAAGAGCCACAGAGGTGAAAACAGATCTATGTTTCATAGACTATACCAAAGCATTTGATAAAGTAAAACACCAAGAAATAAGCAATTTTTTAGAAGACATAAAAGTTGACATCAAAGATTAGTAACTTGAGGTAATTATTATTATTTGTTATATTAGAATGACATTTTAATTGTATTTATATATAATTTTTACCTGCGGCATACTTAATTGTTATTTAATTAGAAACATGACATTAAGACAATGAATAATAATGAATGAAAATTAATCCATTTTCAATATAAAGATTGAAGTACCTTGAACTGTGGAAATATTATTTTTAGAACTCATTTTAAACACTTCTTGAGGACATTTTAAGTTATTATGTTAGAGAATCTGAAATCTGATAGTGTGCAGTGTTCCTGAAAATATGATTTGATTTTGACCAACTGCCCTTTATTTTGTGGGATGAGATGAAAATAAAATATCTTGTATACATAGGAAGCCATCTTGAAAAATAATTGAGTTCTTTTTTTAATTTATGAATACTTTATAATTATAAATTGCTACAATTTAAAAACAAATTAATTTCTTTTAATTTGAATACAAATTTAAAGGCACAATTATTTACTGCATAATTTGAATCTATGTACATTGCTAAACATGTCCAATGATTAATATTTTACAGAATATTATGAACTGTCTAAAAGGTTGAAGCAATTACCTCTATGAATAATAACTTAAAGACAAAAATAAATTTGCACTATATAGCCAATATAATAGCCAAATAAAATAATACTTTAAAAAACTATCTAAAAGATCTATATATATATATATATATATATATATATATATATATATATATATATATATATATGTTTCATAGATTACACCAAAGCATTTGATAAAGTAAAGCATAAGAAATAATAATAAATCATGGTAGCTTTTACATCTCATCAACCAATTTTGAATTCCCTTATATGATTTTTAGAAATTAAAAGAGGATTAATGATGAGTGAAATCATTACAGAAGAGAGATTTTTAAAAGTACTATGCCGCTCTTCAACAAAGCCGGTGTTTAATGTTTTTGGCAATTTTAGGATACTTTTTTTTTTTTTTAAATACCTACTGAACAATTTCCATAAATTATCTGTAGAGCTTTTTTTTCTCTTCACATTGGCATAATTATATCTATTTTTTTCTCTTTCAAATTCATCCTTAGCTTCCATTTATTTGCTTCTCACCACTGCTGTAAATCTACCAACTAAAGTTAACATCAATCCAAAGTATTTGAACTCTTTCATCCTTAAAACTGTCAATTTAATGTAATAGATGACAGGTTGTTAATTTCACACATATAGGGTAAAGTTTAAAACTTAAATTTAACAGTTTGTTTATATCCTGTTTTGTTTTCTCCAGCTCTCAGTAAACTCTACATGGAACACCTTATAATTTTATTTTTTTTATTTTTAATAATGCTGTCCTTAATCAATCCACTGTGTGATTGTCAAACCAAATATGATTGTGAGAAAACAAAGTTTAGAATTAATAATTTAATTAACACTGTCTTTTTTTATCCAACAACCAAAGAGAGCAGTTTGTTTTATTGTCTTATAATAAAATAATTATCTTAATTTTTGAAGAAAAGTTCCTCTTTTATTTATACTCTAACTATAACTTAATGAGAATGTCTATAAGATACAGCTTCTAATCCATTTTTATCCAAAACTGTATTAATTGTGACTGCAAAATAATGTATGTGTGAGAGAGCTATTAATATTACTTATTAAATTTAATTTATTAAATTTAAACATAACAATTGGTAGCTTAAGGTAATTCTTATTACTATTTGTAATATTGGAATGACACTATAATCTTATTAATATATATGTAATGTTTACCTGTGGCAAACTTACTTAGTTCTTTTTGAAGTTAGAATCATGACAAATCATCATCATCAAGTACCAGGCCTGCTGGCATAGGTTCATGTCTCTCCACAACTCGACAGTTATCATTTCTGTTGTTGACCTTCAGCCAAGCAATTCTCTTAAGCTGTCTGGTATCGTTTATCTTTGATTCCCTCTATCTCTTCGTCCTTCATGACAAATAGACAATGAATAGTAATGAATGAATATTAATTCATTTTCAATATAAAGATTGAAGTAGCTTGAACTGTGAAAATATTATTATAAAATGCATCTAATCACTATTTGAAGATATTCTAAGTTATTCAGTTAGAGAATCTGAAATAATATTGTCTCCATGTTCATGAAAATATTATTTGACTTTGACTATCCACTCTGCATTTGGGAGAATAAGATGAATATAAAATATATTGTTTAAATAGAATCCATATTAATAACAATAGCGGAATTCTTGTTGAATTTTATGCATACTGGATTATTTTAAATTGCTATCATTTAAAAACAAATTAATTTCCTATAATTTGCACAAAACGTAGAAGCACATTTATTTAATGAATTAATTTAAATCTATATTCATTGCTAAACACGTCTAATGAAATATATTTGTCTAAATATACCGCCATTTTGAGAATTATTGTAGAGTACTAATTGCATGTTATGCATACTTGATAATTTTAAATTGCTACCACGTAGAAACAAATTAATTTCATATAATGTGCACAAAACTTAGAAGCACATTTATTTATCGTATTAATTTAAATCTATATGCATTGCTGAACACATCTAGTGGTTATTGCTTTAGAGAATATTATTAACTGTCTAAAAATTAAAATGAATTACCCCTAGGAACAATAACTTGTACTTTACGAAAAATTACACTTTTGTAGTGGCTTCCCTTAATAAGCAAGGAGAATAATGCTTTAAAAAATTCATATAAAAGTAATATTTTTTTTGCATCATGAATTAAAAGCACATACACTTTGATTGATAAGATTTAATTTTAGTGCATTGTAAGACACATTGCCTAATATGTTCTTGTATATTTAAACATAAACATTTTTAAGAAAATATTTTTTTTTCAAATGATATGCAAAATTGTGGTACTCTTAAAAAACTACAACAGCAAGAGATTTATGTAATTAACTATTTTGTATGTAGTTTTCAGTGGCCGGGTTTATGAAATTCTAGTGAATATTTATAAACCAACTGCCCAATTTTCTCTTTGGCTAAGACGCAAGGCTTATAAACCTTGTCCTAGGTGCAAAGCCGTGTTGCCTGCTCTAGCAACACAGACTGTGTCACGTCGGCTACGTGACACAGTAGTCTTTGGGTACTGCTTTGCTACCTCCCATTATGTCAAAGTTTGAACAGAAAATTGGGGGGGTGGAAGATGCGTGGTCGGACTAGGGTAACACCCGATGTTCTTAGTGCCGAGATTGCAATCGGCACGTCTGTGTGCTGTTGAATCTGGGCTAGTTTCCACTAGCTAGGCAGCCCTAGCCTAGGGCATCAGTCTTAGTGAGGTGGGGATCCTGGGGACAGCAGCCCTTCCATTTACACAAATGACATGAATGGTTATCCCCTTAACTTCTGTTCCCTACATTTCCTGTGGAGTGTGCCCCTGTATGACGTAGGCACAGGTAGACTACTACTCGCCAGCGTTGGTAAATCCTCAGACCTGTTTGATGACATTTCAATTAAATACTATTTTATAACGCGTGTATTCTGCCAAACAATAACAATTCATTAAGTTCCATTTCAACAATCAATTCAAAAGGACAATCAATCAATTCATAAATATAATTAACTAAGTAAGTAATCCATACTTAATAATCCTTGGAAAATGAAAGAAGACACTCGATGTTTATGTTTCTTAAGCCAGAAGTAGGTTACACTTACACGGTCACGTGATTACACGGATGTCTCTCCAGACACAACGTTTTAAGTTCGACGATCTCACAATGTCACACTGTACCCTTTTACTGTTGTGTCTTTTAACATGGCCCAAAAATCGCATTTGACTTGTTTGAATTGTGTTTAGTAGTTTTCTTTTCATTTTAGTTGTTTTAAGACTTCATCTTAGTAGTTGTAGCTCTGGACTGCCTCCAGATGTATTCCCTCAACTGTGATATTTTATTGTAGGTCTTGAGAATTTTCTTTGTTTATGATCATAGTTTTAGTTTTTTTTAATATTCATATCTAGTTCCTATTTTTTGCTTGTCTTGTTTATTTCATTAAGTAATTGTTGTAGATCTTTAGCATTTTCTGCTAGTAGTACAGTATATCAGCATATTTTAGGTTATTGATTATCTTTCCATTAATGTGTAGGCCTGGCATCTCTGTGATGTTTTTAAAGATTTGCTCAGTGTATAGATTGAACATGCTTAGTAATAGGATGCATCCCTGTCTTACTCTTCTTTTTATATCAATGGGTGTAGAGTTCTCTTTGCTATATTTTATTTTTGCTGTTTGCTCCCAGTATTGATTACATATTAGTCGTATGTCCATGTCATCTAGATGTATCTCTTTTAGGCATTCTATAAGTTATTTGTGGTGTACTCCGTCAAAAGCTTTGGTGTAGTTTATGAAGAAGGCATATATTGGTTTATTTCTATGTGCATTACTCTTATGTCTTGTTTGCTTTCTTTAGTTTCTATTTCTATACATTTCTGGCTGAGCCAGTCTTCTTTTACCTTTTTGTACATTTTGCGTATTTCATTATCTATTTTATTGTATTGGGCAGTGTTCTTCGCTTGTGTCCTTTCTTCCATTTTTCTCTAAGATGTTGTCAGTTATCCATTTTTGTTTTTTGTTCTTTTTTTTGTGTAAGGTGTCGCAGGTTTCTTGTATGCTTTTCTTTATGCATTGCCATTTGGTTGTTATTTTTTCATCAGGATTTTCTCTTCTGTATTATTCAGTTCCTTTTTCTAGCAGGTTCGGATATGTGTTCTTTACTTGTATTGTATAGGTATCTTTAATATATTTTTGATTTAAAGCTGTTATATCTGGTGGTATTGTTGACGAATTAGACTTTTTCTTTTTTCTTTAGTTTGATTTTCATTTTAATCATTACAGGATAGTGATCTAAATTAATGTCTGCTCCGGATAGGTTTTGGATTTCTTTACGCTGTTATGGAACATTTCTTTTATCATTATCAAATCTATTTGTTTCCTCTTCTTATCTCCATGGCTTTTCCATGTGTATAGTGTCCTTTTCTCTTGCTCAAAGTAGGTGTTGCATATTATTAGCCTGTTTTCTTCACAGAATTGTATTAATCTTTCTCCTCTGTCATTTCTTTTTTCCTAAACTGTGGTTTACTATAATGGTCTTATATCTGCCTTTTCCTACTTTAGCGTTCATGTCACCCATTACAATCAAGATGTCCGAAGATTTCACTTGCATAACTTTATTTAGGTCTTCATACTATGCCTCTATTTGCTCATCTGTGTAGTCTTGAGTAGGTGCTTATGTCTGTATTATTGCTATGTCGAATGATTTTGCTTTCATCTTGAGTAGTATAATCTTATCATTGTATGTCCAGTGGGTACTTATTTATTTTTGAAGTTCTCTTTTTATTAGTATCCCTACCCCTCTTTGATGTTCTGTTGTGTTTCCTGAGTATATAAAAGTATATTTTTCGCCCTCTATGTACCCACATTGTTTCCATCTTGTCTCTGATATGCCAAAAATATCTATGTTTATCCGTTCTGCTTCTTGAATTAGATTTTCCAATTTCCCGTGATCAATTAACTTGAATATATATATGTATATAACTTGCTTATTCCTTGCATTGAACGTGACTTCTTTGCTACTTGATTTACTTCGTAAGTTAGATCCTATATCAGCCTTTATACTGTTAATATAATTCGTATTTTCTTGATATACTTTGACAACACTGTTTTAATATTTTTGATAGCTGGCTTGATAAGTAACTACTACGGCGGTGATTTTGTATTAGTTCATTCACTTGGCTCGTTGAGCTTCTATTATGTGTTGTAATGCTGTTATTGTTGGTCCCTATTGTCGGGTATCTGTAGTGAAATGTATGACGCATTCATGCTCGCAGAGAGCTGTCCTTTGACGAAAGATTCAATCCTGTAGAACATGTTTTGTTGTCATCTTATCCAGGGTACAGTGGCACTGGCTGGTAGTTCCTATTTTGAGTTTAGTGAACATGTGGTTTCTCATTCTGTTGTGGCCAGTACGTAGGCGAAGTATGATGACTTTGTCCCTCCTTGATAGTTGGAGGTATCCATCCATCTCGTTATACTTTGAGTGTTCTTGTTTCCATTTTTCATTATACTTTCCTTTGATGATGGATTTGACTTCATCGTAGCTTACCAGATGGTTCTCTTGTGGTAATCTTCCTATCTCTTTAGCTAATCTGTCTGTGCGTTAGTTTCCGTATATATTACAGTGTGATGGTAACCACTGGATGACCAATCTCTGGAAGTTATTGTACATCTGGTAAGGGTTGTTCTCAAGTCATTTAGCTCACTATTCATGAGGATTTTTATAGCTGTTAGGATTGACAGTGCATCAGTCATTATCACCAATATCTTGTGCACGCTATTTTTGTGTTGGAGATCCAGTTTTGCAGCGTCTTTGAGGGTTTCAGTTTCTGCTTTAAAGTTGTTTGACACTTTCCCAGTAGCTATTGACTTGGTGATCTCTTCTTGGTTGCTCAGCTTCAAGAACACACCTCCCCCTCAACTTCTGATGGCGCTTGTAGCAGAGCCATCTGTCTATATGTGTGAAGCTTGGGGAAAGCCTAGCGTGCAAATTTACTATTCTTTACTGATTTCATGGTCGTATCCATAAACAAATGTCTGAGGGTAAAATTAATAAAAGTGATTTTTATTCAAAATCTTGCGACGGTGATGTCGAATATGAAGATTTAGGAAAGCCTAGAGGTTAAATGTATTTTTTTCAACAGTTTCATAGGTGTATCCAGAAAAAAATGATCAAGGGGTAAAAAAATCATAAAAGTGATTTTTAAGTAAATTTTTGCTACGATGATGTCTAATATGAAGTTTCAGGCAAGCCTTGAGGATACATTTATTTTATAAACAGTTTCATAGGCGTACCCCTCAAAAATGCACAGAGGTAAAATTAATTAAAAAATTTTAAGTAAATATTTGCTACGGGATGCCTAAAATAAAGTTTGAGGTATGCATAGAGGTTACATGTTATTTTTCAAACAGTTTCATAGGCGTATCCCTAAAAAAATTGTCAGGGTGTAACATTTATAAACGTGCTTTTCAAATAATTTTTTGCTACGGGGATGCCTAAAATAAAGTTTGAGGTAAGCCTAGAGGTTAAATTTTATTTCTTAAAACAGTTTCAGAGGCGTTTCACTGAAAAATGGTGGGGATAAAATTCATAAAAATTATTTTTATGCAAATTTTTGCTTCGGTGATGCCTAAAATAAAGTTTGAGGTAAGCCTAGAGGTTACATTTTATTTTTTTATCAGTTTCATAGGCGTATCTTTAAAAAAATGGCTGCTTGTAAATTTGATAACAGTGACTTTTATTCAAAATCTTGGTACAGGGATGTCTGATATGGAGTTTAAGAAAAGCCTAGAGGTTAAATTTATTTTTTAAAACAGTTTCATGTATGCCTAAAAAAATGATGAAGGGGTAAAAAAAATCATTAAAGTGATTTTTAAGTAAATTTTTGCTACGATGATGTCTAATATGAAGGTTAATGTAAGCCTAGAGGTTACATTTTATATTTTAAAGAGTTTCATAGGCGTATCCGTCAAAAATAGTCATGGGTAAAATTAATAAAAGTGGTTTATTTTTAAGTCCATTTTTGCTACAGGGATGCCTAAAATAAAGTTTTATGTAAGCCTTGAGGTTAACTATTTTTTTTAACAGCTTCATAAGCGTATCCATCAAAAATAGTGAGGGGGTAAAAATTAATAAAAATAATTTTCAAGTAAATTTTTGCTACGGGGATGTCTAAAATAAAGTATAGGTATGCATAGAGGTTACATGTTATTTTTAAAACAGTTTCATAGGCGTATCCCTTAAAAATGTGTCAGGGTGTAACATTTATAAACGTGCTTTTCAAATATTTTTTTGCTACGGGGATGCCTAAAATAAAGTTTGAGGTAAGCCTAGAGGTTACATTTTATTCTTTATCAGCTTCATGGGCGTGTCTTTAAAAAAATTGGCTGCGGGTAAATTTGATAACAGTGACTTTTATTCAAAATCTTGGTACAGGGATATCTGATATGGAATTTTAGAAAAGCCTAGAGGTTAAATTTATTTTTTAAAACAGTTTCATGGGTGTAAGATTTTAAGACAGTTAAGATTTAAATTTAATTTAAGTTAAGTTTTATTTTTAATTTAAGTTAAGTTTTAAGTTTAAGTTAAGTTTAGTTTTAAGTTTAAGTCAAAATAAGTTTTAAGTTTAAGTTAAGTTACGTTTTATGTTTAATTTAAGTTAAGTTTAAGTTTATTTTAAGTTTATGTTAAGTTTTAAGTTTAAGTTAAGTTTTAAGTTTTAAGTTTAATTTATGTTAAATTTAAGTTTTAAGTTAAGTTAGGTCTTAAGTTTAAGTTCAGTTAAGTTTTAAGTTTAAGTTCAGTTAAGTTAAAAGTTTAACTTAAATTTTAAGTTTAAGTTAAGAGTTAAAGTTTTAAGTTTAAGTTAAGTTTTAAGTTCAGTTAAGATAAGTCTTAAGATTAAGTTAAGTTACGTTTTAAGTTTATGTTAAGTTTTAAGTTTAAGTTTTAAGTTAAGTTAAGTTTTAAGTTTAAGTTCAGTTAAGCTTTAAGTTTAAGTTCAGTTAAGTTTTAAGTTTAAGTTCAGTTAAGATTTAAGTTTAATTTAAGTTACGTTTTATGTTTAATTTAAGTTAAGTTTAAGTTTATTTTAAGTTTATGTTAAGTTTTAAGTTTAATTTATGTTAAATTTAAGTTTAAGTTAAGTTTTAAGTTAAGTTAAGTTTGAAGAACTTTTTGTTAAGTTACGTCTTAAGATTAAGTTAATTTAAGTTTTAAGTTTAGGTTAAGTTAAGTTTTAAGTTTTAAGTTATGTTAAAGTTTTAAGTTAAGTGTTAAGATTAAGTTAAGTTAAGTCTTAAGTTTAAGTTCAGTTAAGTTTTAAGTTTAAGTTAAGTTAAGTTTTAAGTTTAAGTTAAGTTTTAAGTTTTAAGTTATGTTAAAGCTTTAAGATTTAAGTTAAGTTAAAGTTTTAAGTTAAGTCTTAAGATTAAGTTAACTTAAGTTAAGTTTTATGTTTAAGTTAAGTTTTAAGTTTAAGTTAAGTTAAGTTTTAAGTTTAAGTTAAGTTTTAAGTTTAAGTTAAGTTAAGTTTTAAGTTTAAATTAAGTTAAGTTTTAAGTTTAAGTTAAAGTTAAGTTTTAAGTTTAAGTTAAGTTAAGTTTTACGTTTAATTTAAGTTAAGTTTTATGTTTAAGTTAAGTTTTAAGTTTAAGTTAAGTTTTAAGTTTAAGTTAAGTTAATTTTTAAGTTTAAGTTCAGTTAAGTTTTAAGTTTAAGTTCAGTTAAGTGTTAAGTTAAAGTTTAAGTTAAGTTAATTTTTAAGTTAAGTTTTAAGTTTAAGTTAAGTTTTAAGTTAAGTTTAGTTTTAAGTTTAAGTCAAGTTAAGTTTTAAGTTTAAGTCAAGTTAAGTTTTAAGTTTAAGTTAAGTATTAAGTTTAAGTTAAGTCTTAAGTTTAAATTAAGTGGTCCGGGTTTATGAAATTCTAGCGGATACTTTTAAACCTGCCATTTTGTGCTTTATTCATTGGATTGTGTTTCATTATTGGTTTTCTGTGGTGACGTAAAGGTCACAAAGATGGATGTCCCACTATTTGATTTAGATGGAGATTTCGAGGGAAACCTCATTCATAAAAGTGGCACGCTGGTCATCAACATTACCGGACAAGACATTTCCAAAGTTAACTTCAATTTTCTACTAGGAGTTCTGTCCGGTCTATTTGGGATCGGTCACAACAGCTTAACCAGTCTGTACCGCTTGGATAGCCCATTCAAGTGGTACTTCACTCTTAGTTCGGCGGCTCACATTGTCTATTATAAGAGGCTGGAGGGAAAGAAGATTGATTTGGCTTCGCCAACACTATCGATGGAGATTGAATACGTGGAGAAAGAAAGGCAGAAGGGGGTGATCCATTGGTTTAGTCGTTTCAAATCTGTTACATGTGAATCACGGACAATAGAACAATAGATAGAAAAATAAGGCTGTAGGAATATAGTTTTACAAAGAATGTTGAGAATACCAAGGATAGTTAAGAAGAGTAATGAAAACGTTCTGAAAGAGGCCAATGCAGAAAGAGAGCTATGCTATGCGAAGAGAACAGCTAGAATATATTACACAAATGGAAAAATTGAGGGACGAAGAGTTAGAGGGGGGCAAAGAGAAAAGATACCAGACAGCTTGGCAGCAGGTCAACAACAGAAATGATAAATAAATGACAAGAT
The DNA here is from genome assembly GCA_032433765.1 of Megaustenia siamemsis. NCBI lineage: Eukaryota > Metazoa > Mollusca > Gastropoda > Stylommatophora > Ariophantidae > Megaustenia > Megaustenia siamemsis. Next base: position 76,672,059 of record JAVIAB010000160.1, on the reverse strand, counting down.
CGAAAGTTGTGGAGAGACATGATCACCTACGTCAGCAGGTAATCATGTCTCTAGGCATAGGATTGGTGGTTCTTGATGAAGATTTTGTTTATTTAATCGTGCAATCTGGTAAGAAAGGTATTGTAATCTAGAGTTAACTAGCACACATAACAATATTGACCCCTTGGCCTGAGGACGTATTTTCTTAAAATCATTTTGACCTACCTGGCGATGTATTCATATAAAATATACAACAACAGTTCTGCTCCACTGGTTATCGCATTTACACCTGACCTATGAATGCCACCCTAATGCAAGCTTACTTCACGATCATCAGGTCCCAAAATAACGAGTTCACAAGAGCATTTTCTTTCTTCTTGTATCTAACTGCTGCTGCCTTGAAGAGTGGTAGGAGAAAATAATGCATCATATAATCTGCTTTCAGTAGATGTTGTATTGCTTGTTCTTTTGATTACTTTCCTTTTAGATGTAGTGTCGTTCTTGGGCGTATTTGGACGTTGTTAAGAAAGAAAAATGTTGGTTGTTCCACGTGTCTTTATTCTGACTGTCTCTTATTGTGCATTTGTTTTATCTGGTTCCATTTTTATTAAGTGCATCAACCATTTCGCGCACGTGTGCGTGTGTGTGTGTGTGAGAGAGAGAGAGAGGCGCGGGTGAATTTCGATTTCTTCTTACATTTTCACATTGACTATTTGAATGATCTTTGTGTTATTTATTATCTGTTTTCAAAAGATCGTATTTCACAGGTCTGTCTTCTGTGTCTGCTCTATGACCATGTTTAGCATTGGTAGCATTAAACCGGCGGAGGAGAGCGGTGATTTCGGGGTAACCAAAAGTAGTATGACCAATAAGATCATGGCAGTAACTAAAGCGAATCCATGGCTCGAAATACAACCTTTTACTCATGTGCTTTCTGATCAGGTAGATCAAAGCAGTTCAAAGACAATGGTTGGTGTCACTAAAGATTTCAAGACTGACAAGCGTATGTTTTATCTTCGTCCCTGGATACTTGACACCAGGAAGTAGACACCAACAATGAAAATTTCACGGTGGTCGTAGGATAAAAGTGGCCCCGTTTGACAAGAAACAAAAGCGTAAGTTTACCAAAGTCGAAGCAGCTCGCTATGGAGCTCCACGAGACACAGAAAGCAACTGACACTGAAGAGGAGCTGCCCATCGCCCACACCTGGCCAGCTCGTCATAGACACCAGCGAGTCCGAAGAAGAAACACCATCACCATCCTTGGCAGAGAGAACAAAATAACACAATCTGAGCACCAAGCACGTTTCAGAACCAATAAGTGTTTAAATAATTTGTTTTAAATTAACATATGCATATTAATAGTAAGTTTTTATCTAAATAATCTCATCATCATCATCAAGTACCGGGCCTGCTGGCGTAGGTGATCATGTCTCTCCACAACTTTCGATCTCGGCAGCTATTTATCATTTCTGTTGTTGATCTTCTGCCAAGCCATTCTCTTAAGCTGTCTGTTATTTTTTCTCTTGGCTTCCCTCTATCTCTTCGTCCCTCAATTTTTCCAGTTGTTACAATATATTCCAGATGTTCTCTTTTCATTACATGGCCAAAAAAAATGATGATTGTTTCTTCCTAATATTGGAAATTAGCTCTCTTTTTGCTTTGACCTCTCTCAGAACATCTTAATTACTCTTCTTAGCTGTCCATGGTCCTCTCAACATTCTTCTGTAAAACCACATTTCTACAGACTCCAGTGATTTTCTTGTCTGTTGTCTTATTGTCCATGATTCGCACCCATATGTTAAGACTGGCTCTACGTAACATTTAAGAACTCTTTTTCGTGTTTCTACTGTTAAAATGGATTGCATAGTATCTTCCTCATATTTTGGAAAGCTGCTTTTGCCTGAGCCATTCTGCATCTCACCTCTGTTGTACATCTTCCGTCTGAGGTTAACAAAGTTCCCAAATATTTAAATTCATTTACCTGTTTTAATATTGTTCCACTTGTCTTTATTTTGCACTGAGGTGATGTCTTTTTCTTATTGTTACCATTACCTCTGTCTTTTTGCTATTAAGGCTGAGTCCTTTATTTTTGCTTTCTTTCACTATAATGTCCAACATTTCTTACAACTCATTTTCACTCTTAGCGATTAAGACTGTATCACCAGCATACCTTAGATTATTTATGTTATGACCTCCAATTGTTATTCCAGGCATGCCCCTTATGGACCTCTAAATAATCTACTTACTATAAAAACGGCTGATCTTAAATGTCTATCTATTAATGTTAGGGGACTCGGGTCCAAAATGAACAAAATCACCCTATTTCTCCCTCCATGCTGTATGTTTAATATTGTAGTGCCTATAACCTATTCAGTAATCAAGAATAGACGATGGTCATATGTTAGACATGTTATTAGGAGAGATAATAACCGAATAACAAAGCAAGCCCTCATGTGGGAAACAACAGGTAAGAAGAAAAGTGGCAGACCCAGATAGACACTGAGAAGAACATTGTTCAGAGAGGCAAGAGAAGCAGGAGTCGGCTCCCTCAGTGAGATAGAGTTGCTTGCACAGAACAAATGGCGAGATTTGATAAAATATCTTTACAAGAATTGAAAACTGCTAGAATAAAATTTAGATCAGAGAAAGATTATCTGGATCTATGCTCTATGGGCCTGCTACGGCTTGAAAGGTCAATAGATAGATAGATCAGGCAGGCAGGCAGGCAGGCAGGCAGACAGACAGACAGACAGATAGATAGATAGATAGATAGATATCACCTCCACTGATCGTCAACTTACTGACTCCAAATTATTTGTGCCTCAATTTGTATTTCTTTCTTACTTGTCTATATGCGGATTCTTTAATCACACATATTTCGGCTCCTGTGTAAATTAATGCTCTAAACGTATGTCTGTCTATCTTAACAATACACGAACTTGGGTTTCCCTTCATATTTTACTGTCAGGCCAATCAAAATTTCTCTCACTCTTTGGGGCCTGAGTCCAAGAACGAGGTGTTAGTTTTCCTGTTTGAATCTATGGCTCACCTTAGTTCTATTATATGGTGATCTACGATCTCTTAGATTGTTTCCGCTATACTCTTGTCTACAATTTCCAGCAATATGACCAAGTTTACCGCATTTAAAACATCTCTTGTTCTCTACGAATCATTCTATTCTTTGCTGTGGTCTTCTAATTCTTCTTTTATCCCAACTGTGTCTAGCTTGATCTATTTCCATTGCTATATGTTCTACTTCTCTATCCCTTCTATTCTGAACATGTCTGGTCTTAATCTATCCCCATTGGTGGGTGGCTCAATTCTCTTGTTGGACCTATATTCCAGGTTATCTCATGTCTGTCTTAATCTATCCCTAATGGTGGGTGACTCAATTCTCTTGTTGGATCTATATTCCTGGTTTCCTCATGTCTTGTGCACCTTGGAATGTTTGGATTGTCTTCAATCGTACATCTCTTCAAATGGTTTTCTTCTTTAATTGGTAAATCCAATGTTTTATTGATTGTCTTCAGCTCCTTTGTAAGCAAATACAATCTTAGCCTCCTGTTGTTTAACTCTTCAATAAAAATTGTTATTTGCATCTGGATATCCTCATTCCTTTCACCTGACACCGCGCAAATGCTCTTTCCGCTAAACTAATCAATTTGTCTCCATACGCACACACGGCGTCCCCTTCTTTTTGCTTCATTGTGTGTAATTTTACACATAAATCTTGTGGACTTCTTTCTTCTGCATACCTCAAATGTTCATATTTGTTTCCACTCCCCCACGTTTCCACGGGTACTGACTCTAACCTTCTTCTTATGAACGCAGACACTTCATCTGAACTGGTCTGAAATGCTATATTCCTTAATTGTTTATTTTTCGTTAAGTGAGCTAATTTTTTCTATATTTTCTATCCATTCCCTAAATTTCGATGGTTCTCCTTTGAACGTGGCAGTCCGATTGCTAAAATTTGGATAGTTCATTGCAATCTTCAATGCAATTACCGTTTCAGTCGATAATCGCATCACTTCATTGGCAGGATCTAAGGTTGTTGCCATGTTTTACTATGTTATTTTTAGCACTATAGCTCGTTTCAAATCATGTGCCCAACTTCAAAACACTATTACACTCTAACCGTTTGTTAAAAACTTTTGAAATTTTCCAAATGTTATTAGAATGCAAAAGACCCTTTAAATGTATATTTAACAAATATCTTGCAGCTGCAGTTTTCTTAAAGCGGCGATATTTCTTTGATGTTTGTCAAAATTATAAATTGTGAAGCCCTAAAGAATAGAAATTACCGTAGTTGCTGGTCTATGATTAATTTTCACTAGGTAAAGGCGTGGCCGTAATGGGGAAATAACTGGATAAAACAAAACACCAGGAGAATTATTGTCTGCTCAGTTCGAGGACGGACGATAATATCAAGGTATACCTGTATGTCCAATTTTCATAGTTGTGTGGTCCTGAAAAGGACCGTTTGTTGAACTAATTTAAGGTAATATAGGGGCCAACATTGTGGGGGCTATATACTTTCATTCTGAATCAGACGAGTCTAAAAGATTAATAACTGCTTGGGGTTGAACATTCCACAAACCATCATTTTTCCAATATTCCTCTTCCTGTTTTAAGACGTGGTCTTCACATTTAGCCCAATAATCTTTGTCTATATTTAATAAAGCGAGATTAGCAAGAGTCTTTACATCGCATATTTTGAATGTTGTATTTTCATCTGCCACTTGTCCTTTTAATTTTGCCCAGATTAGTTCTATTGGATTTAAATGAGCATGGTAAGGTGGCAGCCTCAAACTTATATGACCGTGCTCTTGGATAATCTTATCTATTTGAAAAATCTTTGTCCTCTGTTTTTGCTTTACTAGAGATAGTAATTCAGGTTTTAAGTACATGTTATTAAATTGTATGTGCTCCTTTGTGAGCCATATCTTAATAGCATCTTTTGTACTGGATGACGTCGGGACTTTATCTTCAAGTGCAACAATGTTGTGGTACGCTGCATTGTCCATTATTAGGCAAGATGGTCGATCTAGTGATGGGAGAACAGAATTTTCAATCCAATGTCTAAATATGTGACCATTCATCTCAGAGTGATAATCCCGATTGTCCATGGATTTTGAAAGAAAAATGAGCTCTGCATTCTGTATTAGTCCATGTTGTCGACTACCTGCATGAGCAATTATCAAGCGCTGTCCTTTGCTGCTAGGTATTAATCTCTTAATCTTTCCATCTGATGACTGCCATTCCCTTTGGTTAGTGTGGTGAGCATTGATCCATGTTTCATCCAAGTACACAATATCATAACCTTGCTTGCGCACCTCTTTTACTTCACGTAAGTACTTGCTTCTCATGACTACTATATGTGGCTTCTCACAGATGATGTTTCGTCCATAGGAATACTTTCTGAATGTAAAGCCTGCAGCACTCACATTCCTCCATAATGTAGACTTTGATATTTCAATACTGTTGTTCTTTTTCAGCGATACTTTTAATTTTCTTATTGTAACAGTTTCATTCATACCCAACATTTTGCGAATTTCACTTCTAATAAGTTCACTGTCGAAATTATCCAACATTTTTGCTCTTCCTTGTGATTTTGTATATTTTGAACATTGACGGTCACGTGCTTGAATCCAGCGATTAAATGACCGTTTAGATAAATCCAAAATGTGTCTTGTCCTATTCTCAGGGTTTTCTAAAGAATGAAATAATCTTCCTCGTTTAGCCTCTTTGCAAAAATAGTCATACATTTTTATTGCGATGTTTTGTAAACTGCAGAATTTCATTTTAAGACTCATGATAAATGTTATGGTTCCACGTCTCCACCTCTGAATGAACGGAAATAGAACACACAATTTCTCGTGTTTCTACAAGTGTCTAATTGTGTCAGAAAGCCCAAGTGGAAAACGTGCAAAAACGTCAATTGTACCGTGTATGGATTTTTAATCGCTATTTTTAACTTTAAATACTGTAAACATTAAGTTTTGACTACATCAATGGGTCGTTTTAAATTTATATAAATCAAATAAGCAACAATAATAACCAAATGTTTTTTTTTAATGAAATTAATTCCCTGTTGGGTTCTAATCATTATAACTTTACATGCAAATTTTGAAAAAATTACAAAAAGTGATTAAAAAGATATCGATTTTAAAAGTTGGGCACATGATTTGAAACGAGCTATAATACAATTTCTCACTTCGATCGATTGACACGGCTGTAAAAAGTTTTCTATTATCTGCTAATATCTAACTCATGACACTATATGCGCAAGAATTTGTCGCATTTAATTTGTATATATTTTTGCAATTAAGATTTGCCTTTTGTGTTCTGTCACAATGTGCATGAAGCGATTGATAATTTAATATAATTGAACAACATATATTCAATTCATAATACAAAGGTCTTGATTCGTCTCTCTGGAAGGAAAACAAAGTTTATATTACTTGCTCTGGACAAATTTCAATTCATTTTTTGTAACTTGAAAATATATTTCAATTAAAAACAATTTTATAACGCGTGTATTCTAGCAAACAATAACAGGTCATTGAGTTCCATTTCAACAATCAATTAAAAAGGACAATCAATCAGTTCATAAATATAATTAACTAAGTAAGTAATTCATACTTAATAATCCTTAGAAAATTAAAGAACACACGTGCTGTTTATGTTTCTTAAACCCGAAGTAGGTTACACTCACACGGTCACGTGATTGCACACTGTCTCTCCAGACACTACGTTTTAAGTTCGACGATCTCACAATGTCACACTGTACCTTAGTTAACCTGGATTTGTCGTATGCTAATTGACAATTGATGATTTCAATGTTAAACGTGCTCTGTTGTCTTACAATATTCGGGAGTTTCTCGTGATACGACGCGCTGAAGTAACTTGAATTCTTTAGTTGTGAACTTATTGTTGACATCAATTTGACTTGTCTCGACAACTTGAGCATGCTTTGTCTTGAGTTTTCAAGATAACTTGCTATTTTAAGTTCGTGATCAGTTCATCATCATCATCATCATCGAGTGCCATCTCCGCATCGAAGGTTGGCTATCATGGAGCGACATTCTGCTCTGTGTTTTGCTTTGATAGTGCAGGTTGTCATAGGCTGGTTTGTCCATCTTTTGATGTTGTTCTTCTACTTTTCTCTTTTCACTGATACCTAAAAGGTGTCGTGGTTTATATCATTTGTCGTTCTTGAGCTGCTCGAACTGTCTGAATTAGTGATTTTCCTTTGTTGTTACATGTCTCTGTCACTGCATCTATCCATCTTCTTCTGGGTATTCCTCTTGGTCTTTTTCCATACATTCTCGAGAAGAACGCCCTTGATGGTGATTGATAAGGATTCATTCTGACCAGGTGGCCAAACCATTTAAGTTGCTGTTGTATATATTCTTGGCAAGGTTTAGTTCCTACTATTTTTCTTATAGTTTCATTTGAAATTCTATCTCTACTTGTGTGGTTTTTTACTTTTCTCAAGCATCGCATCTCACATGTATTGATCTTTCTTAAATGGGATTTAGAAAGGGTCCATGTTTGACTTTCATAGCACAAAGTTGGTATGAAAATGCTATTTATCATTTGTTGTTTAGCTGGCATAGAAATGTTTGGATATCTTAGCAATGGTGAAAGCTGGTATGTGACAGCATTTGCTTTTTGTATTCTCATGTCAATTTCTCTGTCTAGTTTTCCATCTTCTGTGAACATTGTGCCTAAATACTTAAATTCTTCTACCTGTTTTACTTCTTTATCTTTGATCTTAATGTTTAATGGGTGTCTTAATTTGCTTATTCTTATAGCCTTTGTTTTTGCTGTGTTAATTTTCATACTGTAGTTTGTGCAGCTTTTATCTAGAGATGTTAAATGCTGTTGTAGCAGGTTTTCATCCTCATATATTAGGCATTGGTCATCTGCGAAGAGTAGCTCGTTGATGTTGGAGTTTTCTACCTCTATGTTATTATTTGATTTTTCCTTATTGTTGGTTGTTTCCTGATTTATTTTGTCCATATAAATGATGAACAGGAGAGGTGAGAGGACGCATCATTGTCTTACTCCTGTTATAACCTGAAACCATTCTGACAGACCTTCCAATGTTCTAACGGCACTTTGACTGTTGTTATATAATGCCATTATATTATCTAGTAGTTGTCCAGCTACCCCGTAGGTTTCTAGTTTGCCAAAGTTTGTTCCTAGTCCTAATCTTTTGATGTTACTCGTCCATATTCGTCTTGGTCTGTCTCTGCCTCTTTTACCTTGTATTTTCTCCACCAGGATTACTTTTAGTAGGCTGTTGTGTCTTTAAACATGGCTCAAAATCGCAGATACACATGCGAGATTATCCAGTAGAGACATGAATTCTGTGATATGGTGTGTGACTGGCGGAGCGAGATGTGTGATCGCTGGCCGCTGTGAATAATTGTGACATCTGCTCTTATTAGAAGTATTGGTGTCCTGTTCTTTATAATCTATTTCTGAAGTTTTATTTTTATATTTGAAGTGTTTATTTATATTTATTATTTAAATGCACAGCCAGTCTAAACTTATGGATGTGAATCATTGACAACAGGACAACAGACAAGAAAATCACTGGTGGCTAGAAATTTGGTTTTACAGAAGAATGTTGTGAATACCATGGACAACTAAGAAGAGCAAAGAAAACGTTCTGAAAGAGGCTAAACCAAAAACAGAGCTACAATCCAATATTAGAAGAAACAATCATTATGTGTTGTCCATGTAATGAGAAGGGAACAGATGGAATATATATTGTCCCAACTGGGAAAATTGAGGGATGAAGAGATAGAGGGGAAACAAAGAGAAAAGATACCAGACAGCTTGACAGAAGATCAACAGAAAAGATAAATAACTGTCGAGATCGAAAGTTGTGGAGAGGCATGCCACCTACGCCAACAGGCATGGTACTTAATGATTTTGTTTATTTGAACACAAGATGAGAGCCAAGCAAGTTTAAGAATCAAGAATTGTTTCAATAATTTATTGTTTTAAAATAACATGTACACATTAATAATAAGTTTTTATTATCTTAATAATTTGCTTACTATAAAACGGCTGATCTTATATGTCTATCTATTAATGTTAGGGGACTTTGGTCCAAAGTGAACAAAATCACCCTATTTTCTCCAAGATGGTTATGATTAATATTGTAGTGTCTATCGCCTCTACTGATCTTCCACTTACTGACTCTAAATTATTTGTCGTGTGCTGCAACTTGTATTTCTTTCTTACTTGTCTATATGTGAATTCTTTAATCACACTTACTCTGGCTCCAGTGTCACCTAATGCTCTTAACTTATGTCTATCTTTACGAACTTGGGTCTCCCTTCATATGTTTACTGTCAGGAAAATCATAACTTCTCTCACTCTTCCGGGTCTGAGTCCAAGAGCGAGGTATTAGTTTCCCTGTCTGAATCTATGACTCACCTCAGTTCTATTATCTCTTAGTGATCTATGATCTCTCAGATTGTTTAAGTATACTCTTATCTGCAATTTTGGAGCAATATGACCAAGTTTACCGCAATTAAAACATCTATTGTTCGCTACGAATCCTATTCTTTGATGTGGACTTCCAAATAATCTTCTATCCCAACTGTGTCTAGCATGATCTATTTCCATTGATATGTGTTCTACTTCTCTATCCCTTCTATTCTGAACATGTCTATCTTAATCTATCTCCATTTGGTGAGTGACTCATTTCTTTTGTTATACCTATATTCCTGGTTCCTTCAGGTCTTGTTTTGAATGTTTGGGTTATCTTCAACCGCACATCTTTTCAATTGTTTTTTTTTTCTTAAATGTCTAAATCTAATGTTTCATTGATTGTCTTCAGCTCCTTTCTAAGCAAATACAACCTTAAACCTCTGTTGTTTAACCTTTCAATAAAAATAGTTATCTGCAACTGGTTATCCTCATTCCTTACACCTGACACCGCGCAAATGTTCTTTCCGCTAAACTAATCAATCTGTCTCCATATGTACACACGACTTCCCATTCTTTTTTTCTTCATCCTGTGTAATTCTGCAAATAAATCTTACGGACATCTTTCTTCTGCATACCTAAAGGTTAATATGGTTATGGTAGGACCCGGTATCACTGTAAACGAATTAAAATCCATAATTGCTCAACCAGATTCCAGAAGAATCATCCAAATTACTATCTCATCTCCCCCAAAAAAGAAAGGTATCTGTAGTCCCCATCATAGCAGTCTCAGCACACGCCAAAAGACATAAGGCGAAACCGCACAGAAAGCTAACAAAACCGTCTCTTCCCTGTCTTATGATATCATCAATATCTGAAATCGGAATATTGAAACACGATTAAAATTGATGAAACGCACAACTCACGGTGTTCACAGAGCACTTAACTCAGCAGCTCCTGCAACAAGCTGGACTTGGAATATGAGGAAACTGCAACAATGAACATTTTTCAGACATAGCCTTTAATGGTTCCTGCAGTCTGTCCACCAGGTATGGACAGGAAGTTCACACCCCCTTGAAAATGATGATCGTCATATTTTTTTTATGTATAGCGCTTGAAGATGTTAGGACATCGTTTTTGTCTCCAAATCCGAATATATGAAACACTGTTAGTCATCGGATTATCCCGTCGCACATCAAATAACACATCGAAAGATCTCCTTGCAATGTGAATTTGTGAAATTATAAACCAGTTCACATGTCTACCCTCTATCTCACAGTAGCCCTCTTGAAACTAGACAACATCCCTCCTGACTAACAGGAAACTCCGGGAGTCACCCCCCGGCTGCTGCAACGTCATGAACAAAGCTCCGTCATGTCGCCTTTTACCATTAGCGCTAGGCCGGTCTAGGGATATACGATCAGCCATCAACATGATAACGTAGCACAAACAACAATCTGGTTAATATTTGTTCGTATTCTCCCACGTTTCCTCGGGTAATGATTCTAATCTTCTTAAGAACGCAAACACTTCATCTGATCTGAAATGTATATGCCTTAGTTCTTTATTTGTAGTTAAGTGGGCTAAATTTTCTATACCTTCTATCCACTCTCAAAATTTCGATGGTTCTCCTTTGAAAGTGGCAATACTATTGTTTATATTTTGATGGCTTATTGTTACACATAAACATAAGAAAGAAGAACGGACATACAAAATATTGCACAAATAGATCCAAAATAAGTGCAGTGAAGCAAAGGAAGGATGGTTAAAACAGAAATGTGAAGAAATGGAAAAATAACAAAAGAAAAACTGAAAATGTATGCACAATCAGTTAAATAAATTAACAGGAAGAAAAGAAGTCAAAGTTTCAGGATGTGTGAAATCACAGGAAGGAAATATAATAATGGGACAGGAGAAGACAATGGAAAGATGAACAGAATATATCAATCAACTCTATGATGATGAAAGACCAGAATTAAATAATTTAAATGAAGACACATGACCACCAATAATGCAGAGTAAAGTGGAGGACGCAATTCAACACATGAAAAGAGGCAAAGTTCCAGGTCCTGACAATATAACAATCGAAGAGATAAATGCATTAGGAGAGCTGGGAGTACCAAGTCATAACAAAATTACTCAATGACATATATAACACTGGAAACATACCCGAAGATCTACTAAAATCTATCTTTTTAGCCATACCGAAGAAGTCAGGAGCCACTGATTGTGAAGACGATCACACTATTAGTCTCATGAGCCATATGACTAAAATATTACTAAAAATAATCATGAGACGTGTAAGAAACAAAATAAAACCAGAAATAAGTGAGGAACAATGTGGATTTGTGGAAGTAAAGGGCACCAATAATGCAATATACATCTTAAGAATATTGATAGAAAGATCTATAGAGGTAAAGAAAAATATATATATGTGCTTTATAGACTACACGAAAGCATTTGACAAAGTAAAGCATGTGGAAATAATCAATATGCTGGAGAAATTAAACATTGATGGCAAGGATCTGCATCTGAATCATAAAAACATGTATTAGCAGCAAACAGCAGCTATACGAATTAACAACCAAACAGGACAATTTCAAAATATAAAACAAGGAGTCAGACAAAGCTGTGTTCTGTCGCCGGATTTGTTTTCACTTTACAGCGAATATATTATGAGATCAATAGTAGACAAAAAAGTAATTGAAGTCAACGGTCACAACATAAATAATTTACGATATGCGGATGACACAGTCTTAATAGCAGAGACAGAGAACGAACTACAAGAAATGATAGACATTGTTGCAGAGCTTCTTCATAGCTTCTTTCTATCTTCTTCTTTAAAAGAATAAAATCCTGCGTCACGGCAACAGAAAGGAATAATAAGATGTTGCAGAGTTTCTTTCAAACTTCTTTACTCTGACTTTACTACTTGTACTTTCCTTTGACACACATATAAACTCATCAATCTTTTTAGTACAAGTATAAACAACGTTTTTATTGATGACTTCTACTTGTGGCATTACAAATTGTCGTTACTGGACATAGCCGACAGGCGTTGGTGAATTGTCAAATAACGTTTGTGCGTGGCAGTTTCGTATTCATAAAGTTCTATCTGTGGTTATCTATCTATCTTGTTGACCGTTTACTCCGTATAGTATTCTTAAGTACATCTGCCTGTCTCTTTCTGATAGTGCTGAGGAACTAGTATCTGAATGTGCTCAGTCTGGCCGAGTGTGGCCGAATTGTATCGAGTCTGGCTGAGTGTACTGAGTCTGCCCGAGTGTAGCTAAATGTCTCTCTAGCTACTGCTCCTCGCCCCAAAAGCATTCTGGGCCTCTCCTCTCCTAATCTCCCCAGTTCCCAGGGTCTCGGGGTTTAAGTCCCAGGTGACCACACCCCCCCCGACCATTGATACGGCCTAACCTACGTCTCTTGACCGTCACTATCTCTCTAGCTCCGCCTTTTTTAATTATCTCTAAAGTCTTATTACTTTAGGAGTCCTGTCGAACCTGTCCATCTTCCTAAGTCCGTCCCCTAACAACTAAAACTCGAGGCGATTTCCAATTCAGAGACTCAAAGAGTAATCACTGCTGAACGTAAAGATAACCTGGTCTTTTGATTACGCGGGGCAGTTTAGTTGTCCGCTTTCATCTCAGGTCTTCACTGGACTTCAAGGCGTCTGCCGATATAAGAGTTTCCTAGGAACCAGCGGCCGTGTCGTTGCGTTACGCAACTTTGTCGACCAGAGCAAACATCTGTCTGGCTTTAGGCTGACCACCTGTACGCATTTCACTGGTAATCTTCAAGTTGATTACGACTCAGCGACTGAGTTGGGTAGACTTAACGTCTCCTTCCTAATCCTCTGAAGAGTGTCTTTTCTACGCCGCCTAAAAACTATCCTACTTCACATCGTCATCGCCTCATTCTTTTATTCTTCTGTCTATCGTCATATTCTTCTATTCTTCCATTATCGCCCATGACTGAGTCACACTATAACATATATCTCCGTCAACATTTCAGTTGAATTGATATATTCATAGATCAATTTAACTCAAAATAAAAACATAGTGTGACTGCTCTCTTTCTACTTCCTTAATGGGCTAACTAATTTCCTTTTTCTCATTGTACATCAATTATTACAACAATTAGAAATACAAATTCAACATCTATAAACTGGAATCTCAAAAGAAAAATCCATCATGTATACAATCATCTTACAACATCGCTCTGCCATGCCACTTTGTTTTGCTTTGAAGCCTCTGACTAACGTGACGTCACTCTGGACCTAGCCTGAATGTAGGCCAGCTAAATTGAGGTCATCGTCTGTTTTGTCTATGTCTAACCCACATTTCTTTCCGTCTCTTAATTTAAACTGGTAGGTTCTGTAATTGGTGTTTACATATACAACATTCATAATTCTACAACAATATCATGACATTCAATAAACATCTTTGCGACACAACATGTGTCTCATGTATACAAAACATTTTGTGGAAACATCAATTCTGAAATATTTAAGGCTCGATCGGCCTTCGCACTGTGCTCTCTTAATTGCCTAATAAGACGTGTTTAGTCTTTCTTCGGCATCATATCTGTGCCAGTTCTGAAAAAGAAACAAGACCCGTCTACTCTGTTCTCTTATTCTCCCTGAACACGTGCTCCTCTGGCACTGCTAATAAAGTTGTCTGCATAGCAATACGCTTTCTTACAGAATCTCTTAGCCACAGGCTTAATTTACTGGTCAACTCATGTCGGGTCGAAAGTCTTCTTATGTGTTCTCTCTCACCACATATTCCTAAATTTTAGGCAATTCTCTCCGTCTACATATAATTACATTTTCATAAAATTGTCTTTTTTAAAAAATGTGCATCTCACATGTTTCTCCTCAAATTATACACACAACAGTCTTGGACAGACCGAACATGAAGCATAGAGTAATCACAAACACATAGCAATCAAAATTATGACTTAAATTTGATACAGAATCTAGTCTGTCTAGACTTCCATTAAACTATCCACAACACACTTCATACACACATGTGTACATCTCACAATGCTGTTCCACACTTGGAATTCCTATATAACTCATAGAGTCTCTCCAACTCGGGTCACTGACTCACTCTTCTTAGTTCCCTATGTTTTTCTCTCCATGAATACTCTATTTTCTGTAAATTCTAAGTTCTCTTAACTTGACTCAAACTTTTTTTAAACCGATGTAAACATGGTTACCATTTTGTTTGTTTACTTCAGGTGACTCACTAACATCTTCATACATATAGTTCTGTCTCCTCATTAAGGCAACAGTACATTTACAGACTCCTACTCATCATTCAGTGCACACTGACATTATACATATAAAATTTGTCTAAAAGTTAGTAGACTCTTACACATTATTAGTTACAACATCCACAAGTAAAATAATTACAATTCTTAATATGTATGTTTCTTCTTTTTGTATCTTTTATCTCTTCCATCACTAGTGGTTGTCAGGTCTCCTCTTTCTGACCTATGATCTTCTCTGAATCTGTTACCTTTATCTATTTCTTTCTGGTGGTCAAAAAACTCTTGCCGTCGTCCCAATCGTATGGCAAAAGGCAGGTCTACTTTGACTCTTTCATCGTCTTTTCTTCTTCTTTCAGCGATAATGGCATCACGTTCTGGTGTTCCCAATGGCCAAAATTTCACTTGCTCTGCCTTTTCTATTTGGGTCTTTTCAAACTCTTCATTTATGGCAGCAACCCTCCTTTCTCGTATTGTAGGCAATCTGTCAGTTTCAGGACGTTTCTTGCTACCTTTTACCCCATCTGCCATATCCTCTAATTCCTTGTCCATTTCACGCGCATATTTATCAGCTGCTTTCTCTAATGCATGAAACACTGCTAGTTCGTTAATTTTCTTCTCAGCACTTTTACTTACAACCTCTACACTATTTGTATCACTGTTGCGTTCTATCCTATCAAGTTTCCCTTTCTCGTTTTCCTTTTTCAAATTTTCTGTAGTAGATTTCTTTCGCCTTAGAGACGCTACCTCTTCCTCTAAGTCAGACTTCTCTCGTATTAGGTTCTTTACTTTGTCATCTACTTCTGATTTCTCCTTTCTTAAACTTACAACTAAATCCTTGGACACTTTAACTTCACCTAAAAGTTGGCTATTCTGTGCTTTCATCTCATCAACTTCTCGAATCATACATACACTGTGTCTGTCAGTCTCAGACTCTTGTTCTTCAAGCTCTTTAATTCTTGTCTCTAGACACTTGTTTTTGCACTCTAGCCTATCTACTGTGTCTTTCAGCTCTAACAGCATCAACTCATCTCTTTCACTTCTCTTTTCCATAATTCTTATCTCGGCATCTTTTCTTGATATCACATCTTCTAGGATGTTTGTAGCCACACAGGCGTCTCTAAATTGTTTCTTCACCTCCCTCGTTTGTGTTATATTATCATTATGTTTAGTTTGTCCTCTAACCTCTACAGTCTGTGTTTGTGCACTGCTTACCTGTGTCACTAATACTTCTCTATCAGTACCTTCTGTTTGTGTAGCACTGTCGATCATTCTGTTCTCAGTCTCTTCTAATTCCTTCTCCTTTCTGATTAATTTGTATTGTTTCAGGCTAGACAGCCTGTTGGTCTTGATGTTTGGGCCGTTTGATTTGGACCACTTGGTCGTTCTCGCATCCACGTGCTTGGTTGCGCGCTTCTCTTTGACTCCAGAGGGATCTTGCCAACCACGCCTGGGTGTTGGGTTAACATGCTGTGTCCACAAGTTTGATTTACCATTCACTTTATTCATTTCAATCCTGTCTACACTATTTATTTCATAGCTCTTACGTCCAGCAGTTGTCTTTTGTCCTTCCACCTCCACCTAGATTCCTGGGGTGGTAATCTTCTTCCGTGAACATGCCTTGTTTCCCTTCTCACTGCATATACTTCTTTACTCAATTCACTTAGTCGTCCCTTATTTCTCCATCTAATACTCGCTTGATTAACTTCCCTAGGCTTTTCTACTATTTTTCTTTTATTAAACCATTCACTGATGGTTGGGCGTTCTTCAGGTAGGTTTAAATTCAATTTCTTCATGAACCCGATTTCTTTAATAGAGACATTAATCGCTTCATCTAGCGTCTCAGGGTTCAGCCTCGCTAAGTGTAGTTTTAGATCTGTGGATATTAGTCCATCTATAAAAATCTCTATTAATTGTCTACCAAAATTGTCGGTATCTAAACCAGATTCCTCTGCTAGCTCTAAAAGTCTATTACTGTATGCAGTTATTGTCTCTCCTCTTTCTTGTTTAAACTTCCTCAAAAGTATGAAAGCAGTGTAGGCATCTCCTACAGCAGCATACCTAGTTTTTAAATCTATCTGGAGGGACTTCCATGTGCTTGAAGGTTCATTCTTTAGCCTTCTCTGGATGAAGTCAGATACTTCGCCTCTACTTGTTTTAAAAGCTATTAATTTCTTGTCTTCCTCATTTATAGGAAAAATGAGAGCATACTTTTCAATTTCTGCCATCCATTGTCTGAACTTGGATGGATCGCCAGAGTAATTTGAGATACTGGCACTCACTTCTTGCTGTCTAAAACTATTTTCTAAACCGGTGATGACTCTACTAATTTCTTGCAGGGTCTGCAACGTGGGAGTCATGCCTCTCTTCATCTTGATAATTAATTAATTAATAATAAACTTATTCGCTAGCAACACACACACGCACACACGTTTAGATAAGTCAAAGCCTTTCTACTTTCTTCCACTAACACTCAAGAAAAAAACTTATTTACTTCACACTAACATTGTTCAACATACCAAATAAATCTCTAAAATAAGAAAAATCCAACTTACATGTTTCTGAAGTCCATGGAATACCTAACACACCTTTATAACATCCTAACAACTACACAATAATATACTAATTTAAAACAATAATTAACTACTTAGTCTTCTTTCAGGTTCTCAATGTGGACATCATTTTCACATTTTGTTCTCTCTGTCTATTTCACTTTTACTTCTTTCCTTACAGGAAGTTCTACTTTATGAATATGAATGTTCACTTCTATGATATAGCTCGGGGAAAGATCACTGCGGGTTGGCACTTCTAGTCGCTTCTCCGGGATTTTAAGATACACAGGGTGTAGTCTCACAAAACAGGCAGCCATTCTTACACTGGACTTCGATGTACTTCTATTTTGGACACAGATGGATAGGCTTGATTAACTTCTGTAGACAAGGTTCGCTGGTGTGTTGTACACAAACACATTACTAGGCTCAACTTCATGGGTACTTGCAAATTATGAGGACGGCACTCGTTGCTGGAAGTACGTCTTGGTTACACTGGAAGTACGTAGGTGGACGTCTTGGTTAATTAAGAGAAAATTCTTACTCTTTTTTTTTCTCTCCAGGTCCTTCTTAAAAAAAAGAATAGAATCCTGGTCACGGCACCAGAAAGTAATGGGATGTTGCAGAGCTTCTTCATAGCTTCTTTCTATCTTCTTCTTTAAAAGAATAAAATCCTGCGTCACGGCAACAGAAAGGAATAATAAGATGTTGCAGAGTTTCTTTCAAACTTCTTTACTCTGACTTTACTACTTGTACTTTCCTTTGACACACATATATAACTCATCAATCTTTTTAGTACAAGTATAAACAACGTTTTTATTGATGACTTCTACTTGTGGCATTACAAATTGTCGTTACTGGACATAGCCGACAGGCGTTGGTGAATTGTCAAATAACGTTTGTGCGTGGCAGTTTCGTATTCATAAAGTTCTATCTGTGGTTATCTATCTATCTTGTTGACCGTTTACTCCGTATAGTATTCTTAAGTACATCTGCCTGTCTCTTTCTGATAGTGCTGAGGAACTAGTATCTGAATGTGCTCAGTCTGGCCGAGTGTGGCCGAATTGTATCGAGTCTGGCTGAGTGTACTGAGTCTGCCGAGTGTAGCTAAATGTCTCTCTAGCTACTGCTCCTCGCCCCAAAAGCATTCTGGGCCTCTCCTCTCCTAATCTCCCCAGTTCCCAGGGTCTCGGGGTTTAAGTCCCAGGTGACCACACCCCCCCCCGACCATTGATACGGCCTAACCTACGTCTCTTGACCGTCACTATCTCTCTAGCTCCGCCTTTTTTAATTATCTCTAAAGTCTTATTACTTTAGGAGTCCTGTCGAACCTGTCCATCTTCCTAAGTCCGTCCCCTAACAACTAAAACTCGAGGCGATTTCCAATTCAGAGACTCAAAGAGTAATCACTGCTGAACGTAAAGATAACCTGGTCTTTTGATTACGCGGGGCAGTTTAGTTGTCCGCTTTCATCTCAGGTCTTCACTGGACTTCAAGGCGTCTGCCGATATAAGAGTTTCCTAGGAACCAGCGGCCGTGTCGTTGCGTTACGCAACTTTGTCGACCAGAGCAAACATCTGTCTGGCTTTAGGCTGACCACCTGTACGCATTTCACTGGTAATCTTCAAGTTGATTACGACTCAGCGACTGAGTTGGGTAGACTTAACGTCTCCTCCTAATCCTCTGAAGAGTGTCTTTTCTACGCCGCCTAAAACTATCCTACTTCACATCGTCATCGCCTCATTCTTTTATTCTTCTGTCTATCGTCATATTCTTCTATTCTTCCATTATCGCCCATGACTGAGTCACACTATAACAACATAATAGTAAAAGAAAGCAACAAGAAAGGTCTCAGTCTGAATAGTAAGAAAACAGAAATAATGGTTATATTGAAGAAATCATCACGATCATAAAAGAAAACGAGACAAATCTGAAACAAGTGCAACGTTTCAAATACATGGGAACAATAACAACATCAGATGAGAGATGCACCACAGAAATAAAAAGCAGAATATCTCAGGACAAAATAGCATTTCAGAAAATGAAAAAAATATCTTATGCAACACATCTATGTCAATAAAAATTAGAAAGAAAGTTCATCGGTGCTATATAGAACCAATTCTGACCTATGGAAGCGAATCATGGACAGTAGACAAACAAATGAAAAGACGATTAGAGGCCACAGAGATGGGATTTCTCAGAAGAATGTTGAACATTCTCTGGACAGCTAAAAAGACCAATGAGGAAGTTCTCAAAGAGGCCAACACAAAAAGAGAGCTCTTAAAAAAACATCAGAAAGAAGCAATCAACATTTTTCGGGCACATCATGAGAAGAGGAAAGTTGGAATACTTGGTTACAACTGGCAAAATAAAAGGAAAGAGAGATCGCGGACGACAAAGAGAGAAAATACTGGATAGCTTGGTGTCATGGCATGGAAAACAGTCAACAACAGAACTGATACGATGCACTGTAGATAGAAGATTGTAGAGGGACATGATCACCTACGCCAACCGGTATGGCACATGATGATGATTGCTACACTACTAACAGAAAATCATAAAGATCTGCAACAATTACTTAATGAAATAAACATGACAAGAAAAAAAATATGGACTAGATATGAATATCAAAAAGACTAAAACTATGATCATAAACAAAGAAAATACTCAAAACCCACAAGTGGATATCAAAATATAAGGAATAGACCTGGAGACAATTCAGAACTTCAAGTACCTTGGACATACTATAACCAGTGATGGAAAATGTACAACTGAAATAAATAAAAGAATAGGAATGGCAAAAGGTAATTTTAATGTCATGAAGAACATACTAACATCAAAACAAATAACACCAGGGCTAAAACTAAGAATAGCAAAATGTTACATCTTCTCAATATTACTATATGGTGCAGAAACATGGACATTAGACAAGAAAACATTCCAGAGAATTGAAGCCTTTGAAATGTTGATATATAGAAGAATAAGTAGAACTGGATGGAAGGAAAAGAAAACAAAACGATGAAGTCTTAAAACAACTAAAAATGAAAAGAGAACCACTAAGCACAATTCAAACAAGATAAATGCAATTTTTGGGCCATGTTAAAAGACACAACAGCCTATTAAAAGTAATCCTGGAGGGGAAAATACAAGGTAAAAGAGGCAGAGGCAGACCAAGACTAACATGGACGAGCAACATCAAAAGATTGAAAAATCAGCATATGACAACCAGCAAGAGACAAAGTAGAATGGCGCTCCATGGTAGCCAACCTTCGTTGCGGAGACGGCACTCGATGATGATGATTGCTACACTCAACACACCTACCGTTTCAGTTGCTAGTCTTATCGCGTCATTGCCATGATCTAAGGTTTTTGCCATGTTTCACTATGTTATCTTTAGCACTAATATAATTTCTCACTTCGATCGATTAACTCGGCTGTAAACACATTTTGTATTGTCTGCTTATATCTAACTGTTGATTCTATATGTGCAAGAATTTGTTCCATATTTATATAACAAGGCAATTAACATTTGACTTTTGTACACTGTCATGATTTGCATGAAAGGATTGATAATTTAATATAATTTAACAACATATATTCAATTCATAATACAAAGGTCTTGACTCGTCTCTCTGGAAGGAAAACACAGTTTATATTAACTGCTGTGGACTAATTTCAATTAAATTATGAACTTAAAAATATATTTCAATTAAATACTAATTTGTAACGCTTGTATTCAAATAAATAATAATAATTCAGTAATTTTCATTTCAACCATCAATTCAAAATGGCAATCAATCTATTCCTAAATATAATTAAATAAGTAATTCACACCTGATCCTTGGAAAATGAAAGTACACACGCGATGTTTATATTTCTTGAGCAGGAAGCAGGTTACGCTCACGCGGTCACGTGATTACACGGCGCGCGCGCTCTCTCTCTCTCTCTCTCTCTCTCTCTCTCTCTCTCTCTCTCTCTCTCTCTCTCTCTTTTCTCATAAATTTGACTTGTCTCGATAACTTGAGCCACTATGCTAACTAGAGCATGTCTTGTCTTGAGCTACTGTGATAACTTTGCTATTTCCAGTTCTTGATCATTTGTCCGACTTGCATATTAAATACTAACTAATATATATATATATGTATCTTGCTAATTCCTTGCACTGAACCTGACTTCTCTTGTTACTTGATTTACTTCCTAAGTTAGATCTAATATCAACATTTATACTGTTAATACAATGCGTATTTTCTTGTTATACTTTGTAACATTGTTACTTGATTTACTTCCTAAGTTAGATCTAATATCAACATTTTTACTGTTAATACAATGCGTATTTTCTTGTCATACTTTGTAACATTGTTACTTGATTTACTTCGTAAGTTAGATCTAATATCAACATTTATACTGTTAATACAATGCGTATTTTCTTGTCATACTTTGTAACATTGTTACTTGATTTACTTCCTAAGTTAGATCTAATATCAACATTATACTGTTAATACAATGCGTATTTTCTTGTCATACTTTGTAACATTGTTACTTGATTTACTTCCTAAGTTAGATCTAATATCAACATTTATACTGTTAATACAATGCGTATTTTCTTGTCATACTTTGTAACATTGTTACTTGATTTACTTCCTAAGTTAGATCTAATATCAACATTTATACTGTTAATACAATGCGTATTTTCTTGTCATACTTTGTAACATTGTTTACATATTCTTGACAGCTGGATTCTTGGGGATTTTTTTTTTAAAGAAATGCTTCATCATATAGCTTGATTTATTTCACATCCAAAATGTCTAAAGGAGTATTTTACTGATTCATTATACTTGGAAAAATAATAATAGTTCATTCGTTTATTAATAACTTCTTAATGTTCACCAAGTACTTTTATGGATGAATCTATCACACCTAGTTTTCACAGCAACAAAGTCAAGTATGTGCTAGTTGATTCAATATCTATGATTGAGCACAATAACCTCACCAGATCTCAACAACTGTTATCACGTGCCTTAATGGAATTTAGTAGTTCTATGTAGCGTCACATGGAACATCGCAACAGTTGTAGTTACAATGACAGACAACTGCACTTAAGTTTCAAAACAGTTTATTACATTAGTCTCTCGATCTTGACACATTGGTCATATTCAATATCACATAATGTCTTAGGTAAATGAATTCTCTCACACATTCACAACTGTGCTTATCTTAATTATTCAATATCACATTAATGTCTTAGGTAAATGAATTCTCCCACACATTCACAACTGTGCTTATCTTAATTATTCAATATCACATCAATGTCTTAGGTAAGTGAATTCTCTCACACATTCACAACTGTGCTTATCTTAATTATTCAATATCACATCAATGTCTTATGTAAATGAACTCTTCCACACATTCACAACTGCGCTTATCTTAATTCTCGGCACATGATAACTCAGTGCAGTAATTATAACTAAGAATGTCTCAGCTAAATGGTTTCTCTATTACAGTCACATCTGCTCTAACTCTGATTCTTCTTCTGGCACGTGATCCATTAGCGGCAGTACCGAAACTATCGTCGTGTCTTTAAATAGATTAATTGTTAGACTATAGCGGGTCGTTATGAATTGTTAGGCTATCTCTTGTCGTTATGAATTGTTAGGCTATCGCGGGTCGTTATGAATTGTTAGGCTATCGCGGGTCGTTATGAATTGTTAGGCTATCTCTTGTCGTTATGAATTGTTAGGCTATCTCTTGTCGTTATGAATGTTAGGCTATCTCTTGTCGTTATGAATTGTTAGGCTATCTCTTGTCGTTATGAATTGTTAGGCTATCTCTTGTCGTTATGAATTGTTAGGCTATCGCGGGTCTTTATGAATTCATCTCCAGTATCTTATCCAACCATCCATCCATCCAACCATCCATCAATCCATCCAACCATCCATCCATCCAAGTATCCATCCATCCATCCATCCATCCATCCATCCATCCATCGACCTTTCTAGCCGTAGCCGGTTCATAGAGCGTAGACCGAGATACTCTTCTTATCTAATTTTTTATTCTAGAAGTTTTCAGTCCTTGTAAAGATCTTTTATCAAATCTGGCCATTTGTCTCTGTTCTGTGCAAGCAGCTCTATCTCATTGAGGGAGCGATTCCTGCTGCTCTTGCCTCTCTCATCAACGTTCTCAGTGTCTCTCTGGGTCTTCCTCTTTTCTTCTTACCTGTTGTTTTCCACATGGGGGCTTCCTTTGCTATTCGGTTATTATCTCTTATCACAAGTCCAACATATGACCATCGTCTTTTCTTGATTACTGAAGATATTAGTGGTTGATTGGCGATTTCTCTAATTTTCTCGTTTGTTTTGAACTCGTTCCACGCTATACCAAGTATTTTCCTTAGACATTTATTTTCGAATGCGTTCAACATTATTTCTATATCTCTTGTTGTTTTCCAGCTTTCACATGCATATACGTAAGGGTAGATAGTACATTTGATTTGAATAGTCTAAGTTTTGTGTTTGTGCTGATGAGTTTCGATTTCCACAACTTTTCAAGGCTTCCGAAAGACATTGCTGCTTTAGCTATTCTTATTCTAATTTTTTTACTTGTATCCCCTTCTCGATCAATGTGACTTTCAAGATAGATAAAGTGATTGATCTCTTCTATTGGGTTGTTTTCCATGTATATTATGTCATATCGAGTGCCTTCTCCGCAACGAAGGTTGGCTACCATGGAGCGTCATTCTGCTCTGTCTCTTGCTTTGATGGTGCAGGTTGTCATAGACTGATTTGTCCATCTTTTGATGTTACATTTCCATGTTAGTCTTGGTCTGCCTCTTCCTCTTTTACCTTGTATTTTTCCATCCAGGAATTACTTTTAGTAGGCTATTGTGTCTTTTAACATGGCCCAAAAATCGCATTTGTCTTGTTTGAAATGTGTTTAGTAGTTCTCTTTTCATTTTTAGTTGTTTTAAGACTTCATCGTTTGTTTCCTTCCATCCAACTCTACCTATTCTTCTATATATCCACATTTCAAAGGCTTCAATTTTCTGTTCTGTTTTTTTTTGTCTAATGTCCATGTTCTGCACCATATAGGAACATTGAGAAAATGTAATATTTTGCCATTCTTAATTTTAGCCCTGGTGCCATTTGTTTTGATGTTAGTATGTTCTTCATGACATTAAAATGACTTTTTGTCATTCCTATTCTTTTATTTATTTCAGTTGTACATTTTTGTACATTTCCATCACTGGTTATAGTATGTCCAAGGTAGTTGTAGTTCTGAACTGTCTCCAGGTCTATTCCTTCTATTCTGGTATCCACTTGTGGGTTTTGAGTATCTTCTTTATTTATGATCATAGTTTTAGTCTTTTGATATTCATATTTAGTCCATATTTTTTTCTTGTCATGTTTATTTCATGAAGTAATTGTTGTAGATCTTTAGGATTTTCTGCAAGTAGTACAGTATCATCAGCATATCTTAGGTTATTGATTATCTTTCCATTAATTTGTAGGCCTGGCATCTCTATGATGTTTTTAAAGATTTGCTCAGTGTATAGATTGAACAAGCTTGGTGATAGGATGCATCCCTGTCTTACTCCTCTTTTTATATCAATGGGTGTAGTGTTCTCTTGTTATATTTTATTATTGCTGTTTGCTCCCAGTATAGATTACATATTAGTCGTATGTCCATGTCATCTAGATATATCTCTTTTAGGCATTCTATAAGTTGTTTATGGTGTACTCTATCAAAAGCTTTGGTGTAGTCTATGAAGCAGGCATATATTGGTTTGTTTACTTCTGTGTATTTTTCGATTAATGTTTCCATGCAGAATATGGCTTCTTTTGTCCCGCTATTTTTTCTTAATCCAAATTGCTGCTCATCTAATTCAGTATTGATTTTATTCTGAATCCTTCCTTGTATAGCTTTTAGCAAGATTTTTGTAACATGGCTCATTAGGCTTATTGTTCTAAAGTCACTGCATTCAACTGCACCATTCTTTTTAGGCATTACAATGAAAGTTGATGTTTTAGTTCATTTGGTATGTATCCTGTGTGGTATATGTCGTTGCATATGTCTGTAATCACTTCAATGCCAAAATCTTCTAGTGACTGTATCACCCCTATCTGTATGCTGTCAGGTCCTGCTGTTTTCCCTTTTTCATTGTTTTTATAGCTTTTTCCACCTCAGATTTTAAGATTTTATAGCCTGGCCTACATTTTATAACTGGGGAGCCGCGATAGCTCAGTGGTTAGTGAACTGGACTACAAAGGACAAGGGGTAGGGTTCGATCCCAACCGACGGCCTCCGGGTTCACCCAGCCTTTAATGGGTACCTGATTTTTTTCAGGGAAAGTGAAGCGGCACGGGCGTAATACTGACAACATTACCCCAAAAATCATGTGCCGAAGGTCTGTAAAATGTATGGTCACTAACACCATATTCCCCATACGCCACTTGGCGTGACAGGGGTACTTTACTTTTTTTTACTTTACTACATTTTATAACTGGTTTCTTGTCCCTTTGATCCTGAAATAGTTCTGTTATATAATCCTGCCATCTATCTATAATATACTTATGGTCTGTTAGCATTTTTCCCTTTTTGTCTGCAGTACATCAACCTTCTGTGACTTTTTAAAATGTTATTAGTCATTCTCTTTATTTCTGTGTTTCTCTTTAAAGGTAAAGGTAAAGTACGAGACTTGAACCGGCGTCTTAGCACGCGAGTTTACACCCATATGTGCTCGACCGCCTATCCAGAAATGTTCGGAGATTTATGTATAGTGTCGCCTCAAGCATCGACACTCAGATGCGAGGCAACATTCCTCACTTTCCCAGGGTAATACCCTGGTACCCATTTCTGCCAACGGCTGGGTCGACCGTGAGGGTATTTTTCTTTTTCAACCACGAGTACAACTCACACTGCTCCCAGCGGGAATCGAACACGGGTTGTCCGAACGTTGGTAGCCCGGTCGGGTGGTTTTCCCAACTAGGCTACCGAGGCTCCCTCTGTGTTTACCTGTGTTTCTCTTTATTCCTCTTAAGTCTTGTTTGCTTTCCATAGTTTCTATTTCTCTACATTTTTGGCTGAGCCAGTCTTCTTTTGCCTTTTTGCACATTTGCGTATCTCATCATCTATTTTATTGTATTGGGCAGTGTTCTTCGCTTGTCTCCTTTCTTCCATTTTTTCTAAGATGGTGTTAGTTATCCATTTTTGTTTTTTGTTCTTTTCTCTTTTGGGTAAGGTGTCGCAGGTTTCTTGTATGCTTTTCTTTATGCATTGTCATTTGGTTGTTACTTTTTCATCAGGATTTTCTCTTCTGTATTGTTCAATTCCTTCTTCTAGCAGCTTCTGGTATGTGTTCTTTACTTGTATTGTATAGGTATCTTTAATATCTTTTTGATTTAAAGCTGTTATATCCAGTGAATTTGTTGATGAATTAGCCTTTGTTTGTTTCTCTTTAGTTTGATTTTCATTTTAATCATTACAGGATTGTGATCTGAATTAATATCTGCTCCTGGGTAGGTTTTGGCTTTCTTTACGCTGTTACGGAACCTTTCTTTTATCATTATGTAATCTATTTGTATTTGTATTTTATATTAACAACCACATATGGGTTGAACATACCCGGAGTGCCGGCAACATTTTTGTCGAACCATGTGCTTGCCTATCGAACCGCGAACACACGACACAAAGAAGAATAAATCATATTCCACTTAAATATCGGTAATCACAGTTCATCCACACGTCAGAAGTAAAACATACACCAAACGGGGAATAGCAACACATAATTCACAACTAGACTGTCGCGTAAATCATTTAAATATATCAGCAATTGCCGAATTATAAGAAAAACGACTACACGCAGCCGCCATGACACAGGAAACCTGGTATAATAATAATCTTAGAAATATTCTGTCATCTGTTGGAATTAAGCTTTTGTGACCTTAGTCCTTTCATGATTGATCTCAAGCCCAATTTTGCTGGCCGTTGATGATAGTTCATTTGTGTATGTGGTGGATACGCTGCGGGAACAATTGAAGGCTATGCATGAAAAGTGTTCCTTGCTGCAGTTTCCTCATATTCCAAGTCCGGCTTGTTGCAGGAGCTACTGAGGTTGGTGCTCTGTGCACACCGTGAGCTGTGTGTCTCATCCTTTTTAATCATGTTTCGATATTCCAATTATTTGCGATGAATGTTGATATCGTATGACAGGGAAGAGTTGGCTGTGTTCACTTTCTGCGCGGTTTCGCCTTATGTCTTTTGGCGTATGCTGAGACTGCTACGATGGGGACTACAGTTGCCTTTCCCTGTTTGGGAGAAGAGATATTAATTAGGATGATTACGCTGGCACGGGCGGTTGAGCAATTATGGATTTTGATTCGTTTGCAGTGATACCGGGGCCTTCCATAAATCATCATCAAGTACCGGGCCTACTGGCGTAGGTGTCATGTCTCTCCAAAACTTTCGATCTCGGCAGCTATTTATCATTTCTGTTGTTGACCTTCTGCCAAGACATTCTCTTAAGCTGTCTATTTTTCTCTTTGCTTCCCTCTATCTCTTCGTCCTCAATTTTTCCAGTTGTTACAATATATTCCAGTTGTTCTCTTCTCATTACATGGCCAAAAACATGATTGTTTCTTCCTAATAATGGAAATTAGCTCTCTTTTTGCTTTTACCTCTCTCATAACCTCTTCATTACTCTTCTTAGCTGTCCATGGTACTCTCAACATTCTTCTGTAAAACCACATTTCTACAGACAGACTCTAGTGATTTCCTTGTCTGTTGTCCTATTGTCCATGATTCGCATCCATATGTTAAGACTGACTCTACATAACATTTAAGAACTCTTTTTTTCTTGTTTCTATTGTCAAAAACGGATTGCATGAGCCATTCTGCATTTCACCTCTTTTGTACATCTTCCTTCTGAGGTTAACAAAGTTCCCAAATATGGTTTTCGGTGCACATCTGGCAGCGGTCTACGTGTGGTTGTACTGGTGTCATGTTATAAATCAGCCTGTAGGTGACCTCTTGGCTCTTGGGTTGATGTCCGCTTGATGCAGGTTTTTAAAAGTGGTTTGAAGTTCAACACTCTTTTTAATTTTCATAAATGTCATTGTAATGGGCATTCCACCCAGAATACACTCAGCAATATACGCAGATGATCTGGCGTTATGGGATCGCGAGGAAAGTATGTCGGTGGCTGGACCCAGGATGCAAGATGCCCTAGGTGAATTTGAAAAATGGATGAACACATGGTTCTTACCAATCAACGAAAAAAAATCTACATATACAATTTTCAGGATATCAAGAAACACACTCTCTGCAAACTTGAAGATAAAAGACCATACTCTCCCTATTGACCAAAACCCAACATATCTTGGCGTCACCATGAATCGCAGAATGACTTGGAAAAAACCAGATAGACAGAGCAAGGAAAAAAAGCCAGAAAACGAATAAATATGAAGAAATTGGCAGGAACGGACTGGGAAGCAGACAGCAATATTTTGAAAAGACTATACGTAGGAAGAGTCAGACCAGTTCTAGAGTATAGAGTCACAGCCTGGGCTATGACTTCTAAATCACACCTTAGCAAAATTAACAGAACACAGAACCAAGCTGCCCGTAGCATCACAGGTGCTATGAAATCTACACCTATCAAGACTCTAGAAACAGTAACAGGTTTACAACCCTAGATGACAGACGGGTCACTAAAGTATTGCAACAAGCGGAGAAATATAGAAGGCTCCTTAGCCACCCCATGCACCAAAGAATAACTGGTTCCGGAATTGTACGACTAAAGAGGAGCAACTTCGCTGCAATTGCCAATGAACTAACTACTGGAGACCCAGTACTTTCCCAAACAATATCGAAACCCTTGGGCCCATCTGATATGTCTCCTCATGGAAAGCATAAAATACCAGAACTTAAGGAAAATATAACAGGAATCATGAAAAAAGGAACCCAATCAGACACAGAAAGAAAACACGTAGCAGAAAAACACATACACGATACCTACCCACAGGACTCTTGGTCCCACATATACACAGATGGCTCTGCTACAAATGCCACCAGAAATGGATGGGGCGGTGTGTTCTTGGCGATGAATAATTAGGACGAGATCACCAAGTCAATAGCTAATGGAAAATTATCAAACAACTTTAAAGCAGAAACTGAGGCCATCAAAGATGCTGCAACACTGGCTACTCAACACACAAATAACATGCACAATAAATTGCTGATTCTGACTGATGCACTGTCAGTATTATCAGCTCTAAAAGCCCCAAGAACAATGAACTAGATGACTTGAGAACGACCCTGGACCAACTATGCAATAACTTCCAGAAAGTGGTCACTCAGTGGATATCTTCACATTGTAATATACACGGGAACGAACGCACAGACAAATTAGCTAAAGAGGGAGATTACCACAAGAGAACCATCCGCTCAATTATGATGAAGTCCAATCTATCCTCAAGTGTCAGTTCCATGGAAAATGGAAACGAGAACACCCAAGGCATAACGAGAGTGACGGATACCACCAACTATCAACGAGGGATCAAGTCATCATACTTCGCCTACGCACTGGCCACAATAGAATGAGAAATCACATGTTCACAAAATTCAAAATAGGTACAACCAGCCTATGCCACTGTACACTGGACAATATGACTACAAAATATGTTCTACAGGATTGCCCCCAGTACACAAACCTGAGAAGAGCAATGTGGTCCACGCCCACCTCCCTGGAAGAAAAACTATACGGGGCAATCGATTTGCTTCAACAGACAGCTGACTTCATGAGAGAGCCTGGAATCCTACTTTGATTGAGTCTTGATCACAGAGAGAGAGAGAGAGAGAGAGAGAGAGAGAGAGATGTTCTAAGTTTTGTAGTGTTAAGTAGGTGTAATTCCATATGATTTTACTCTGGAGTGAAGGTTTCTTCTGCTTGACGAGCTGCTTGTAGATGTCTCGTGTTTTGTGATGCATCAGGCGGCCGTTTGCTACAAGGGTTGGACGCAGATCTTGTAGTAGGACGGCATTGTCCGAAGTGATGCGGTTGTCGTTGCATAGTTTTTTTTTTTATTTTAATAATCTTAGGCCCATGTAGTAGTGGGCGAAAGTAAAGCGTTCCGGACGTTGGGTGAAGCGACCCACATGGCTGATCCTGAGGGCTTTGACTTTGTATCGATGTCCTGAAGTGCAGTTCCTCCTTCCTGTTTGTCTTGGGTGAGCGTTTTGTGTTGTATCTTGTGAATTTTGTTACGGAAGACGAATTTCGAATTTGTTTGATTTCCTAATGACGCCAAGAGGTGGATCAAAACTTTTGGCCGTGTAGATTAGTTTAGGAATGATGTACGTGTTTACTATAACACTTCTTCCGAAGATGGTCGCCGTTTTGTGTTTGTATCGTTGGAGTGTAATTGTGACCTGTGCGATTACAATCCGCCATGTGGGTTTGCGTATTCCAGGTGCTGATGGAAGATGATGCCGTACACTTTCATGACGTTGACCGGGGTCATTTCTCGGTGGAAATCCACTTTGTTCTTCCACCTGCCAATTCCCATGATGGACGATTTTTGTACGTTGATGTTGGCTGCGCTTCCCGTTCCGAAATCCATGAACGTTTTGATGATGTGACATATTGATTCGGTGTTCCTTGGGAAGAAAATTGTGTCATCGGCGTACACTATCAATTTCTTTTCGCCATCACCTGGTGTGAAAGTGCCTCTGATAGTGCCTGGTAGGATTTTCTCCAGCAGAAGCTCAATGGCTAAGACGTTGAGTAGTGGTGACAGGGAGCATCCTTGTCTTACTGATCGGGTCAGTGTGAAGACGTACTGACTACATAGCCACTCTTAGAAAGCATTAGACAAGACAACTTCACAGCAGGCACACTCATATCAGGGAAAGGAGAACAGAAGCTGTTAGCCTACGCTGATGACACTGTTTCCTTTCCATCAACCACTAGATCAATAGACAACATCCTCAGCACATTCACATTTTTTGGGCACGGCAGCGGAGCATAGATAAACATACAGAAATCTTTTATTATGGATATAGGCAGGTGGAAGAACAAAGAGGACTTTCCCTCAGCTCTAACACTGGTCACCAACTTAAAACTATACGGGATAACATATCCATGCAACCCAAATAAAACACACAAACCAACATGGCAGAACCTAGTCATAAAGACAGCAGACATGCTACAGAGATACAAATACAAAACATCAACAATTTTTAGCCGGAGCATCATAGTAAACACATACATCATCCCCAAATTGATTTACACAGCCACAGTTTTCGACCCAACACAATCAGCAATCAAAGAGATAGACTGTTAAGAACCTTTGTATTTGGCCACACAATACACAGCATAAAACAAAAAACACTGATACAGCACAAAAGATAGGGAGGCATCTCACTACAGGACAAAAATAAAAGCTCTCAGAATAAATCACATAAGTCGCATCATCAATCAACCATACAACCACAGCTTTCACATTACTACTTGGGACTGAGATTAACCAGATTCAGAAAACTTAATACATTGCCTCACCATTTTGGCACCACGCCCACTTATTACCAAGCACGTCTACAGGCTATCCAAGGACATGACAGTTTATTACACCAAGGGACAAACAACATCTACAAACACCTAATTAAAGCCCATGCACCTCCACTACATCACAGAATCAAGAGAGGCCAAAAGTACTTTCTCACAAACTACACCAGCACTTTCTCAAACCTCCACAATCCAAAACATCGCCCCCAAAGCGAGGGAGGTCACATACAGACTCATATATAACACGACACCCATTATAGCGAGGGAGGTCACATACAGACTCATATATAACACGACACCCATTACAGCAAATGAGGTCACATACAGACTCATATATAACACGACACCATTACAGCGAGACCAACCCACAGATTAATACGGACATCCCAATGCAGACAAAACACTCAAGAAACAAGAGCACCTATTCTATAGGTGCAGTACAATCATATCGGCAAGAAGGGCACTGCAACACACACTAAAATCACACATCACACAAAAAGTCGACACATACAGATCTATTATGCTCAACACACTGCCAAAAACAACAACACTAGATATCTTTACACAATTACTTATTCTACTATCAGAATACAGACATACAATATGAACCTGCAGGAATGATGCTATGTACGAATGTCAGAATTTTAATTCCTATCTTTTTCTACAAATTTTTAAACAAAGGACAATGTCCATCTTAAAATAAACAAGTTTTACTGTTGTGATTGAACGTATGTGTACGAAAGAGATAAACAATTTTAAAAATGTACATTATTTTTGTAAACGTTGCGGGTGGAACTAAAATAAACACGTTTTACTGTTGAGCATGAAAGTATGTGAACGAAAGAGATAAATACTAAATATTCTTTCTTCTTTGAAATGTTATGAATGTAATGTGAGAGATGATATTCCATTTTGTTTTTCATGAATGTTATCAT
Source organism: Megaustenia siamemsis (assembly GCA_032433765.1). NCBI lineage: Eukaryota > Metazoa > Mollusca > Gastropoda > Stylommatophora > Ariophantidae > Megaustenia > Megaustenia siamemsis. The sequence goes on along the minus strand of JAVIAB010000160.1, from coordinate 76,639,300 downwards.
GCACTGTAATATGGAATTTAAAGATACAATAAAGATTTTTTTTTTTTTAATAAATAAAAAAGACAAATGTTAGACGAGAGCAGAGGAGATTATATACCTGCCTTAAGGCAGAAGATAGAATAAGAGTCAGGCAGTTTATAACAGTCGTCTAGAGATTTTGTAACAAACATTTTGAATTTAGAAAGTTCTCAAGTTAATATTATATGCATATATTGAGGAAGAACATTAATACGATCACGAAGTTACTTATGATAATCATCGCCGATAGACTCCATCAAGTAACGCTATAGTAATGTTACATTTATAAGAGAATTTAGAACTTGTTGATTGTATCAGAGACTTATTGTCAAACCACATGTGGATGTCATTAATAGAGAATGTCTTGTCCTGCGTATTTGTCTGTCGATTCACTAGGTGTTCGTAGAAATGGGGCTGATCTCGTTGGAGAGGTGGTGCATGAATGTTAACTGTCGTGTATGTGTGTCAGTCGTCTTTAGCTTGCACTATGACTGTACTGCCATCACTGCCCCTGCACATCTTCCCAAGAATCCACTTGTCGGAGGTCTGGAGTATAGCGACACCGGACCCTAAGGTTTGGACCGCCAAGCTGAAACAGGAATGTTTTAGGCCTAACTGTGTTATTTGTTGTGCGTGGTAGTCCGTGTGTATGATCGTTTCTTACACTAAAATGAAGTCTGGTTTGTACTGGTGTATTAGTGAAATGATATGCTGTGTTTTGGCCCTTAGGCCCCTAATAATGATGGATACAATCTTAATGTTAGCCAATGGTAAACAAATTTACTAAAATTAAACATTCTGAATTGTATATGTATATGGTTTATTTACGTTTAGTATAGTCTATTGAATAATCTAAAATCTAATTAATGTGTTCTGTTCTTTTGCGCCTAGCTCTTTTTCTGTGGCGATGTTACTTTTATCCATGCTGAAGATGGGAGCAATCTGTGTCAATCAACAGCAGGCCATGAGTAGCGGGAGCCTTCAGTGTATCGTCTTCCCTGTCTGTGTCTGGTGCTCCACGTGCCTGAATCTTATGCTCAGGCGACTCCTTCACTTGTCTGAGCTGACGGTGTTTTCTGCCGGTCAACGCCTCTGTGGAAGTCCCTGGGGTTTCCACTGTTTTATGTGGCAATGATGGTGGCAGCCAATTTATGTGCCCAGTGCTGTGCTCTTTCACTATATGTTGCAACTTTATGGAGATTTGTGGAGATTCCAGGTGGAGTTCTTTGTCATATATTGTTTTTTTTTTTTTATAGTGGGTTAGGTGGGCTGCTGCCGATAATGTAAAAAAATACTACTTACGGGGGTTTGCAAAGCGGTATATCGTAGCCTCGCTGCTGCTTCTTACTGGGCTCCTTTACTCGAGACTTTGGGAGGCATGGTATGTATTCCCAAGAAAAACAACAACAGTTTTGAGAAAACAAAGTTGTAGGTAAATATCTATATTAGATCGTAAACCTCTAAACTCTTTCTAGATCTGGTCTAAATCCTGTAAATCCTATATGCTTAAGTTTAAATACTCCAGTTTCATTCTCCCAAGCTCCCCCGCTCAACCAATCAAAATTCGACACGCTGAATTATCTTTGTCTCTAATTTATCAAAACAACACGTCACTACTCACCTTTGCCCAACCTTCGAAGTCTCCAGACAACTCTACCTTGAACTTTTGGCCTCGATAATCTCACGGATTTAGTCTGCCTGTTGTCGACCTATTCTCTACGTGTGTCACGTGCTGTTCTATTAACAGCTTTCCCATGCTTTAGAAAAATTCCATTGTTACTGTTATACCATTACTTGATGTCGTTATGCTGTTACAGAACGACCATCATCCAAATAAAAGACGTCGGACAGCGATACACCATGGTCAACATCCACTCACCACCAATACCGGCACAACAACAACAATTCTCCCAGGACCTCTCCCGCTTACTAACGAGGAAATACACGGGGCAGAAGACCATCCTTAGGGGGAGATTTCAACTGCTTCCTGTCAAGGAACGATGTCGAAGGAGATGCATACAGCACACATACTATATATAACCGCCCCAACGCTCTGTACGACTTAATAATCGTCTCACGAGTGTGTTCTCGCATGCTTTTGAAACGTGCTGTAAACCTTTTACCTTGTTGTATGTATTTATTTATGTACATATTATGTATTACCTTATTGTTTCTTTCATGTATGTGTTCGTCTATGTATATGCGTGGTATGAAAGTGAGAAAACCCCAAATCTAGCTCTCCAGCTTTCAACTTTTATCTGGGAGTGGATATATTGTCCCACTAGTTTACAACAAAAAGTGATACTTGTAGATTCTCATGTTTGTGTAAACATCGGTGATTTTAACTGACTTAAATGTGTAAAGCTGTCAACACAATTATCACGCCTGTACGGCTTCACTTCTGTGTGTGTAAACATATGTGATTTTTAGATTTATGTAGCACATTATGTTTTTTTTTTAAATATTAATCGTTATTTTCTTTTCAAATTCAAAATCATCACAGTTCATACAAATAATGACATTGATATGATTTAATAATGGGAGTGAAAGATGTTACATATATTTTAGATGTAATTAAGAGGTCAATAAGATATGACATCACACGACCAAGGACTTCCAGGAGCACCAGAGGCGACAATGAAGACAAAAGCACCGCCACATCTCAGTTTATTTAAGGGGGTGTGACGTCACAGTTTATTGAAGGGGGTGTGACGTCACAGTTTATGTTGGGGGGTGTGACGTCTCGTCTGCGTCTGTAAAGCAAAAATGACCGATGACTGGCGCCTTCCGCCTGTCACCAACAAATGTAGCAAACAAGGGAAAGGAAACACTTGAAAGATGTGTCTTTCTAAATGAATATTGGAAATTTATTCATTCATTCTCACAAATTGAATTATGTTGTTTTAAAGATGGGCATTGATTTCTGATTATAAAACTGTACAAACAGGTTGGCATTAAAAGTTTTGAATTGGAAAACGTCAGCATTTCTACAGGTCCACACTAAATTTCTATATTCGGATATTAAAATTAGCGCTTTAGTGTAGGATTCTTGTGTTGTTTTTGGCAGTGTGTTGAGCATGATAGATCTGTATATGTCTACCTTCTGTGTGTTTCTAGTGTAAGTTGTAACGCCGTTCTTACTGGTATGATTGTGTTGCATTCGTAGAATATGTGTTCTTCCGTTTCTTGTTTGTTTCGTCTGCAAAGTTGGCACTTGGCTGTCTGTCCTGATATGTGAGCTTCTCTTTCTGTTGTGGGTGTCATGCTGTATATGAGTCTGTATGTGACTTACCTTGCTTTGGGAGTGATGTGTGGATTGTGAAGTTTTGAGAAGGTGCTGGTGTAGTCCGTGAGAAAGTGGCCAGGAAATCTGGCAGGTGTAGCAGTACGGTGTCCAGCACGAGAACGGAGATAGAAGCAGCAACGACGGAGATAACAGGGTTGGTTACACAGAATGTGGATCACGCAGTCTTGGTGACTGACTCTCAAAGTATGCAACAGAAGATTGATAGAGAGTGTCTGTAGCAGGAGTGGATGTAGCTCCCGACAGACTCCAATAAGGGGAAAATGCCATAAAGATAGTTTTCAGACATATCTGTCACAACTCCTTGTCACTGATATATTATTTGATTTGCTATTTGTCTCTTTTGAGAAATGCATATCCTTTGTCTTTTGTACATTCAAGTTGATTGCACGAATTTATATATCTTAAATAATGAGAAAATTTGGCGTTGAAAAATTAATTATTTCAAAACAGAACGTGTCAAATTTGACAATTTTTGAAGAAAAAACAATTATAATTACTAGTATTATTCTATTAAAACATAATTCATGCACAGATTAATTAAGCCACGAGATTGGAGCCTCGGTGGCTGAGTGGTTAGTGTGAACATTGCTTGATTAGAAGGATCTCAGTTCGATTTCCAGAAGTGGACATTTTTGGACCGACAAGGCTTCAATCTTCACTCCGTCTCTTTAAATGGGTATCGGATGTTTTTTTTTTTTTCCGGGAAGTATAGACGACCTGGAGTGATACCGACCAGCTCACTAAACAACTTGCGTTGTCATGGAAACATATGGTCACTAACACCATATTCCACACATGCCTAGCAAGGCAGGGAAGTGAACCGTAACTTTTACTTGTTAGCTTTACTAGAAGCTTCACTTGTGTGTGTATGCGTGCGTGCGTGCGTGCGTGCGTGCGTGCGTGCGTGTGTGTGTGTGTGTGTGTGTGTCTGGTATCACAATTTGAAACCACTCCCATAAAATATACATTTTTGAAAGGGCAAAATGTTGCAGTCTCAGGTCATCTTCACATATTAAAGCTGCAAACGTTTCAATGATGGAATTAAAATGCCACTTTAAGATTGAAACAAGCTGCTGTGCCGTAGATTTGACTTTAGAACGGAATGGCTTCACTACAGTCATGGCACCTCCATATCTGCTCAGCCAGCAACCAACAAAATGTCCGTCTCGATCGTTCATACTTTTCTATAGAACACGCTGAGTTCTTCTCTCAAAATGGTGGGCTACTTGATGCATAGAAAACTGTTTAATATTGAACGCGCTGAACTCTGTACAAAAGGTGTGCAGCTCATAATGGACACACCCGAGTCACTGTAACGTCCGTCACAAGCAGCATAACTGTATGTGTCAGCGACAAAACCGTGGACTTTAGATTAGTGAGCATGCCACAACATTAGTCGCTGTCCCCATATATGAAGCCAGGCACCACTTCCGTGAGATACTCGATCCAAATGCGGTCCAGCTTGTGGCAAATTTTTACTCGAAAACAGACAAATCATACACCATGTCCCAGGGCAAGGCCAAGGCTTGTTACCGTTCAACTAAACTCGAGAGCCAGTGGCACTGCAACACTATCTCATCTCGTGGGCACGCGAAATTCATGTAACTGGGAGAGGGAGAAAGGCAGTTTAAAATCGTAACATTATGAGAGGGAGAAAGGCAGTTTAAAATCGTAACATTAAGAGAGGGAGAGAGGCAGTTTAAAATCGTAACATTAAGAGAGGGAGAGAGGCAGTTTAAAATCGTAACATTAAGAGAGGGAGAGAGGCAGTTTAAAATCGTAACATTAAGAGAGGGAGAAAGGCAGTTTAAAATCGTAATATTAAGAGAGGGAGAAAGGCAGTTTAAAATCATAATATTAAGAGAGGGAGAAAGGCAGTTTAAAATCGTAACATTAAGAGAGGGAGAAAGGTAGTTTAAAATCGTAACATTAAGAGAGGGAGAAAGGCAGTTTAAAATCGTAACATTAAGAGAGGGAGAAAGGCAGTTTAAAATCGTAACATTAAGAGAGGGAGAGAGGCAGTTTAAAATCGTAACATTAAGAGAGGGAGAAAGGCAGTTTAAAATCGTAACATTAAGAGAGGGAGAAAGGCAGTTTAAAATCGTAACATTAAGAGAGGGAGAGAGGCAGTTTAAAATCGTAACATTAAGAGAGGGAGAAGGCAGTTTAAAATCGTAACATTAAGAGAGGGTTGTTGTTGTTGTTGATGGATTGCCACGAGTTGAATGCGAGCATACTTGCCCTTTGACTCATAGAATGTAGTTGGTTGTAATGGCTTTCTTGACATTCCCGGCTCTTACTGGAGAGGTTGGAGGTCGTCTGTCCCAGGCTACGCTGGGAAACTACTAGTCCAGCCCAGAGGTACTGCAATACAGGATCCTATATATCAGTAACAGCCACCACTACAGGGAACACGGCGATCCTAGCTTCTGTTAGCCAGTCTGTTGTCACGCAGACTGTTACCAGGGGTGACCACCAGGAGGTAGATATGCTAGGTCTTGGTCGGCTGATGGTGGGCCGACCCTGCTATTGCGACCGCAGGTCGGAGGCGTTTGTGCACCCCCATTAAGAGAGGGAGAAAGGTAGTTTAAAATCGTAACGTTAAGAGAGGGAGAAAGGTAGTTTAAAATCGTAACATTAAGAGAGGGAGAAAGGTAGTTTAAAATCGTAACATTAAGAGAGGGAGAAAGGTAGTTTAAAATCGTAACGTTAAGAGAGGGAGAAAGGCAGTTTAAAATCGTAACATTAAGAGAGGGAGAAAGGTAGTTTAAAATCGTAACATTAAGAGAGGGAGAGAGGCAGTTTAAAATCGTAACATTAAGAGAGGGAGAGAGGCAGTTTAAAATCGTAACATTAAGAGAGGGAGAAAGGTAGTTTAAAATCGTAACATTAAGAGAGGGAGAAAGGCAGTTTAAAATCGTAACATTAAGAGAGGGAGAGAGGCAGTTTAAAATCGTAACATTAAGAGAGGGAGAAAGGTAGTTTAAAATCGTAACATTAAGAGAGGGAGAAAGGTAGTTTAAAATCGTAACATTAAGAGAGGGAGAAAGGTAGTTTAAAATCGTAACATTAAGAGAGGGAGAAAGGTAGTTTAAAATCGTAACATTAAGAGAGGGAGAAAGGTAGTTTAAAATCGTAACATTAAGAGAGGAAGAAAGGTAGTTTAAAATCGTAACATTAAGAGAGGGAGAAAGGTAGTTTAAAATCGTAACATTAAGAGAGGGAGAAAGGTAGTTTAAAATCGTAACATTAAGAGAGGGAGAAAGGTAGTTTAAAATCGTAACATTAAAAGAGGGAGAAAGGTAGTTTAAAATCGTAACATTAAGAGAGGGAGAAAGGTAGTTTAAAATCGTAACATTAAGAGAGGGAGAAAGGTAGTTTAAAATCGTAACATTAAGAGAGGGAGAAAGGTAGTTTAAAATCGTAACATTAAGAGAGGGAGAAAGGCAGTTTAAAATCGTAATATTAAGAGAGGGAGAAAAGTAGTTTAAAATCGTAACATTAAGAGAGCGAGAAAGGTAGTTTAAAATCGTAACATTAAGAGAGAGAGAGATGCAGTTTAAAATCGTAACATTAAGAGAGGGAGAGATGCAGTTTAAAATCGTAACATTAAGAGAGGGAGAGAGAAATTTAGAGAGCAAAAAAGATAGATGTACTTTAATATATTAAACATTAAGATATAGATAGAAGAAAGAGGATGAGAGAGAGAGAGAGAGAGAGAGAGAGAGAGAGAGAGAGAGAGAGAGAGAGTTTAAATTTCTAGCAGTAATATATAGAGATCGAGATTAAAATGAAGGAGTTGAGAAAGTTTATATTTCTAGCATCAAAAGTTAACCATTTAAAAATCCTAGAATGACCAGAGAGACTATTTAAAATACAAGCACGATGAGAAAAGCAGATTATAATATTGGCATGATAAGAGATGCAGTTAAAAATCCTACTATTAATAAAGAAACAGTTAGAAATACTAAAAAGAAAAATAAAAGCAGCTTAAAATAATGTTATGAAAGGAGAGATAGACAATTACATTTCAAGCATTAAAATAGTGAGAGACAGTCATTCTTTTTTATTTTTAAACTGAGAATCGAGTTGTGAATGGAGGCGAAGGCGCGCCTTCAAGCACCAGAGCTGGAAGTTGTCAGCGACCCACAGCTGATGGCTTGCGCCAGAATCGGTGAACCAAAACCATCCAGACCCTGCTCCACCTCTCCGTGGTGCCTCCAGTAACAGGCTAACCTGTCTTGTCTGGCCAAACGAGCAGGGATCGAAGAGGGAAGACAATCCGGTGCTCAAAAATGTCGTGCCGAAGTCGGATGTGTTGGGCCGAAAGTTATACCGCAAACCACAACACAACGCAGGCACGTCCACGTAACGTCCTTTTAAGGGCGGATGACAAAGAGGAATTCTACAGTCTACGAATACTCTAGAATACCTTAGTCATCGGGCGAACGTAAGCAAGCAGCAAGCAAGTAGTGAATAGTTGTAGAATAAAGTGTAATATGGGGTGTTTATAATGTCGCTATGGGGGGACTTGACTAATATTTTGGAAATGAAATCACCGGTTGATGAAATTTACATCACATTCTGTGTCCACAATCCAGTCACAAATATAACACAGTAAGCCGCTATTACAGGAACCGCGATAGTTCAGTGGTTAGTGAACTGGACTACAAAGGACAAGGGGTAGGGTTCGATCCCAAATGACGGCTTTCGGGTTCACTCAGCCTTAAATGGGTACCGGATTTTTTTCTGGGAAAGTGAAGCAGTACGGGCGTAATACCGACCACATTACCCCAAGAATCACGTGCTGAAGGTCTGTAAAATGTATGGTCACTAACACCATATTCCCTATACGCCACTTGGCGTGACGGGGGGTACTATACTTTTTTTTTTTTTAAGCCGCTATTATATTCACTGTTTCATTGCTGAAGGGAAATGCTGTTATACAATGGAAACAGGATATTTTTTTAAAAAATAAGTCTTCGGTAATGATAGCAAATATAGAGAAGAAGTTATTCAACAATTTATGTTGAAATGTCCAGACTCACAAGTCTCCCACCGCAATGAGGCTATGACTTTGATTGACAAGTTTCGTGCTACGGAAAGTGTTGTAGATGCATACGGATCTGGAGGGCCTTCAACTTCAGAAGACACAGAACTTGATATGCAGACCAGAATTACAATGAGCCCTAATAAATCTTTAAGGTGGTTACCTCAACATGCAAACCAGAATTACAATGAGCCCTAATAAATCTTTAAGGTGGTTACCTCAACATGCAAACCAGAATTACAATGAGCCCTAATAAATCTTTAAGGTGGTTACCTCAACATGCAAACCAGAATTACAATGAGCCCTAATAAATCTTTAAGGTAGTTGCCTCAACATGCAAACTTTTCCAATGAATACCGTCCACAAGGTTCTGAAGTGTTGGCTGCACTATCGTCCTTACAGATTAATTGAATCGTCTTAATTCCATGCAAGAGATTGTGAATCCAGATTGAACTACTGCAGGTGGTTTCAGAACCTTATCTCTGAACAAGGTGATGAAGTCCTTGACGTGACATTCTTCACTGATGAGGCACGGTTTCATCTCTCCGGTTGCGTCAACAAGTAAGAACAGCCGTATGTAGAGCAGTAAAAAAAAACCTGCATGAATTACATCAAGTACCGCTTTACGTTCAGAAAGTCGTATGCGGATAATTGGGAAACATTTTTTCAATGCAACAAACAACGCAGAACATTACCGTACTTTAATGCTGGAATCATTCATAGCCCACCTTACAGAGCGGGAAATTATGGAAGCTCGGTTTCTGGAGGATGGGGCAACAGCACACACATCTGCAACAACAGCACTTACTTATTAGGAAAGCGTATTCACAAATCGCATTATTTCATTTGTAATCTGGCCTGCTCGTTCACCAGACATAACTCCGCCTAATTATTATCTGTGGGGGTGAGCTGAAAAGAAATATTTATCGAATATTCTGAAGACAGATAATGACCTGAAGGTAGAAATCGACACCCAGAGATAATAAATATCACCGGTCATTATCCAGAAGGTTTTTGTAGACAAACATCAGGCATACCAAGAGTTATTAACCCCCTACTGCCCATACCAGAACAGACTCCCTTAACAGAGGAATCAGGATTGTCAATACAAATACATACAGAAGTGAAAGGAATACTCGACAAGCAAGAATAGAATAGTCAACAGCGTGAAACAACAACTTTCAGTTTCTTGGATGAAGAAAACGCACAAGACCTATGGATTCGTGTGTACACCGTTGGGTCAGCACAGAATGCAGTAAAGAATGGGGGAGCAGTTGCCTACATAAAGTACCCAAATAACACTAGTGGAATAAACACAAACACAACAGGGAAATATTGTCACATTACGATGCAGAAATCCAGGCAATAAAGTTGGCAATAGAAAAAATGCTGAACAGTAATCTTAGCTCACAACCTGTTATGTTTTTTGACAGATACAAGATCAGTACTCCAAGAACCGCAATCCAGAAAATTGTCACACCTGCAAACTTTATTGACTGAACTTTGCAAGCATCACAGGATTGCCAGGCAGTGGTCTAACCTCACTGTGGAATACCAGGAAACGAGAGAGCAGATCAGCTGGCAAAAGAAGGTGAAATAGGCACACAACCAGATGCTCCGGTTACATACCATCATAAAAAAACAGATAATCAAATTAATCAGTAGAAAACATGCCCCAAATCGGGATACTTTTCATAATAGGAATAGATGGGAACAAGTTATATATTAAACATTAAGATATAGATAGAAGAAAGAGGATGAGAGATAGCATTTTAAATTTCTAGCATTAATAGATAGAGATTAAAATGTAGGAGTTAAGAGAGTTAAGAGAGTTTATATTTCTAGCATCAAAAGTTCACCTTTTGAAAATCCAAAATAACCAGAGAGACAATTTATATTACTAGCATGAAGAGAAAAGCATTTTAAAATCTTAGTATGAAAAGAGATACATTTAAAAGTCCTACTACTAAGAAAGAAACAGTTAATAATGCTAAAATGAAAATCAATGCTGCTTAAAATCATGTTATGAAAATAGCGATAGACAATTACATCTCAAGCATTAAAATGGAGAGACAGTCATTCTTTTTTATTTTTTAATTGAGAATCAAGTTCTGAATAGTTTATCAAACTTATAGTAACAAGTGTTATATAGGGTGTTTATAATGTCTCTGTACGGTCGATCAATGGTTAGAAAAGAAAGGGGGAGCAGGGGTCTACATAGAGAAAGTTGCTACATCTGCAAACTTTATTGACTGAACTCTACAAACACCACAGGATTGTCCTACAGTGGATCCCAACTCACTATTGAACAACAGGAAGCTAGAGAACAGATTAGCTTTCAAAAGATTGTGCAACAGACACGTAACCAGATGCGCCGGTTACATACCATCATAAGATACAGATAATCAAATCAATCAGAACATCAAATGCTCCAAATCCGGATGCATTTCACTATATGAAAAGATAGGAACAAGTTATCATTATATCCATTAGAACAGGACACAATTGACTCCACAGTCACGTGTCTACAAAATTCAAGATCGGTACCTCAACTACATGTACATGTAGACAGACGCCCCAGACAGCGGAACGCCTATTTCAATAATGCACTAAATATAATAGACTGAGGAAAGTCCACTTATACCATTAATACAACACTACAGACAAGACTATAGCTCGTTTCAAATCACGTGCCCAACTTCAAAACGCTATTACACAGTAACCGTTTGTTAAAAGCTGTTGAAATTTTCCAAATGTTATTAGAATGCAAAAAAAACCCTTTAAATGTATATTTAACAAATATCTTGCAGCTGCAGTTTTCTTAAAGCAGCGAATTTCTTTGATGTCTGTCAAAATTGTAAATTGTGAACCCCTAAATAATAGAAATTACCGTAGTTGCTGGTCTATGATTAATTTTCACTAGGTAAAGGCGTGGCCGTAATGGGGAAATAACTGAATAAGACAAAACACCAGGAGAATTATTGTCTTTTCAGTTCGAGGACGGACGATAATATCAAGGTATACCTGTATGTCCAATTTTCATAGCTGTGTGGTCCTGAAAAGGACCGTTTGTTGAACTAATTTAAGGTAATATATGGGGCCAACATTGTGGGGGCTATATACTTTCATTCTGAATCAGACTAGTCTTAAAGATTAATAACTGTTTGGGGTTGAACATTCCAAAAACTATCATTTTTCCAATATTCCTCTTCCTGTTTTAAGACGTGGTCTTCACATTTAGCCCAATAATCTTTGTCTATATTTAATAAAGCGAGATTAGCAAGAGTATTTACATCGCATATTTTGAATGTTGTATTTTCATCTGCCACTTGTCCTTTTAATTTTGCCCAGATTAGTTCTATTAGATTTAAATGAGCATGGTAAGGTGGCAGCCTCAAACTTATATGACCGTGCTCTTGGATAATCTTATCTATTTGAAAAATCTTTGTCCTTTGTTTTTGCTTTACTAGAGATAGTAATTCAGGTTTTAAGTACATGTTATTAAATTGTATGTGCTCCATTGTGAGCCATTACTTAATAGCATCTTTTGTACTGGATGACGTCGGGACTTTATCTTCAAGTGCAACAATGTTGTGGTACGCTGCATTGTCCATTATTAGGCAAGATGGTCGATCTAGTGATGGGAGAACATAATTTTCAATCCAATGTCTAAATATGTGACCATTCATCTCAGAGTGATAATCCCGATTGCCTATGGATTTTGAAAGAAAAATGAGCTCTGCATTCTGTATTAGTCCATGTTGTCGACTACCTGCATGAGCAATTATCAAGCGCTGTCCTTTGCTGCTAGGTATTAATCTCTTAATCTTTCCATCTGATGACTGCCATTCCCTTTGGTTAGTGTGGTGAGCATTGGTCCATGTTTTATCCAAGTACACAATAGCATAACCTTGCTTGCTTGCGCACCTCTTTTACTTCACGTAAGTACTTGCTTCTCATGACTACTATAAGTGGCTTCTCACAGATGATGTTTCGTCCATTGGAATACTTTCTGAATGTAAAGCCTGCAGCTCTCACATTCCTCCATAATGTAGACTTTGATATTTCAATACTGTTGTTCTTTTTCAACGATACTTTTAATTTTCTTATTGTAACAGTTTCATTCATACCCAACATTTTGCAAATTTCACTTCTAATAAGTTCACTGTCGAAATTATCCAACATTTTTGCTCTTCCTTGTGATTTTGTATATTTTGAACATTGGCGGTCACGTGCTTGAATCCAGCGATTAAATGACCGTTTAGATAAATCCAAAATGTGTCTTGTCCTATTCTCAGGGTTTTCTAAACAATGAAATAATCTTCCTCGTTTAGCCTCTTTGCAAAAATAGTCATACATTTTTATTCCGATGTTTTGTAAATTGCAGAATTTCATTTTAAAACTCATGATAAATGTTATAGTTCCACGTCTCCACCTCTGAATGAACGGAAATAGAACACACAATTTCTCGTGTTTTTTACAAGTGTCTAATTGTGTCAAAAAACCACGTTGAAAGCGTGCAAACACGTCAATTTTACCGTGTATGGATTTTTACTCGCTATTTTTAACTTAGAATACTGTAAACATTAAGTTTTGACTACATCAATGGGTCGTTATAAATTTATATAAATCAAATAAGCAACAATAATAACCAAATGTTTTTTTTTAATGAAATTAATTCCCTGTTGGGTTCTAATCATTATAACTTTACATGCAAATTTTGAAAAACTTACAACAAGCGGTTAAAAAGCTATCGATTTTAAAAGTTGGGCACGAGTTATGAAACAAGCCATAGATGCACCACTGCAAGAATGACAAAAGACGGTAACATGTATACAGGAAACCATTGCAGATATAGACAATACTTCAGGGGAGCGAAAGATAGATATATAGATCCAGAAGGTTTTCGAAATAGTAAGAGACAAGTCTCAGAATGTCTTGAGGCCTGCAGTGGATATTTTGAACACATGCTGTGAACACAACTCCATCGTGTGAACAACTTCTTTACCCAATACAAGCCAGCCGACAGCAGTAGTATGCATATTAATACCTCAAATTTCTGTTACTTAAGGAAGATAACTTTTGCTTTAAAAATAAGTAATAAATAATTGATATTTTCAACTAAAAATTAAGTAACGATACATTTATTTTAATGTGATACATTAAGTCGTGTGAATTCTTATAGATTTTATTAATGAACATGCAGAGTTTAAGTAAAAACTATTTTCTAGAAAGTGATATGCATGTAAATAATACTTTAGATAACATACAACATATCCATATTTAAAATAATCACTATTAATCTAACTGGAGTTGCTTCCACTTTAATAAAGCATTATAACTTTTAATTTGTTAGGCAGATTATATATTAACATTTTCATCAACAATTCAACGGTAGAACACTTTTTTGCTTTTAGGTTTGATATTTTAGAACGAACCGTGCCTGTAAATATTATGCAACATTTAAATATAGATATTCTTCAAAGAATTATTATTTTTCATAGCTGATAATCAACTGTATAAAGTTTCTAAGCATTTTTATAGATGACGGGTGCAAACGGATTTAATTTACAAAAAATAACTAATGCCGTCTCATCATTTCACTGTAGAATCTAGAAGATATAATTTTAGAAAGAGAGAGAGAGAGAGAGAGAGAGAGAGAGAGAGGTATCAATTACACGTAAAATACTATGCAGTTGTAATTTCAAAATTCTAGTCGAAAAAGGAAGGGGAGTTGGAGATATCCAATTGCACATAATTCAAGTCACTGGGAGAGGGAGAGAGGCAGTTTAAAATCCTAACATTAAGAGAGAGAGAGCAAAAAATAGAGATGCAGTTATATATATTACACATTTAGATATAGATTGTAGAATGAGAGAGAGGCAGTTTAAATTTCTAGCAGTAATAGATATAGAGTAAAATGTAGGAGTTAAGAGAGCTGAGACAGTTTATATTTCTAGCATGAAAATTTAACTTTTGAAAATCCTAGAATGACCAGAGAGAAAATCTAAAATACTAGCGTGAAGAGAAAAGCAGTTTAAAATCTTAGTATGAAAAGAGATACAGTTAAAAAGTCTACTATTAAGACAGAAACAGTTAATAATGCTAATATGAAAATGAAAGCAGCTTAAAATCCTGTTATGAAAATAACGATAGACAATTACATCTAAAGCATTAAAATAGAGAGACAGTCATTATTTGTTATGTTTTAATTGAGAATCAAGTTTATCAAACTTGAATAGTTTATCAAACTTGTAGTAACAAGTGTTATATAGGGTGTTTATAATGTCTCTGTGCGGTGACTCGATCAATATATAGAAAAGAAAGGGGGAGCATAGAGTACTCAAAAAATAACACTAGGGATATGGAAAAGATAGCAACAGGGAAATATTTTCACAATTACGATGCAGAAATGCAAGCAATAAAGTTGGGAATAGAAAAACTGCTGAACAGTAATCTTAGCCAACAGCCTGTAGAGTTTTTGACAGATGCAAGATCAAATGTTCCAGGCACTGCAATCCAGAAAGTTGCTACATCTGCAAACTTTATTGACTGAACTCTACAAACACCACAGGATTGCCCTGCAGTGGATCCCATCTCACTATGGAATACCAGGAAACTAGAGAGCAGATCAGCTTTCAAAAGAAGGTGCAACAGGTACACAACCAGATGCGCCGGTTACCTACCATCATAACAACCAGATAATCAAATCAATCAGAAGATCAAATGCTCCAAATCAGGATGCCTTTCATAATATGAATAGATGGGAAAAAGTTATCATTATACGCATTAGAACAGGGCACGATTGACTCCACAGTCACGTGACTACAAAATTCAAGATCGGTACCTCAACTACATGTACATGTGTACAGGCGCCCCAGACAGCGGAACGCATATTTCAATAATGCACTAAATATAGTAGACTGAGGAAAGTCCACTTATACCATTAATACAACACTACAGACAAGACTAGATGCACCACTGCAAGAATGACAAAAGACGGTAACATGTATACAGGAAACCACATTGCAGATATAGATAATACTTCAGGCGAACGAAAGATAGATATATAGATCCAGAAGGTTTTCGAAATAGTAAGAGACAAGTCTCAGAATGTCTTGAGGCCTGCAGTGGATATTTTGAACACATGCTGTGAACACAACTCCATCGTGTGAACAACTTCTTTACCCAATACAAGCCAGCCGACAGCAGTAGTATGTATATTAATACCTCAAATTTCTGTTACTTAAGGAAGATAACTTTTGCTTTAAAAATAAGTAATAAATAATTGATATTTTCAACTAAAAATTAAGTAACGATACATTTATTTTAGTTTGATACATTAATTTGTGTTATTTCTTATAGATTTTATCATGAACATGCAGAGTTTAAGTAAAAACTATTTTTTCTGGAAAGTGATATGCATATGAATAATACTTTAGATAACTTACAACATATGTATATTTCTCTCTCTCTCTCTCTCTCTCTCTCTCTCTCTTTCTCTCTCTCTCTCTCTCTCTGCGTTCAGGACTCAATCAGAGTAAGGATTCCAGACTCTCATAAGAAGTCAGCTGTCAGACTAAGTGTGTTGATCGCCCCCACAGACAGAACATCACAATTAGAGTCTGTCAGATCCACTCTGACTGAACACCCGTTAATATGTTGCACTGTGTTCTGCGCCAGTGGCCCAGTGCATCCGATTTCAGCCAGCATTTTATTCGGGTTTGCTTTCCCTAGCCTTTGATTGTCCCTAATCTTCCTGCAAGGCAGCAGATGATCTTTTCTGTAGGGGGATTCTGCCCTTAGATGGTAGGCCCTCCCAGGTTTACGAGCACCATCTGCCCGAGTCACTAGAGGTGACTAACACAGACATACACACACAAAGATGTGAGATGTGACTAACACAGACATGCACGCACAAAGATATGAGATGTGACTAATACAGACATGCACACAGCGATACGAGGCATGACTAACACTGACACACATCAAGATATATGACACATGACTAACATAAACATGCACATAAAGATATGAGATATAACTGACATTGACATGCACACACAAAGATATGACACATGCCTAACATAGACATGCACACAAAGATAAGAGATATGACTAACATAGATATGCACACACAAAGATATGAGATGGGACTAACATAGCCATGCACACACAAGGATATGAGATGTGACAAACACAGACATGCACACACAAAGATATGAGATATGACTAACATAAACATGCACCCAAAGATATGAGATATCACTAACCCTGACATGCACACACAAAGATATGACACATGCCTAACATAGACATGCACACAAAGATAAGAGATATGACTAACATAGATATGCACACACAAAGATATGAGATGGGACTAACATAGCCATGCACACACAAGGATATGAGATGTGACAAACACAGACATGCACACACAAAGATATGAGATATGACTAACATAAACATGCACCCAAAGATATGAGATATCACTAACCCAGACATGCACACACAACACATATTACATATGACTAACACTGGTACACTAAGATA
The DNA here is from genome assembly GCA_032433765.1 of Megaustenia siamemsis. Classification (NCBI taxonomy): domain Eukaryota; kingdom Metazoa; phylum Mollusca; class Gastropoda; order Stylommatophora; family Ariophantidae; genus Megaustenia; species Megaustenia siamemsis. The sequence goes on along the minus strand of JAVIAB010000160.1, from coordinate 76,622,372 downwards.
TGAGGTATGACTAAACACAGACACACATAAAGATATGAGACATGATTAACACGGACACACCGAGATATGAGATATGACTAACATGACACACACCAAGATATGAGCCATGGCCAGCACACACAAGCTAAGATATGAGCCATGGCTAGGACAGAAACACAGCAAGATATGAGCCATGGCTTCACTAAAAAACACCAAAAAATGAACCATGTCTAGCTCAGAAACACATTAAAGTGCCCATATGCTTGGGCTTGTTGTAGTCTGCAGACGCTTCTGAACGTGGGAATCACAGGTTTCGTTAAACAGTTGTCCGGAGATTTGAGAGTGCAGTCTGACCCATAGAACGTTCTCTTGCATGTACAGATTCCCGATCGACTGTTGACAGGTGTCGTTGAAACAGTTGTCCGGACATTTGAGAGTACATATGATGTCACAGCCATCAGAACACATCTGTTCGCACTGTAGCCCAAAATTACCATCTGGATAAGTGTCATTACAGGTATAGCCAAGATGTTTACATTGCATGCATTTTCTAGATTTTTCCTCAAATAAAGGACAGACACTGAGACAAGACCCGGAACAGTCGTGTCCATAGATCCCATGTGAACAGTAGCCGTGACAAGTACCGATGATGACATTGCAGCCTTTACTGCACCCACTACACACTGCACAAAACGACAAGAATGCACGTCCAGACAATAGGTGTCTGTAAATGTTTGCACCTCACATACCGTCAGTGCACTGTCGGCCTGCGAAATGGTCGGTGAGAACTCAATCTTAATGTGTGCCATTGACGTTTGTGTTTTGACTACAATAGTGTTCACACATAAATTAGAATGAGAATAAGAAGAATAGAAGAGGGAGCCTAATAAAACTAATGAGAAGAAAAGTAGAAGATGAGATCGAGATTAATAAGAAAACTTATGAGAAGAAGAAGAAAAAGAGAGGAGAATAAGAAAACTAAGAAAAAGAATAAGAAGATGAGATGGAGAATAAGAAGAATAAGACGATGGAGAAGAAGAAGAAGAAACAAGGAAAATAAGAAAACTAAGTAAAATAATAAGGAGAAGATAAGAGTGAGAATAAAAGAAATATGGAGAAGAATAAGAACAGCGACCCATTGCATATACGTCGCATGTACATAAAATGACAACGCACAAATACAAGAGAATAAACGAAAGAGTAAATCCCCTTGACCGCACCTTCATCACTAAATCTGGTCATTGTGATCAGGATCCCCCTTCCCCAAACACTAACCCCCCGAATTCCCCCCCTCCCCACCCCCCCCCCCAAAAAAAAAAAACAAAAAAAAACACGTGAATCTCCTGTGATTTAGGCGTTCTTTTATGATGCGTTTTTTTTTTACTTCAACTTCCGGTTCAGCCTACGTCCAGGTGAACGTCTGCTGTGGTATCAGCACTGGCCGCCTTAAAACCTGAGCAAATATTAGGCCCGCTTTGTGCATCACGTGGTCAGGAGGTAGTTCTGCATCCTGGTTGCAGCGTTCAATGCGTCGAACTGTCCTTTGTCAACACAGACATGTCTTTCTTTGAAGTGCAAACATGCATGTCTACGTTTTGAGTTTGAGTGCGGTTCGTTAACTGCCAAGTACTTTTCTTATTTATTATGTAATTGTTACACTTATTTGTTCTTGATTCTGAAATTACAAGATAAACTGTGAAGTGTGTTTTTCTATCTTCAAAGTAGGAGCAGCGGATATTCAGAAGAGGGGAGGCAAAGGTGCCTCGCAGCAGCAGAGCTGGAAGTTGTCAGCGACCCACAGCTGATGGTTTACGCCAGGATCGGTGAACCAGACCCTGCTCCACCTCTTCGTGGTGCCTCTAGTAACAGACTAACCAGTCTAGTCTGGCCAATTGAGTAGGGATCGAAGAGGGAAGACAACCTGGTACTCAAAAATGTCGTGCTGAAGTCGGATGTGTTGGGCCGAAATGCGCAAGTATCACAGATATACTGCAAACCACAACACAACGTAGACACACCCACTAAACGTCCTTTTAAGGGCGGATGATGAAGAGTTGCATTTCTTTAGTCATCGGGCGAACGCAAGCAAGCATTCAGAGGAGGCAACGAAAGCGTTAGGTTAAGTTGTAGCATAAAGATGTTCAAATCCTTTGTTAAATCAGTCTTACCCTATGGCTGTAAAACATGAAGAACAACAAAAATGACTTGAAAACGTGACTAAATCACGACGATACAGACTTTGATTGCTGGCTGTTTGCGCATATCAAAGGGATGGAGATGGCAGAACAAAATCACTAATGTAGAATTGTGGGAAAAGTACCAATCAGCTAGGGTCAAATCAAAGAAATGCATAAAAATGTGAAGCTGCAGTAAAGCTAATTGTAAGGAAAGCAAAATGTAAGATTGCGGTGATAATAATTGTAAGTACCATACAAGTACCAGTGGACAAAGCGATACAAACAAGACAATGGCGCTGGATAAAACACACACTGTGGAAGCCAACTGAGAGTATTACACAATATGCCCTTTTTTTTAATCACTGGGGGGGGGGGGCCGCGAGACAAAGGGGAAGACCAAAATATTCCTGTAGAAGACAGGTTGAAACAGAGATGAAGATGATGGGGAAGACATGGATTGATCTTAAAAGAATGGCAAGAAACTAAACGGCTTGGAAAGTGATTGTAGAAGACCTATGCTCCACAGGGATTTAAAAGTGTTTGTTGAAGACCTATGCTCTACAGGGAGTTGAAAGTGTTTGTTGAAGACCTGTGCTCCACAGGGAGTTGAAAATGTTTTGTTGAAGACCTATGCTCCACAAGGAATTGAAAGTGTTTGTTGAAGACCTATGCTCCACAGGGAGGTGAAAGTGTTTTGTTGAAGACATATGCTCCACAGGGAGTGGAACATTTTTTGTTGAAGACCTGTGCTTCACAAGGAATTGAAAGTGTTTTTTGAAGACCTATGCTCCACAGGGAGTTGAAAGTGTTTTGTTGAAGACATATACTCCACAAGGAATTGAAAGTGTTTTGTTGAAGACCTATGCTCCACAAGGAATTGAAAGTGTTTTGTTGAAGACATATGCTCCACAGGGAGGTGAAAGTGTTTTTTGAAGACCTATGCTCCACAGGGAGTTGAAGGTGTTTTGTTGAAGACCTATGCTCCACAAGGAATTGAAAGTGTTTTGTTGAAGACCTATGCTCCACAGGGAGTTGAAAGTGTTTTATTGAAGACCTATGCTCCACAAGGAATTGAAAGTGTTTTGTTGAAGACCTATGCTCCACAGGGAATTGAAAGTGTTTTGTTGAAGACCTATGCTCCACAGGGAGGTGAAAGTGTTTTGTTGAAGACCTATGCTCCACAAGGAGGTGGTGAAGAAGATGTTGAGAAGAAGAAGAGGGTGATGATGATTATGAGGAGGTGGTGGTGGATGTGGTGGTGATGGAGGTGGTGAAGAAGTTGTTGAGAAGAAGAAGATGATGATGATGGTGATCAGAAGAAGGTGGAGGTGGTGAAGAAGATATTGAGAAGAAGAAGATGATGATGATTAGGAGGAGGTGGTGGTGATGGAGGTGGTGAAGATGTTGAGAAGAAGAAGATGATGATTAGGAGGAGGTGGTGGTGATGGAGGTAGTGAAGATGTTGAGAAGAAGAAGATGATGATTAGGAGGAGGTGGTGGTGGGGGTGGTGAAGATATTGAGAAGAAGAAGATGATTATTAGGAGGAGGTGGTGGTGGGGGTGGTGAAGATATTGAGAAGAAGAAGATGATGATTAGGAGGAGGTGGTGGTGGGGGTGGTGAAGATATTGAGAAGAAGAAGATGATGATGATGATTTGGAGCAGGTGGTGGTGGAGGTGGTGAAGATGTTGTTTAGAAGAAGATGATGATGATTATTAGGAGGAGGTGGTGGTGGAAGTTGTGAAGAAGATGTTGAGAAGAAGAAGATGATGATGATTAGGAGGAGGTGGTGGTGGAGGTGGTGAAGAAGATGTTGTTGAGAAGAAGAAGATGATGATGATGATTAGGTGGAGGTGGTGGTGGAAGTTGTGAAGAAGATGTTGAGAAGAAGAAGATGAGGATGATTAGGAGGAGGTGGTGGTGGAGGTGGTGGTAATGGAGGTTGTGATGGAGGTGGTGGTGATGGAAGTGGTTGTGGAGGTGGTGTTGGAGGTAGTGAAGAAGATGATGATTAGGAGGAGGCGGTAATGATGGAGGTGGTGGTGATGGAGGTGGTGGTGATGGAGGTGGTGGTGATGGAGGTGGTGGTGATGGAGGTGGTGGTGATGGAGGTGGTGGTGATGGAGGTGGTGGTGAAGAAGATGTTGAGAAGAAGAAGAAGCAGAGGAGCATAATAATAATAATAATAATAAAAGAGGAGAGGAGAGCCCATGCACTAACCGAAGACGCTTAAACGAGACTAGGACCAGCATGCAATGTTCCTTGATGTCAAATAAAGGAGATTCCCTTCGCGTCAGTTCAAACATAACACGGGCTTCAAGCACAAACAGAGGGAAACAAAAATACAGAAATGAAAGATCTCTGACTGCTTCCAGTTTGCAGATGTAGGACAGTACTCTAACAACAGCTGTTAGATTCTATTTAAAATTGGAAACTTTAGTTCAGGTTGAAGCTTATTTATCTTAGCAAGGAAATACGCAAAAATAAGTCTTCCTTTCAAACGTATATTTTTGGATTTACAATCGATGTGCCCCACTCGAATACATAAATATTGTTTATTGTGTGTATTCCTCATGGCTTATTGTTAACATTACGAGTATTCATTATTGTTATTATTCAGAATTATTTGTTTGTTACACAGTTGCTTGTGTTTAATATAAAAGTGACTTGTAGTTATTTTCTTGGTAACGCTGCAACTTTTTTGGATAAAGATGCATTGGGTCAATTACATTTCACTTATTCTCACAAAATTATCTTTTGATAATTAGAAACTAGAAGTGGTTTTAGTTTGTGGAATCGCACACAAAAATATGTGGCTAAAGTCAATATTTATTTATGTTGGTTATTTGTTGATTATAACCAACAAATTATTTATGTATAATAATTTAGTTAAAGAAGAAGTGGAAGATCTGGCTAAAGATTCTTTCAGACGGGCTGTGGTGAATGCAACGTTCTGTGGGAGATCTGTCTAGAGACAGAGATTCTTTCAGACGGGCTGTGGTGAATGCAACGTTCTGTGGGAGGTCTGGCTAGAGACAGAACAGAGATTCTTTCAGACAGGCTGTGGTGAATGCAACGTTCTGTGGGAGATCTGGCTAGAAACAGATTCTTTCAGACGGGCTGTGGTGAATGCAACGTTCTGTGGGAGATCTGGCTAGAGACAGAACAGAGATTCTTTCAGACGGGCTGTGGTGAATGCAACGTTCTGTGGGAGGTCTGGCTAGAGACAGAGTTTCTTTCAGACGGGCTGTGGTAAATGCAGCGTTCTGCAAAGGACATGCGACCTGATGATGATAATGTAGAAAAGTAATGCTCGTAACAAGGTTATAGATTTGCAAACTGACGAGTTTTGTGTGTGTAATATTCCATTTTTAGTTACAATCGTTTTTTAATGTTAAATCCCTTCTTTTTTCTAATAAACTTAAATGTACACTAGAATATGCATGTGCATTTTATTTTTCTCGAAAGATATACATGATTCAATTAACTAAAGTACTAGCGACAAATGGCTGTTATTATTGTATTAAATCTCAGTGTTTGTTTGTAAACAGACACAATGAAAGTTAAGAAACGTAACGATAAACTGGACTTTGAAATGTGTGACGTCTTGGAGGCATGAGTTTGTGTTGTTTTACATGTGCGTTTAGATTTTTCAAATTTATTTCTGTGGATGATATACGTGGGTATGTTTTGGTGAACATTTATTGTAACGTTCAGGAAAGAAGGAAATAGAGGTTTTAAATAGAATGCGTAAATCTGTTTTGAAGTCAGTGCAAAATTCGTGTTGTTCGTTAAGTGGTTTTTTTTTTCTTTTCTGAAATTGGTTTCAGTTCGTGAGGCACGTCATCTTACATCATGTAGAGAAACTAGAGCGTCAATTGTGTAGTGATATCGCGTTCGCTAACAGATAACGTGAAAATGGGTTCGATCGCAGCTTGACCAAAAAAAATTGTAAATTTTATTTTAATAGGCTACAAAAGGAAAATAACAAGGAGTAGAAGAACTGGCCCCCTCTCACCTCCAAATCGTATAGGTTAGTATAATGAGATTTAATCCTTAACGCTGTCCTTCTCTTGACGTCATAACAATAAGTTACGTGATACACTCTAGCACTTACTAGATAACTGAATGAATTATATGTCGTGTGCACATGCCCCAACCTGTTACAGATTTTGGATTCAGGTTAAATTAAAAGTGAGCTAAAGATAATCAATGGTCAAAGATATGTTGATGATACTGTGTTGCTGGCAGAAAAACGTGAAGATCTATAGCAACTACTTACTGTAATAAACATGACAAGTAAAAAATATGGATTAAATATAAGTAAAGTAAAGTACCCCCGTCACGCCAAGTGGCGTATAGGGAAATATGGTGTTAGTGATTCTATATTTTACAGACCTTCAGCACATGATTTTTGGGGTAATGTGGTCGGTATTACGCCCGTACTGCTTTACTTTCCCAGAAAAAAATCCGGTACCCATTTAAGGCTGGGTGAACCCGGAAGCCGTCGGTTGGGATCGAACCCTACCTCTTGTCAGTGGTAGTCCAGTTCACTAACCACTGAGCTATCGCGGCTCCCTATGGATTAGATATGAATATTAAAAAAGATATCTGAAACTGTTCATAAACAAAAGATAATACTCAAAACATACAAGTGGATATCAAAGTTGAAGGATTAGACCTGGAGACAGTTCAGAGCTACAACTAACTTGGACTTACTATAACCAGTGATGGAAAAAAGTAAAACTGAAATAAACAAACGAATATGAATGGCAAAAATTAATTTTAATGCCTTGGAAAATATACTAACATCAAAACAAATAACACCAGGGCTAAAACTAAAAATAGAAAAATCTTATATCTTCTTTACATTCATATATGAAGCAGAAACATGGACGTTAGACACGAAAATAAAATAGAAAATTGAAGCCTTTGAAATATGGATATATAGAAGAATACGAAGAATTGGATGGAAAGAAAAAAATGAAGTCTTAGAAGAACTAAAAATAAAAAGAGAACTACTATACACAATTGAAACAAGATAAATAAGATTTCTGGGGCATATTAAAAGACACAACAGTCTACTAAAAGCAATCTTGGAAAGGAAAATACACGATAAAAGAGGCAGAAGCAGACCAAGGCTAACATTGACAAGTAACATCTAAAGATGGAACAAGTCAGCCTATGGCAACCTGCACTATCAAAGCAAGAGACAACGGAATGGCGCTCCACGGTGGCTAACCTTCGATGCGCAGACGGCACTCAATGATGATGATGATGAATGATGAGCTGGCGGCTGTCAGCAACTCTAAGATGACGTCTAACGTTGTTGTCAGCGAACCAGAGCTGATCATCTCATGAACTAAAGACCAGAAGGAAGGTCTCTACTTCCAGGATGGCGTGGGTGAACTCTTGCATAAATTACAAAAAGCTCTATGTGCCCAATGGAGGGTAAACCATGCGACTAAGATCCGCATCCAAAGCTCTATCCACAAGGAAGGACACCCCAGTAAGCAAACCACTGCTGCTCAGCAGTTACAATCGGGAGAATGAAAGGCTATGGGAGAACACCGAAACAGAAACCACGGGCAGGGTGAGCTCTACAGCCCAGACCGGTATTCACTATACTAGAAGAAAAATACCTACGTCAAACCAAGATCCAGTATGTCGAAGACGGAGTGTGTCAGCCACGGCGCATGATTAGTAAAAAAAAATCAGGACGCACACGCATATACGAGTACTGACAATGAGACCAGCCCATCTAGCTCCAAGATGCAGCTCCTACCCCTCCATCATAGGATTGGACAGAGTCAAGTTGGTATGATAAAAAAAAAAGTGAAAGCTGAAGTAGAAGAAAAATATGAGGAAGAAGAAGAAGAAGAAGAAGAAGAAGAAGATGATGGTGATGATGATGATGATGATGATGATGATGATGATGATGATGATGATGATGAAGAAGAAGAAAAATTACAGGAAAAGAAGAGCTGATCAAAATCCAGGTTATCGTTCCATATGCGTATAGGCTTTCCGAACTCGGAAACAAATAATAGAATAAAGGAGTGCAATTAATTGCTACCCCAAAAATATTCCGGATGTGCCGGGCTTGTACTCACAGAAAACGCTGCATACTGTGACATAAAGGAGCAAATGTATTTATTAACGAGGAAAGAACAGAAGAAATGAGGCAAGCATGTAAACATTGATACCATATGTCAGTCGATGTGCAAGACATTAACAGAGGGAAAACGCGCATAACTTATCATTTCATAACATATCACAAGCTTAGTGCTTTGTCAGTGTGACGACAAGCTTAGTGCTTCATCAGTGTGACAACAAGTCTAGTGCTACGTCAGTGTGACTGACGACAAGTTTAGTGCTTTGTCAGTGTGACGACAAACTTAGTGCTTCGTCAGTGTGACGACAAGCTTAGTGCTTCGTCAGTGTGACGACAAAGTGCTTCGTCAGTGTGTTCGTCAGTGTGACGTAGTGGTTCATCGTCAGTGTGACGACAAGCTTAGTGGTTCGTCAGTGTGACGACAAGCTTAGTGGTTCGTCAGTGTGACGACAAGCTAAGTGCTTCGTCAGTGTGACGACAAGCTTAGTGGTTCGTCAGTGTGACGACAAGCTTAGAGCTTCGTCAGTGTGACGGCACGTTTAGTGCTTCGTCAGTGTGACGACAAGTTTAGTGCTTCGTCAATGTGACGACAAGCTTAGTGCTTCGTCAATGTGACGACAAGTTTAGTGCTTCGTCAGTATGACGACAAGTTTAGTGCTTCGTCAGTGTGACGACAAGCTTAGTGCTTCGTCAGTGTGACGACAAGCTTAGTGCTACGTCAGTGTGACAACAAGCCTAGTGCTTCGTCAGTGGGACAAAAAGCCTAGTGCTTCGTCAGTGTGACGACAAGCTTAGTGCTTCGTCAGTGTGACGACAAGCTTAGTGCTTCGTCAGTGTGACGACAAGCTTAGTGCTTCGTCAGTGTGACGACAAGCTTAGTGCTTCGTCAGTGTGACGACAAGCTTAGTGCTTCGTCAGTGTGACGACAAGCTTAGTGCTACGTCAGTGTGACAACAAGCCTAGTGCTTCGTCAGTGTGACGACAAGCTTAGTGCTTCGTCAGTGTGACGACAAGCTTAGAGCTTCAATGTTAAGTCACATTACACTTCAATGACATTATATGTAAAAAAAAAAACATCTTAAAGACATTACATGTAAGAAAACACCCCCAATGACATAAAATGTAAGCAAACACCTTAATGTAATAATAATCTTAATAACATTGTATATAATTTTTTATTATTATAATACATGTAGAAAACACTTACAACACTACATGTAATCATCATCAACAAGTGCCATGCCTGCTGGCTTAGGTGATCACGCCTCTCCACAACTCTCGATCTCGACAGGTATTTATCATTCCTGTTGTTGACTTTCTGTCAAGCCATTCTCTTAAGCTGTCTGGCATCTTTTCTCTTTGCTCCCCTCTATCTCTTCGTCCCTCAAATTTTCCAGTTGTTTCAATATATTCCAGTTGTTCTCTTCTCATTACATGGCCAAAAAATGATGATTGTTTCTTCCTAATATTGGAAATTAGCTCTCTTTTTGCTTTGACCTCTTTCAGAACGGTTTCATTATTCTTCTTTGCTCTCTTAGAGATTGGTATTCTCAACATTATTCTGTAAAACCACATTTCTACAGCCTCCAATAATGTTTTTGTCTGTTATCTTATTGCGCATGATTCAAATTTATATGTTAAAACTGGCTCTACATAACATATAAGAACTCTTTTTCTTGTTTCTATTGTCAAAAATACAATCATGAATCGCCACAATATGGATGTGAATCATGGACAATAGGACAACAGACAAGAAAATCACTGGAGTCTGTAGAAATGTGGTTTTACAGAAGAATGTTGAGAATTCCATGGACAGCTAAGAAGAGCAATGAAAACGTTCTGAAAGAGGCCAAAGCAAAAAGAGACATAATTTCCAATATTAGGAAGAAACAATCATCATTTTTTTTTGGTCCATGCAATGAGAAGAGAACAACTGGAATATATTGTAACAACTGGAAAAATTAAGGGACGAAGAGATAGAGGGAAGCAAAGAGAGAAAATACCAGACAGCTTAAGAGAATGGCTAAGCAGAAGGTCAACAACAGAAATGATAGATAACTGTCGAGATCGAAAGTTGTGGAAAGACATGATCACCTACGCCAGTAGACCCGGTACTTGATGATGATGATGATGATGATGATGATGATGATGATTGTCAAAAATGGATTGCACAGTATCTTCTTTATTTTTTGTAAAGCTGTTTTTACCTGAGCAAAAAGCCTGCATCTTACCTCCATAATACCATCTGACGTTAACATTGTTCCCTGTGATGTTTCAATTCATTTACTTGTTTTATTATTGTTCCACTTGTGTTTATTGCGAAACAAAATCAGTCCAGAAATTAGCGATGAACAGTGTGGTTTTGTTAGAGATAAAGGAACAAGCAATGTCATTTATATCATAAGATCTTTAGTAGAAAGAGCCATAGAGGTGAAAACAGATCTATACCTATGTTTCATAGATTACACCAAGGCATTTGACAAAGTAAAGTACCAAGAAATAATCAACAATTTAGAAAGCATAAACATAGACAGCAAAGATCTAAGAATAATAAAGAACATGTACTGGCAACAAACAGCGGCCATAAGAACTGGAAACCAATTGGGAATGTTTCAACAAATAAAACAGGGTGTTAGACAAGGTTGTGTGCTGTCACCAGATTTGTTTAATATTTATAGTGAGATTATTTTAAGATCCATAAGGGGCATGCCTGGAATAACAATTGGAGGTCATAATATAAATAATCTAAGGTATGCTGATGATACAGTATTAATCGCTAAGAGTGAAAATGAGTTACAAGAAATGTTGGACATTGTAGTGAAGGAAAGCAAAAATAAAGGACTCAGCCTTAATAGCAAAAAGACAGAGGTAATGGTAACAATAAAGAAAAAGACATCACCTCAGTGCAAAATAAAGACAAGTGGAACAATATTAAAACAGGTAAATGAATTTAAATATTTGGGAACTTTGTTAACCTCAGATGGAAGATGTACAAAAGAGGTGAGATGTAGAATGGCTCAGGCAAAAGCAGCGTTCCAAAAAATGAAGAAAATACTATGCAATCCATTTTTAACAATAGAAACAAGAAAAAGAGTTCTTAAATGTTACGTAGATCCAGTCTTAACATACGGATGCGAATCATGGACAATAGGACAACAGACAAGAAAATCACTGGAGTCTGTAGAAATGTGGTTTTACAGAAGAATGTTGAGAATACCATGGACAGCTAAGAAGAGTAATGAAGAGGTTCTGAGAAAGGTCAAAACAAAAAGAGAGCTAATTTCCAAGGTTAGGAAGAGACAATCATCATTTTTGGGCCATGTAATAAGAGGACAACTTGAATATATTGTAACAACTGAAAAAATTGAGGGACGAAGAGATAGAGGGAAGCAAAGAGAAAAAATAACAGACAGCTTAAGAGAATGGCTTGGCAGAAGGTCAACAAGAGAAATGATAAATAGCTGCCGAGATCGAATGTTGTGGAGATACATGATCACCAACGCCACTAGGCCCGGTACTTGACGATGATGATGTGTTTATTGTGTATTGTGGCGATGACTTTTTATTTTCTACCATTAGTTCTGTCTCTATGCTATTGAGGCTGAGTCCTTTATTTTACTATATGTAAGAAAACAACTTAATGACATAATGTGTAAGAAAACAACTCAATGACATAATAAGTAAGAAAACAACTTAATGACATAACATGTAAGAAAACAACTTAATGACATAATATGTAAGAAAACAACTTAATGACATAATATGTAAGAAAACAACTTAATGACATAATATGTAAGAAAACAACTTAACGAAATAATATGTAAGAAAACAACTTAATGACATATGTAAGAAAACAACTTAATGACATAACATGTAAGAAAACAACTTAACGAAATAATATATGTAAGAAAACAACTTAATGACATAATATGTAAGAAAACAACTTAATGACATAACATGTAAGAAAACAACTTAACGAAATAATATGTAAGAAAACATGTTAATGATAATTTAAGACTAGTCGTGACGTTCACATACTCTTTAATCATCATGGCGACTTCCACATTTAGTAAACTTATAGATAAAGCATGGGTCAGCACCAAACTAGGAAGGAAGGAAGGAAGGAAGGAAGGTAGGGAGGGAGGGAGGGAGGGAGGGAGGGAGGGAGGGAGGGAGGGAGGGAGGGAGGGAGGGAGGGAGGGAGAGAGGAGGGAAAGGAAGGGAGGAAAAGGTGGTGATTGGCGCAAATGTTCCTTTTATGGAAATCGATTAAGTGATCTCATTATGTCCTGTGATTAATTCATATAAGTGATTTGAAGAGATATTTTTAGCTAATCACAGTAAAAGAATAATCACACAATGTATCATCATGTGCCATACCGGTTGGCGTTGGTGATCATGTCCCTCCACAATCTTCTATCTACAGTGCATCGTATCAGTTCTGTTGTTGACTGTTTTCCATGCCATGACACCAAGCTATCCAGTATTTTCTTTCTTTGTCGTCTGCGATCTCTCTTTCCTTTTATTTTGCCAGTTGTAACCAAGTATTCCAACTTTCCTCTTCTTATGATGGGCCCGAAAAATGTTGATTGCTTCTTTGTAATGTTTTTTAAGATCTCCCTTTTTGTGTTGGCCTCTTTGAGAACTTTCTCATTGGTCTTTTTATCTGTCCAGGGAACTTTCAACATTCTTCTGAGAAATCCCATCTCTGTGGCCTCTAATCGTCTTTTCATTTGTTTGTCTACTGTCCATGATTCGCTTCCATAGGTCAGAATTGATTCTATATAGCACCGAAGAACTCTCTTTCTCATTTCTATTGACATAGATTTGCTGCATAAGATATTTTTCATTTTCTGAAATGCTATTTTGGCCTGAGCTATTCTACTTTTTATTTCCGTGGTGCATCTTCCATCCGATGTTATTATTGTGCCCAAGTATTTGACGCGTTGCACTTGTTTCAGATTTGTCCTGTTTATGTTTATGCTGCATGCTGGTGCTGATTGTTTCTTCGATATGACCATTGCTTCTATTTTCTTACTATTCATACTGAGACCTTTCTTGATGCTTTCTTTTACTATTATGTCTATCATATTTATTACGCCGGCTTTTCATCCAGCGGATTGGTGGTTATAGCATTAGAGGTCGCAATTGTTTACCTGTTTGTGTGTTAGCTAGTTAGTAAGTTTGTTTGTTTGTTTGTTTGTTTGTTTGTTTGTTTGTTTGTTTGTTTGTTTGTACACCAGCCTTATATCTCTAGCTAATTCTCAAGGGACTGAATTTTATTTAAACATCACTTTTTCCTTTTTTTTCTAACACCGTCTGGTGTGCACCGCCATAGAGGCAGATATTCTCCTACTTCAGAGGTATTCTCATTTTTATCGTCGAGAGTCTCGATGTTTTGAATATATATTTTAATGACAATTTTGCCCTGACAGCGGTCATTTTGGCCTACTCTTTCCGAGTTTCAACTGCGAAGCATTATTTAACGTACGCAGAGTGCAAACGGGACCTCCTGTTATTCGTCGTTATCCGAGAAGGCTATACATCGTATCTCACTATCCAGAGAGGGCTAGACATCGTATCTAACTACCCAGAGAGGGCTATACATCGTATCTAACTACCCAGAGAGGGCTAGACATCGTATCTAACTACCCAGAGTGGGCTAGACATCGTATCTAACTACCCAGAGAGGGCTATACATCGTATCTAACTACCCAGAGAGGGCTATACATCGTATCTAACTACCCAGAGAGGGCTAGACATCGTATCTAACTACCCAGATACCTGAGGAAGGGAATAATTTTAAAAAAATAAGGTGCCTCCGTCACGCCACGTGGCGTACAGGGGATATGGTGTTAGTGACCATACATTTTACAGACCTTCGGCACATGATTTTTGAGGTAATATGTTCGGTATTACGCCCGTGCCGCTTTACATTCCCAGGAAAAAAAAATCAGGTACCCATTAAAGGCTGGGTGAACCGAACCCCGTCGGTTGGGATCGAAACCTACCTCTTGTCCTTTGTAGTCCAGTTCACTAACCACTGAGCTATCGCGGCACCCATCGGAAGGGTATAGCCCCTATTACATTTGTATTTTTGGTAAATTCCTACCGTCTATGTGGGAATCGACCACGGGATCTTCGGCTGAAGTCTCATCTCTAGACCACCTAGTTCAAACGTCCAAATAATGCAGAGAGATTTCCTCTAGATTTTGGTAGAACCGGTGACCAAATTAATAAGTTACCGTACTTTAAATTATGCGATTGCGAATTCGAAACTCAATAGTTTTTGTTTTTTTTTAAAAAGGTTTGTTTTATTTGTTCTTTATTCTATGGGGGTGGAGGGAGCCGCGATAGCTCAGTGGTTAGTGAACTGGACTACAAAGGACAAGGGGTAGGGTTCGATCCCAACCAACGGCTTCCGAGTTCACCCAACCTTAAAATTGGTACCGGATTTTTTTCTGGGAAAATAAAGCAGCACGGGCGTAATACCGACCACATTACCCCAAAAACATGTGCTGAAGGTCTGTAAAATATAGGGTCACTAACACCATATTTCCCTATACGCCACTTGGCGTGACGGGGGTACTTTACTTTATTTTTACTATGGGGGTGGACGGGGGCTGCATTAAAAACTCTGACTTGAATGTCTCGCGGCGACTGCATTAGACATGCGGACTTTAATCTTAATTCCTATATTTTCCAAGTAGACCCGTAGTAAAAAAAAAAAAAAAAAAAAAAAAGTAAAGTACCCCCTTCACGTCAAGTGGCGTATATGGAATATGGTGTTCTATCTATCTATCTATTGACCTTTCGAGCCGTAGCCGGCCCATAGGGCGTAGACCAAGATATTCCTTCTCTTATCTGAATTTTTGTTCTAGCAGATTTGAATTCTTTTAAAAAGTATTTTATCAAATCTCGCCATTTGTCTTTGTTCTGTGCAAGCAGCTCGAACTCATTGAGGGAGCCGATTCCTGCTGCTCTTGCCTCTCTCATCAATGTTCTTCTCAGTGTTTCTCTGGGTCTTCCTCTTTTCCTCTTACCTGTTGTTTCCCAAATGAGGGCTTGCTTTGCTATTCGGTTATTATCTCTTCTCATCACATGTCCAACATATGACCATCGCCTTTTCTTTATTACTGAAGATATTAGTGGTTGATTGGCGATTTCTCTAATTTCCTCGTTTGTTTTGAATTCGTTCCAGACATTTATTTTCGAATGCGTTCAACTTTGTTTCTATAGCTCTTGTTGTTTTCCAGCTTTCACACGCATACGTAAGGGTTGACAGTACATTTGATTTGAATAGTCTAAGTTTTGTGTTTGTGCTGATGAGTTTTGATTTCCACAACTTTTCAAGGCCTCTGATAGACATTGCTGCTTTAGCTATTCTGATTCTAATTTCTTTGCTATAATATGGTGTTAGGGACCATAAATTTTACAGACCTTCAGCACATGATTTTTGGGGGAATGTGGTCGGTATAACGCCTGTGCCGCTTTACTTTCCCAGAAATTAAATCAGGTACCCATTAAAGGCTGAACTAGACCCGTAACATTGGATACATGCCCTGCCTAGTGATAGAGGTGATGGTAAATTTTTTTTTTTTTTTTGCTTCAGTCTCTTTTAGAACGTTCTCGTTACTTTGTTTTGCTGTCCTTTGTGATCTTAACATTTTTCTGTACGACTACATTTCTATTTGTGTACCTGACGAAGGCTGTTTCCGAAACGTCGCAGTTTGTGTCGTCTCTCTCTACCAGTTTACCTGCTTAACACCATTTTATATTTATTTTACATTTCTATAGCCTTAAACTTGCTCGTTGTTCTATTGTCCGGGTTAAGACAAATAATCTAAGCAGCATAGAGAAAGGATGGACAATTGATGTGGACTAAACAATGAAAGTGAGAATCAATAATATCCATAAAGATCCGAAAGAAAACGTGAGGATTTTAAACATTTTGTCATCTTTTCGCTTCTGGAGAGTTGTGCTCTTTTCTTTGTTTAACACACTCAACAGCCATTTCACGAGAGGAAAGGGAGGGCCAAAATACGAACATTACGTTCCGAGTAGTAAGGTCGACGAGCCCCTGCTAGACACACAGGCAGCATGGTAGTAATTAAGTAAATACTTTTTTTTAAACACAGGAAAACGGACTAACCTTTACCTAAAAATGTAATCGATGTACAAATGATACCATAAATGGACATTGTCGATTCAGTGTACGTATGGCAACTCTAAATGACATAGAAGTTTTACATACTGTTCATGTTTTTTTAATTAGTTGATTGCTAAAACGTATGAAATAAAATTTGAAATTGTATTCTATTTTCATATTTTTTTTATTGCTATTTCAGATCAGTGTAAATATGTGTAAAACACAAGCACATCATTCGATGACGTAATTATGTAACCCCGCCCACGGTAACTGGTAGTTCATTCTGTGTAGGTAGAAAAAAGGGCCTATATTTGTTTAAAGTGCTTACATTAAAAAAAAAGAGCCTATAAAAGGGGTCTTAAAATCCAGGTGATCTCTACTAAACTACGAACTTAAGAGCTGCTCGTTTTAAACTTAAGAAAGTTACATTTATTTTCAAGTTACATTTCAACATCTGAATCAGCTAAAAACAATATAATTACCAGGTCTCATTTTATTTTATAAGAATTATAAATTATATTCTAGAATTTTCTACCCAAAAACATATTTGAAATATTTACTTTGATAAACATTCAACAGAAGAAACAGCGCGGGTTCGAAATAACAAGAGAACACCGTACATTGTTCAATAATAAGAGAAACTAGGATTTCTACCCGTTCTTATTTGCTAAAAACACAACGAAGCAGCAATTAATAAATATATCGACTGCTGCTTATTTTACGAAAGCATTTATTTAAAAATTGAACCAATTATAAAGAGATCATTTTTGACATACTTGGAAGGATTAACTCATCAAATAATCCAACCTCTTCACGATGGTAGCTATAAACCTGAAAGAGAACCAGAACAGATGTGATAAGATTTCAAAGTGGATTTTTTCTACAGTATTACTAATTAATTTAATGGTAAGTATTACTTTATTTGATATTTCTTTTCTTTTATGCTTTGCACTTTCTTTTAAAGTCTCTTATTTGTGGTTGCCTTAAGTAAATTCACAAATATTGTATTTTCTCTTACTTTGAATGTTTTACAACAATGGAGGGATTTGTAGAAAGGGGGGGGGGGGGGAGAGAGAGAGAGAGAGAGAGAGCTCATAAAAAAACAACAGAAAGAAACAATCGACATTTTTCGAGCACATCATAAGAAGAGGAAAGTTGGAATACTTAGTTACAACTAGTAAAATACGGGGAAAAAGATATCATGGACGACAAAGAGAGAGAGAGAGAGAATATACTAAACAGCTTAGTGTCATGGCATTGAAAAGTCAACAACCGAATTGATAATATTTCGTGTGCACAGAGAATTGTAGATTCAGAAGATTGGTCACTCCAACCGGTATGGCACATAATGATGATGATGCTGTTTGTTTAAACTAAATATTTAAATTAGTTTCTCTTCCCCCCCCCCCCCCGAACCTATTTTTTTAAAACTGCTATGTCATGTCGATTCAACATTTTTCATCTTAATTTTTTGTAAGCATTTTTTTTGTAATCGATATTCTCTGTTGTAACAAATTGTTTTTTTTTTCCTCTTCTAAGATTTAATTTCCTAATTTAGCGTATTTAAATCAGGCTGTGCCTGAAATATTTGTCTCAAACCATTTATTGTCTGAAATACGTCATACACCACTTGGCGTGACGGGGCTGTTTACTATTTTTTTATAGTCAGTATTATGACAGTAGATGTCTTTCATTTTCATGAAATCATTTGCTCATTTAAGTCTGAGTTAATCGGGAAACAGTCTTAAAACAATTAAAAATGAAAAGAGATCTACTAAACTCAATTAAAACAAGACAAATGAGTTTTTTTTTTTTTTTTTTTTTTTTGGGGGGGGGGGCATGTTAATTGACACAGCAGCCTGCTAAAAGTAATATTGGAAGGGAAAATACAAGGTAATCGAGGCAGACCAAAACTAAACGTGGAAGAGAGTAATAGCAAAATATTTACAAGTCAGCCTTTGACAACCCGCACCATCAAATCAGAGAGAATGGCGCTCCGTGGTAGCCAACCTTCGATGCGAAGACCGCACTCAATGATGATGATGATGATGATGATGATGATGATGATGATGATGATGATGATGAATTAGGAAGGTGTCGATCAAAGTCGAATCATTAACTCCATATTTCTCCATAAACACAAACAGGTTAACAAGAAAACCTGATGCCAACATAGCAAAACAAGGCATCACCATGGAAGTCACAGGAGAAGAGAACCATATTTCTTTTTTCTGTAAAATAAAGAGGCACAGGCGCAATGCTGACCACGTTATTTAAAACAAAACTTAGCGAGGTTCAAAAGATTATTGGTCCAAACACGACATTCCCTCCACAAGAAGTGACGTAGATCTTCCTATGGTTTGCTGGGAAATGAATTTTGCATGTTAAATCCGTTTTTCCATGACATGTGCACAAGAGTCCCTCGCCGTACTAGCAGGTAACTTCGACATCGTAGGTACTCATATTTTTTTTTCCGTTGTTGAGTAAATGACATTTCAAGCCGGTCCTCGCTGATGAGACCGGGCGTGGTTGCCGCTGAGAGAAATCATAAATAAAAATCCCAGCTGGTGCAGCCGGGATTTGAACTCACAACCTCTCTGTCTCGAGACCTGCATCTTGCCTCGAGACCAACTAGTCCCCCTTTCTTTCTTTCTTTCTTTCTTTCTTTCTTTCTTTCTTTCTTTCTTTCTTTCTTTCTTTCTTTCTTTCTTTCTTTCTTTCTTTCTTTCTTTCTTCTTTCTTTCTTTCTTTCTTTCCATTCCACACATCTTCCCATCTCTCACAACACTTAATTTAATCGATTCTTGGTTCCAGAAGATTCCTGCAACAGACAGTACAGCCAGAGTTCTTGTCGACTTTCAAGCTTTTGACAACCCCGACAATTTGAAGTCCGACGGCTCGTGCTGTGACGGGGAGCGCAGTGGCAACAGATGCCAGGATGAGTGCGAATACAGTATTAGAGCTTGTCTTGGCGAAACGTGAGTGAGCTGTGTGTAACTTATTTACTAACTCGATTAGCTATTTTAGCTTTTAAGCTTTTGTATAATTATTATTGTTTAATTTAGGATTGTATTTTTTTTTTAGTATTGTAAATGATGTTACTTTCAGGATCATATATTGTTTTTGAAAGTTATTTCTTTCGATTAAGATTCTATCATTTCAGTTGTATATTACTGGTTTCGTTCATGATTATATCTTCCGATTTTTTAAAAATTATTTGTTTCGTTTAGGATCTTTTCTTAATTTTTTTTTAAACATAATGTAGTTGATACCATTAGTGGTATTTTGTTTGGACTTGTTGATGTTTTCTTTGTGACGTCTAAGAATCATAGTTTGTATAGTTTGTTGTAGCTTGGCTCATTTAGTTCATGAAATGTAACGAAGTGGTAGGTCGACCATGAAAAAAGATGAATCGATGAATATTAGAAAAACTAGGAAACAAAACAGGAAACCTGCCTGCTTACGTCGGTGATCATGTCTCTCCACAACTTTCGATCTTGACAGTTATTTATCATTTCTGTTGTTGACCTTCTGCCGAGCCATTCTCTTAAGCTGTCTGGTATCTTTTCTCTTTGCTTCCCTCTATCTCATCGTCCCTCAATTTTCCAGTTGTCACAATATATTCCAGCTGTTCCACTCTCATTACATGGCCAAAAAATTATTGTTTCTTCCTAATATTAAAAATTAGCTATTTCAACACTCTTCTGTAAAACCACATTTCTACAATATCCGGTGATTTTCTTGTCGGTTGTCCTATTTGCCCATGATTCACATCCATATGTTAAGACTGGCTCTACATAACATTTAAGAACTCTTTTTTTTTTTTTTTTGTTTCTATTGTCAAAAATAGATTGCATAGTATCTTCCTCATTTTTTTTTTTTTTTTTTTGAAAAGCTGTTTTGGCCTGAGCCATTCTGCATCTCACCTCTGTTGCACATCTACTATCTGAGGTTAACATTGCTCTCATATATTTAAATGCATTTACCTGTTTTAATATTGTTCCACTTGTCTTTATTGTGCGAAGTGGTGATGTCTTTTTCTTTGTTTCTATAATTACCTAGGTCTTTATGCTATTGATGCTGAGTCCTTTATGTTTGTTATCCTTCACTATAATATCTAACTTTTCTTGTAACACATTCACACTCATAGCGATTAATAACTGTATTATCATCATATCTGAAGTTATTTATTCTTTATCTCATAGATTGCAATATAAACACCTTTGAGGCTCTCTCGCATTGCGAGACCCTAAGCTGAAGCTTAGTGGATATCAAAATAGAAGGAATAGACCTGGAGACAGTTCAGAACTTCAACTACCTTGGACATACTATAACCAGTGATGGAAAATGTACAACTGAAATAAACAAAAGAATAGGAATGGCAAAAAGTAATTTTAATGTCACGAAGAACATACTAACATCAAAACAAATAACACCAGGGCTAAAACTAAGAACAGCAAAATGTTACATCTTCTCAATATTCCTATATGGTGCTGAAACGTGGACATTAGACAAGAAATCAGAACAGAGAATTGAAGCCTTTGAAATGTGGATATATAGAAGAATAGGTAGAACTGGATGGAAGGAAAAGAAAACAAATGATGAAGTCTTAAAACAACTAAAAATGAAATGAGAACTACTAAACACAATTCAAACAAGACAAATCCGATTTTTGGCCCATGTTAAAAGACACAACAGCCTACTAAAAGTAATCCTGGCGGGGAAAAATACAAGGTAAAAGAGGCAGAGGCAGATCAAGACTAACATGGACGAGTAACATCAAAAGATGGACAAATCACTCTATGAAAACCTGCACCATCAAAGCAAGAGACAGCAGAATGGCGCTCCATGGTAGCCAACCTTCGTTGCGGAGACGGCACTCCATGACGATGAAGATTATTTATCCCAGGTCTAAACCCGGTCCTTCTTTCCTTCAATCCTTACTCTGTGTATTCTGCCATCCTTTAGGATCAAAATTTCTCCTTTTTACAGCTTCATACAAACTCAAAAGACAACAATCTTCGCGATCCATTGCAAGCAATGATCTCCGAGCAGTCAGTTACCATGTTTGAACACACTTCCATAGAATTGTGGGATAGCAGCTCGGCATTGTGGGACATCTAAATCTTCCCTCCCCGTCACTAGTTTCCGCCATTCATCATTATCATCGAGTGCCGTGCCTAATATTTTAGGTCAGCGTGGTCCTACCTTTTGTTGCCAGAGAACCTAATGTAATGGAGGGCGGGCCACCTCTTGTATATGTAGTAGTAAGTAAAGTGACCAGTCACGACAACTTGCGTATAGGAAATATGGTGTTAGTGACCATACATTTTACAGACCTTCGGCACATGATTTTTGGGGTAATGTGGTCGGTGTTACGCCCGTGCCGCTTTACTTTTCCAGAAAAAAAAAAACCGGTACCCATTTAAGGCTAGGTGAACCCGGCAGCCATTTATGTTCTCTCTACCAGCCTGGTATACTTACTTGTCTTAGCTTTAACCTAGCACATTGATGTCCTCTCTACCAGCCTGGTAAACTTACTTGTCTTAGCTTTAATCTAGCACATTGAGATCCTCTCTA
This sequence comes from Megaustenia siamemsis, assembly GCA_032433765.1. Classification (NCBI taxonomy): domain Eukaryota; kingdom Metazoa; phylum Mollusca; class Gastropoda; order Stylommatophora; family Ariophantidae; genus Megaustenia; species Megaustenia siamemsis. The sequence continues at coordinate 76,600,372 of JAVIAB010000160.1, read as the reverse complement.
CCAGCTTGGTATACTTACTTGTCTTAGCTTTAACCTAGCACATTGAGATCCTCTCTACCAACCTGGTATACTTACTTGTCTTAGCTTTAATCTAGCACATTGAGATCCTCTCTACCAACCTGGTATACTTACTTGTCTTAGCTTTAACCTAGCACATTGAGATCCTCTCTACCAACCTGGTACACTTACTTGTCTTAGCTTTAACCTAGCACACTGAGATCCTCTCTACCAACCTGGTATACTTACTTGTCTTAGCTTTAACCCAGCACATTGATGTCCTCTCTACCAGCCTGGTATACTTACTTGTCTTAGCTTTAACCTAGCACATTGATGTCCTCTCTACTAGCCTGGTATGCTTACTTGTCTTAGCTTCAACCTAGCACATTGATATCCTCTCTACCAGCCTGGTATACTTACTTGTCTTAGCTTTAACCTAGCACATTGATGTCCTCTCTATCAGCTTGGTATACTTACTTGTCTTAGCTTTAATCTAGCACATTGAGATCCTCTCTACCAGCCTGGTATACTTACTTGTCTTAGCTTCAATCTAGCACATTGAGATACTCTCTACCAGCCTGGTATACTTACTTGTCTTAGCTTCAATCTAGCACATTGAGATCCTCTCTACCAACCTGGTATACTTACTTGTCTTAGCTTTAACCTAGCACATTGAGATCCTCTCTACCAACCTGGTACACTTACTTGTCTTAGCTTTAATCTAGCACATTGAGATCCTCTCTACCAACCTGGTATACTTACTTGTCTTAGCTTCAATCTAGCACATTGAGATCCTCTCTACCAACCTGGTATACTTACTTGTCTTAGCTTCAATCTAGCACATTGAGATTCTCTCTACCAGCCTGGTATACTTACTTGTCTTAGCTTTAACCTAGCACATTGAGATCCTCTCTACCTGCTTGGTATACTTACTTGTCTTAGCTTCAATCTAGCACATTGAGATCCTCTCTACCAGCTTGGTATACTTACTTGTCTTAGCTTTAACCTAGCACATTGAGATCCTCTCTACCAGCTTGGTATACTTACTTGTCTTAGCTTTAACCTAGCACATTGAGATCCTCTCTACCAACCTGGTATACTTACTTGTCTTAGCTTTAACCTAGCACATTGAGATCCTCTCTACCAACCTGGTATACTTACTTGTCTTAGCTTTAACCTAGCACATTGAGATCCTCTCTACCAACCTGGTATACTTACTTGTCTTAGCTTTAACCTAGCACATTGAGATCCTCTCTACCAACCTGGTATACTTACTTGTCTTAGCTTTAACCTAGCACATTGAGATCCTCTCTACCAACCTGGTATACTTACTTTTCTTAGCTTCAATCTAGCACATTGATGTCCTCTCTACCAGCCTGGTATACTTACTTGTCTTAGCTTTAACCTAGCATATTGAGATCCTCTCTACCAACCTGATACACTTACTTGTCTTAGCTTTAACCTAGCACACTGAGATCCTCTCTACCAACCTGGTATACTTACTTGTCTTAGCTTTAACCTAGCACATTGAGATCCTCTCTACCAACCTGGTATACTTACTTGTCTTAGCTTCAATCTAGCACATTGATGTCCTCTCTACCAGCCTGGTATACTTACTTGTCTTAGCTTTAACCTAGCACATTGATGTCCTCTCTACCAACCTGGTATACTTACTTGTCTTAGCTTTAACCAAGCACATTGATGTCCTCTCTACTAGCCTGGTATACTTACTTGTCTTAGCTTTAACCTAGCACATTGATGTCCTCTCTACCAACCTGATACACTTACTTGTCTTAGCTTTAACCTAGCACACTGAGATCCTCTCTACCAACCTGGTATACTTACTTGTCTTAGCTTTAACCTAGCACATTGATGTCCTCTCTACTAGCCTGGTATGCTTACTTGTCTTAGCTTCAACCTAGCACATTGATATCCTCTCTACCAGCTTGTATACTTACTTGTCTTAGCTTTAACCTAGCACATTGATGTCCTCTCTACCAGTCTGGTATACTTACTTGTCTTAGCTTTAACCTAGCACGGTGATGTCCTTTCAAGTTGTCTAATGTGTCCATTAATTGCCCTGACCTTTTTTAACTTTATTGTCTACTTTTCTGCGATTTCTTCTTTGTCCTTACTTCCTTCGTGCCTAATTCCCTTACGCAATAATATATTATTATTATGATGATTATATAATATTATATATTATATTATGTGCAATTATATATATATATATATATTAGACTACCTCGCCTTCAAGCTTCTGACACAAGTTCAGGGCGTTTATGTTGGTGGTCTAAGGCTTTTGCTAGTGACTTGTCTAACATCTCCCAGACTACTGTGTTGCTAGTGACTTGTCTAACATCTCCCAGACTACTGTGTTGCTAGTGACTTGTCTAACATCTCCCAGACTACTGTGTTGCTAGTGACTTGTCTAACATCTCCCAGACTACTGTGTTGCTAGTGACTTGTCTAACATCTCCCAGACTACTGTGTTGCTAGTGACTTGTCTAACATCTCCCAGACTACTGTGTTGCTAGTGACTTGTCTAACATCTCCCAGACTACTGTGTTGCTAGTGACTTGTCTAACATCTCCCAGACTACTGTGTTGCTAGTGACTTGTCTAACTTCTCCCAGACTACTGTGTTGCTAGTGACTTGTCCAACATCTCCCAGACTACTGTGTTGCTAGTGACGTGTCTAACATCTTCCAGACTACTGTGTTGCTAGTGACTTGTCCAACATCTCCCAGTCTACTGTGTTGCTAGTGACGTGTCTAACATCTCCCAGACTACTGTGTTGCTAGTGACTTGTCCAACATCTCCCAGACTACTGTGTTGCTAGTGACGTGTCTAACATCTCCCAGACTACTGTGTTGCTAGTGACTTGTCCAACATCTCCCAGACTACTGTGTTGCTAGTGACGTGTCTAACATCTCCCAGACTACTGTGTTGCTAGTGACTTGTCCAACATCTCCCAGACTACTGTGTTGCTAGTGACGTGTCTAACATCTCCCAAACTACTGTGTTGCTAGTGACTTGTCCAACATCTCCCAGTCTACTGTGTTGCTAGCGACTTGTCTAACTTCTCCCAGACTACTGTGTTGCTAGGGACTTGTTTAACTTCTCCCAGACTACTGTGTTGCTAGTGACTTATCTAACTTCTCCCAGACTACTGTGTTGCTGGTGACTTGTTTAACTTCTCCCAGACTACTATGTTGCTAGTGACTTGTTTAACTTCTCCCAGACTACTAATGGGATTCTACTTCTCTAGCATAAACTGCACTGTTTCGGTTCGAATCAATCAACCGCAATCAAAAGCAATCAATCAACCGATTTTCATTATCATTGGAGTCGCTAAGACTAAACGGTCACTGTTGCTCGTTAGTAAAATGTCTGTACACTTACTCGCGGGCGATACTCCGGTCAATTTCGGAGATTGCACGGTGAATTGTGCACTCTGGACAACGAATCTCGTGCCAGCCGCCGAAACCAAAATTCACACCATCTTAAGAATGGTGATTCTAAACAAATCTACCAGAAATATTTTCCTTATCAAGCCTCCGTAAAGACAAGGAGAAAACCTGAATTTAAATAGAAAAATTCCTATCGTCCGTGGCCGAAGACTTGCCCCTAGACCACTCAGTTCCCACCCACCCCCTTGTTTCTTGAAACATTCTTCTTTTTTTCTTTTTTTTTTTTTGTTGTTGTTATCCACTGTGGGAATAAAATAAAGAACAGTTAAGGTTCTTAATAACTGAACTATATAAATTAACATTTTATAATGTTAATTTTTATAATGCCAAATGTGTTTGTATTAAATTATTACAGTTTACACCTCTGCGTAAATGGGCTCACAACGAACTTCAAAACATTCACAGATATTAAAAAGTCTAACTACAATCTCTTGACCATGTATTTTCATCACTTCTCCATTGTTTACGGATAAATATTTTTAGAAACAAATCTGTATGGTTTGTTCCGCGCTCCGGGTGATCATTTTGTTAAATCTGTAAAACCAACATGTAAAAATTAGCTATTTTTACGTTTTCCTCCATTTAGAATTCTGTGCGGACTAAAAATAAACAAAACGACGTCATTAAATGACAACAGAGGAGCGGTGGAAATAGCTCCGCTAGGATTTGAACAGAAAAGCGTCAATCTCGTCTCGATGTTAGAGCAAACGAGAGCAATTTATTTGTTAAATATTCCCACTGGGTAACCTAATAAAGGTTGGGCTTTGTTTGGGTTAGCTACGTTCATGTGTGTGCTGTAGGATCTAGCTGCACAGAATCATTCCAGAACTGTATGTTAGACGATATTGAGTTTAATTGAATTTGAAGTGTCAATTTTGAGTTGAGTCTCAAGAAGACTTGATAGTTAGTAGTTGCCTCCGTCAGTCATAGTTGATTATAGTAGCCTCCGTCAGTCATAGTTGATTATAGTAGCCTCCGTCAGTCATAATTGATTATAGTAACCTCCAGTCAGTCATAGTTTATTATATACTGGGTACAAATAATAATACATAAATATTATTATATGGGGAACTTCCGAGGCGATAATAGGGAATAATAGAACAAAGAAGTATGTGTTAGCACTCGGAAAAATTGACAGACAAACAACAATAGAAAAAACGAACAATACATGGTCCGAAGTGGGATCGAACCCGTATAAGAATCCCACTTCGGACCATGTATTGTTCTTCGTTTTTTTCTATTGTTGTTTGTCTGTCAATTTTTCCGAGTGTTAACACATACTTCTTTGTTCTATTATTCCCTATAGTTGATTATAGTAGCCTCCGTCAGTCATAGTTGATTATAGTAGCCTCCGTCAGTCATAGTTGATTATAGTAGTCTCTGTCAGTCACAGTTGACTACAGTAGCCTCCATCAGTCATAAATGACTGTGGATTTTGCAGCGCCCCTAGGAAATGTTACTGTTTTTCTTTCCCCATGTTGTATTCTCTTGTTCTATTAATCTGTCTGCTTCTTGTTTGAGTTGGAGCTTTAGAGTGTGCTTCCAATGATTGTGGTCTGCAGCTATTTCTTCGCAGGCTGCAGGGTTTATGTTCAGAGTCTTCATGTCACGTTTACACCCGTCTACAAATCGAATTTTTGACGCTCCCTATTTCTATTGCCAACTGAAGGTTGTCCAAAAAGTATATCTTTTAGTATCCGGAAACTGATAAAAAGCAACAACAACAAAAATAAACAAAAAAAAACAAGGAAAATAAAATGATTTGGCCTATATTAGTTAGTTAGTTGATCGTCGGTTTATCCTTATCTCACATCCAATAGCTAATCATCAGTTCTCAGATCTCCCCAACAAATCCCGAGCGTGAAACGATAAACATGTTCCTCGAGACAGAGAGGTTGTGGGTTCAAATCCCGGCTGCACCAGTTGGGATTTTTATTTATGATTTCTCTCTGCGGCAACCACCCCTGCTCTTAGCAGCGAGGCCCGCTTGAAACGTCAATTACTCATCGACGGAAAAAATATGAGTACCTCCGAAGACGGAGTTATCTGCCTGTGCGGCGATGGACCCCTATGCACGCGGTTGCCAGGGAAAAATGGATTAACACGCAAAATTCAGTTCCTAGTCTCTAGGGACTTCGTCAGAGGTCAAAGCTGGCGAACGAAAAAAAAAAAATAATTTAGACAACACCCCTCCTGTCTAACATGAAGGACCCGGAGTCTCAACATGGCTGCAGATTGACGAACACCATCGAAGTCTTTATTTCGCGAGTACGTTTAGGGATATACAATCATATGGGATATACTATCATTTATATTACATATATTTATATACGATCATTAGGGATATACAATCATTAGGGATATACTATCATTAGGGATATACGATCATTAAGGATATACGATCATTAGGGATATACGATCTCATTAGGGATTATACGATCATTAGGGATATGCGATCATTAAGGATATACGATCATTAGGGATATACGATCATTAGGGATATACGATCATTAAGGACATACGATCATTATGAATATACGATCATTAGGGATATACGATCACTAGGGATATACGATCATTAGGGATATACGATCACTAGGGATATACGATCATTAGGGATATACGATCATTAGGGATATACGATCATTAGGGATATACGATCATTCGTCAGTATAACGTAGTTCAAACAACATTGTCAACGATGGATGAACCCAGAACGCCGAACAACGCACAACGCAGCGATGCACACGAACAACGCAGCGATGCACACGAACAACGCAGCGATGCACACGAACAACGCAGCGATGCACACGGACAACGCAGCGATGCACACGGACAACGTAGCGATGCACACGGACAACGCAGCGATGCACACGAACGACGTAGTGCCGGCATAGAATATTAAGTAAACCTTCGGTTGACTTGGCATGACAATCTACATGGAGGAGATGGAAGTAATCGGTGTCGAATAAATCCAACAGCGGTTATTGAACCGCTCTCAGTGTCATGACGTGAAACATGTATCGACTTCATGTCAGAGGTTGAGTGTATGCACACCGCCTAATTCACCATTTACCATAAAGGACCACTGCCAATTACACCAACTCCGTAGCACCGGCGAGAATGTGTAAAGTAAAACATACGATTGACCTTAACGCAGCAATCTACATTAGAGAGCTGATATTAACCAGTCTCCAAACGCAGACAATGGAACACATACTCTAATCCACCATATTGGAACCAGAAGTTTATGTTAAACTGCATAATAGCATAAACCAGATCATTTTGAAGGGCATAATTCATGGTAAATTATATATGTATGTTTATATATACAAGATACAAGAAAAAGAGTTCTTAAATGTTATGTATAGAGTCAGTCTTAACATATGGATGTGAATCATGGACAATTGAACAACAAACAAGAAAATCACTGGAGTCTGTAGAAATGTGGTTTTACACAAGAATGTTGAGAGTACCATGGACAGCTAAGAAGAGTAATGAAAATGTTATGAGAGAGGTCAAAGCAAAAAAGAGAGCTAATTTCCAATATTAGGAAGAAACAATCACTATTTTTTGGCCATGTAATGAGAAGAGAACAACTGGAATATATTGTAACAACTGGGAAAATTTGAGGGACGAAGAGATAGAGGGAAGCAAAGAGAAAAAATACCAGACAGTTAAGAGAATGGCTTGGCAGAAGGTCAACAACAGAAATGATAAATAACTGTCGAGATCGAAAGTTGTGGAGAGACATGATCATCTACGCCAGTAGGAGCGGTACTTGATGATGATGATCTATCTACATACTGGTGTCAATATCGTATGCGATAGCTCAATATTTGGTGAACTGGACTACAAAGGACAAGAGATCGGCGGCTTCCGATTTCACCTATCCTTAAATGGGTATCGGATTTTCTTTATGGGAAAGTGAAGCGTCTGGTGCGTAATACCGACCACATTACCCCAAAATTCATGAACCGAAGGTCTATAAAAATGATGGTCACCAACACCTTATGCCCTATAAGCCACTTGGAGTGACAGGGCTCTTTACTTTTTTTTTTACAATATCTCATCACTGTCCATTCCCTTCGACAGTTCACGTCAAGTACTAAATCATGATAAAGAGTAAGGTAAAGTAACCCCGTCACGCCAAGTGGCGTGTAGGGAATATGGTGTTAGTCACCATAAATGTTACAGACCTTCGGCACATGGTTTTTGGGGTAATGTGGTCGGTATTACGCCCGTTCCGCTTTACTTTCCCAGAAAAAAAAATCCGGTACCCATTAAAGACTGGGTGAACCGGAAGCCGTCGGTTGGGATCGAACCCTAGCTCTTGTCCTAGTCCAGTTCACTAACCACTGAGCTATCGCGGCTCCCACTCAATCCTGATAACTGCATTGAATTTGTTCCATTGCATATCTTAGTTGTTATTTGCCCCCGATCAATTATTTAAAACCTTCAAAACCCATTATTGTAGCATATGCCACGGTCTCTCCATCTATTCCTATTCTCGGACATGTTCTCCATTTCTCTCCAATCTAGACCAATGTTCTTGAAGGCATGCCTTCCTTTTCCGAGTTTTGAGTCGTTGATTTCATTGTCAGCATTTTTGTAACCTGCAAATATTTTGTTACAGGGGTCAGGTTGTTAGCCAACCTCCCAACCTCCATGGGCGCCTCTTACAACATGCGTGGCAGGTGACAGGGGCTCTATTATATTCTCCCCTGACCATGGACAGGGTCCCGGTAACAACACGGTAGCCCTCGATACTTCTCGTCAAATATTCAGTTCAAAGACTGGCATAAAACTCATCTGATCAAGTCTCGTTTGTGACGGCCTTTTTCCCAAGTCTGCCCTCGTTGTGATCCCTTAAGCTTCAGTCTAATACCATGTCCGCGTGAGGAACAAAATTAAAACAATAAATGACGTAGAAATATGGTTTCTCACTCCATTTGGTGAATTATTATTCTACATACACAGTCCCTCTAAATTTTTCTTTGTTTTATGTTTTGCCGCACCTTATTTAACCTACAATTATTTTCAAATGATCACTCACTTTGTTTCTTACCTCGCCTCGTCCTCGTGTCACGATTTGTGCTGGATCATGTCTAATCCACGAAAGCTGCTCAAAAATGTTTGTTCTCGTGGGGCGCAAAGACCTGGAAATACAAAGTTCAGTTAGGAGAAAAAACACGAGGCTGTAATCGAAGCTTGAACACTCGTTTCCAAAAAGAGAATAGTTGTTTTGTTATTGATTCAGCTGCATGTTGGCCCTTGCCATTTCGTCTGTATTCACGTGGTGACATACTGGTACAGGAATGTATAAGCATTTTCCTCTCTGTCCAACAATTACAAGATCTAAAAAGCATTGACTCATCAACGATGAAGGTGAAGTCTATTAATAAAAATATTTTTTTTTTAAATTGAACTCTGTATGACTTTGCTTACTTGCTTGCGTTCGCCCGATGACTAAAGGAATACACTTCTTCGTCATCCGTCCTTAAAAGGACAATAAGTGGGCGTGGCTGCGTTATGTTGTGGTTTGCAGAATAACTGTGATATTTACGCCTTTCGGCATAATACACCCGACTTCAACATGACATTTTTGAGTACCGGGTTGTCTTCCCTCTTCGATCCTACTCGCTTGGCGAGACTAGACAGGTTAGTCTTTTACTAGAAGCACCACGGAGAGGTGGAGTAGGGTCTGGATGGTTCTGGTACACTGATCCTGGCGCAAGGCAACAGCTGCGGGTCACTGACAAAGATCCAGTTCTGCTACTGCTGGAGGCGCTCATTCGCCTACATGACTGCTTTATGTATACCCAAGAACTATAAAGTAAAGTAAAGTAAAGTAAAGTAAAGTAAAGTAAAGTACCCCCGTCACGCCAAGTGGCATATAGGGAAATATGGTGTTAGTGACCCTATATTTTACAGACCTTCAGCACATGATTTTTGGGGTAATGTGGTCAGTATTACGCCCGTTCTGCTTTACTTTCGCAGAGAAAAAAATCCGGTACCCATTTAAGGCTGGGTGAACCCGGAAGCCGTCGGTTGGGATCGAACCCTACCCCTTGTCCGTGGTAGTCCAGTTCACTAACCACTGAGCTATCGCGGCTCCTATACATGGCATAACTAGATACAATTTTTCTTTCTTGTCTTTCTTTCTTTTTTCTTTCTTTCTTTTTTCTTTTTCTTTCTTTTCTATCGTTCTTTTTCTTTCTTTCTTTATTAGTCACCCGATGACTACAAAACGAGTGGATGGATCGCTTGATTTTCCACCTTTAAAAGGACGTCAAGTAAACACAGATGCGTTGTGTCGTGGCTTGTTTGCGTCTTTCGGCCCAACGCATCCGACTTTAACACATTTTTTAGTACCGAGTTGTCTTCCCTATTCGATTGGCCAGACTGGATAGTCTGTTTCCAGAAACCACTGCTGGGGAGTCATTATCATCTCTGTTGTAGGCCCATCCTGACGTATGCGGTCAGCTATGGGTGGTTCACCTTGCTGGATGGACGTCCTGATACCAATACCAGTTTGATAAAGTCCTTTTACAAATTAGGAAATAATACAGCAATTACGGGCAGTCTAATCAACTTATTGAAAAGACTGTACCAAAACAGCCATTGTGAAGAAGGAATAGTCTAGTCTAATCAAGGCAGACCAGGCAGAGGCAGACTACGACTAAAGTAGACTAATAACATCAAACGGTGGTTGGTGAACCTATGACAACGTGCACCATCAAGACAAGAGACAGAGTCAAATGGCGCACAATAGTAACCAGCCTTCGATGCGTATTGGCAAATAATGAATGAATGACGCTCCATGGTAGGCAAACTTAGATGTGGATTGGCAACTAATGAATGAATGACGCTCCATGGTAGGCAAACTTAGATGTGGATTGGCAACTAATGAATGAATGACGCTCCATGGTAGCCAACATTCGATGTGGAATGGCAGCCAATAAATGAATGACGCTCCATGGTAGTCAACCTTAGATGTAGATTGGCAACTAATGAATGAATGACGATCCATGGTAACCAACCTTCGATGTGGATTGGCAGCCAATGAATGAATGACGCTCCATGGTAGGCAAACTTAGATGTGGATTGGCAGCCAATGAATGAATGACGCTCCATGGTAGCCAACCTTCGATGTAGATTGGCAGCCAATGAATGAATGACTCTCCATGGTAGGCAAACTTAGATGTGGATTGGCAGCCAATGAATGAATGACGCTCCATGGTAGCCAACCATAGATGTAGATTGGCAACTAATGAATGAATGACGCTCCATGGTAGGCAAACTTAGATGTGGATTGGCAGCCAATGAATGAATGACGATCCATGGTAGGCAAACTTAGATGTAGATTGGCAACTAATGAATAAATGACGCTCCATGGTAGTGAACCATAGATGTAGATTGGCAACTAATGAATGAATGACGCTCCATGGTAGTCAACCATAGATGTAGATTGGCAACTAATGAATGAATGACGCTCCATGGTAGCCAACCTTCGATGTGGATTGGCATCCAATGAATGAATGACGCTCCATGGTAGGCAAACTTAGATGTGGTTTGGCAACTAATGAATGAATGACGCTCCATGGTAGTCAACCTTAGATGTAGATTGGCAACTAATGAATAAATGACGCTCCATGGTAGTGAACCATAGATGTAGATTGGCAACTAATGAATGAATGACGCTCCATGGTAGTCAACCTTAGATGTAGATTGGCAGCCAATGAATGAATGACGCTCCATGGTAGTCAACCTTAGATGTAGATTGGCAACCAATGAATGAATGACGCTCCATGGTAGTCAACCTTAGATGTAGATTGGCAACCAATGAATGAATGACGCTCCATGGTAGCCAACCTTCGATATGGATTGGCAGCCAATGAATGAATGACCCTCCATGGTAGCCACCATTCGATGTGGATTGGCAACTAATGAATGAATGACGCTCCATGGTAGCCAAACTTAGATGTGGATTGGCAGCCAATGAATGAATGACGCTCCATGGTAACCAACCTTAGATATAGATTGGCACCAATGAATGAATGACGCTTCATGGTAACCAACCTTAGATGTGGATTGGCAACTAATGAATGAATGACGCTCCATGGTAACCAACCTTAGATGTAGATTGGCAACTAATGAATGAATGACGCTTCATGGTAACCAACCTTAGATGTGGATTGGCAACTAATGAATGAATGACGCTCCATGTGACCAACCTTAGATGTAGATTGGCACCTAATGAATGAATGACACTTCATGGTAACCAATTAGATATAGATGGCAACCTAATGAATGAGTGACACTTCATGGTAACAACCTTAGATGTAGATTGGCAACTAATGAATGAGTGACACTTCATGGTAACCAATCTTAGATATAGATTGGCAACTAATGAATGAGTGACACTTCATGGTAACCAACCTTAGATGTAGATTGGCAACTAATGAATGAGTGACACTTCATGGTAACCAATCTTAGATGTAGATTGGCAACTAATGAATGATTGACACTTCATGGTAACCAACCTTAGATGTAGATTGGCAACCAATGAATGATTGACGCTCCATGGTAACCAACATTAGATGCAGATTGGCACCCAATGAATAAAGTCCTGTCTACATTTTATCTTCATTCCAAAACGAACAACTTCAGAATGTTCACATCCCCTCCTCAGCACCATCCCTTGTATGAAGCATCCCTACCACACACCAGCGAAAGTACTAACGATGGCCACATCACCGGTAAAGACGTTGACCCAAAACTCTTTAATAGCCTCTTACAACATGCTAGGCATGTGACAGTGGCTCTGTTCTTTTCTTTCCCGTAGACAAAGAGACTAATTCATGTTCTTATTGACTCGAAGTCTATTCGTGAAACGATGTAGGTTCCCAGAGTGTCCTTTTCTGCTTCTATTAGTCACAGCGAGGTATCTCTTGATTTGTATTTTCTTTTCATCTCACTTCTATCATTACATTTACATCTTCATTTCTATTTCAGCTCCCCTAGTTTTGGTTACTCTAGAACATGCAGTTTCATTATTCCTCATTTCGTTGTCTGTTTCTGTTTTCGTGATTTCTGTAGAAGGATACGTGTAGGACGAAATATTATGGTTCTGCTTTGTTCCTGTTTTTAAAAAGCGGTCACCATACTGTGTAAAGCTGTCGCCGCTCTGTGTAAAGCGGTCACAATGCTGTGTAAATCTGTCACCATACTGTGTAAAGCTGTCGCCGCTCTGTGTAAAGCGGTCACAATGCTGTGTAAAGCGGTCACCATACTGTGTAAAGCTGTCGCCGCTCTGTGTAAAGCGGTCACAATGCTGTGTAAAACGGTCACCATACTGTGTAAAGCTGTCACAATGATGTGTAAAGCTGTCAGTATACTATGTAAAGCTCTTACCATACTGTGTAAGGCTGTCACCATAATATGAAAAGCGGTCACCATGCTGTGTAAAGCTGTCATCATAATGTGTAAAGTGGTCACCATAATGTGTTAGGCGGTCACATACTGTGTAAAGCTGTCACAATACTGTGTAAAGCGGCCACCTTATTGTGTAACGATGTTACCATACTGTGTAAAGCTGTCACCACAATATGTAAAGCGGTCACCATACTGTATAAAGCGGTCACCATACTGTGTAAAGCTGTTGCCATACTGTGTAAAGGGGTCACCATACTTTGTAAAGGGGCCACTATACTGTGTAAAGTGGTCACCATAAAGTGTAAAGCGACCACCATATTGTGAAAAGTGGTCACCATACTGTGTAAAGCTGTCACCATACTGTGTAAAGCGGCCACCATGCTATGTAAAGTGGTCACCAAACTGTGTAAAGCTATCACCATACTGTGTAAAGGTATCACCATACTGTGTAAAGCTATCACCATACTGTGTAAAGGTATCACCATACTGTGTAAAAGCTATCACCATACTGTGTAAAGCTATCACCATACTGTGTAAAGCTATCACCATACTGTGTAAAGCTATCACCATACTTAGTATGAGTGTACGGTACACCTCACACACCCAGCCCCCACCCATTGCTCCTCTCTTCGACAACTCTCGGAGGGCACTGATCCTGGAAAAGCACGAAGAACACAATCTTCCAACTCCGATCAGTGCACTCTACACAATCTTCCAACTTCGATCAGTGCATTCTACACAATCTTCCAACTCCGATCAGTGCACTCTACACAATCTTTCAACTCCGATCAGTGCACTCTACACAATCTTCCAACTCCGATCGGTGCACTCTACACAATCTTCCAACTCCGATCGGTGCACTCTACACAATCTTCCAACTCCGATCGGTGCACTCTACACAATCTTCCAACTCCGATCGGTGCACTCTACACAATCTTCCAACTCCGATCGGTGCACTCTACACAATCTTCCAACTCCGATCGGTGCACTCTACACAATCTTCCAACTCCGATCGGTGAAAAAGAGCAATGAAGACATGTTAAAATATTTAAACATTTAAAAGAACTGGCTTATAAACACTATTCTACAGGGGAAATTAAAATGCGATGGTGATGTCAAAAGACACAGCGGGTTGGAAAGAACAAATATGAAGGGCGTGGTTCCTTGACGACGCATCAAGGACACACGATGAAGAATGTGGTTTCAAGACAAGGACACATTGAACATGACAAAATAATAAAAAAAGAGTGAGATCTGGCTAGAGACAGAGATTCTTTCAGGCAGGCTGTGGTGAAGGCAACGTTCTGTGGGTGATCTGGCTAGAGACAGAGATTCTTGCAGGCAGGCTGTGGTGAAGGCAACGTTCTGTGGGTGATCTGGCTAGAGACAGAAATTCTTCCAGACGGGTTGTGGTGTAGGCAACGTTCTGTGGGTGATCTGGCTAGAGACAGAGATTCTTGCAGGCAGGCTGTGGTGAAGGCAACGTTCTGTGGGAGATCTGGCTAGAGACAGAAATTCTTCCAGACGGGTTGTGGTGAAGGCAACGTTCTGTGGGTGATCTGGCTAGAGACAGAGATTCTTCCAGACGGGTTGTGGTGAAGGCAACGTTCTGTGGGTGATCTGGCTAGAGACAGAGATTCTTCCAGACGGGTTGTGGTGAAGGCAACGTTCTGTGGGTGATCTGGCTAGAGACAGAGATTCTTTCAGGCAGGCTGTGGTGAAGGCAACGTTCTGTGGGTGATCTGGCTAGAGACAGAGATTCTTTCAGGCAGGCTGTGGTGAAGGCAACGTTCTGTGGTAGATCTGGCTAGAGATAGAGATTGCTTTCAGGCAGGCTGTGGTGAAGGCAACGTCTGTGGGAGATCTGACTAGAGATAGAGATTGCTTTCAGGCAGGCGTGGTGAAGGCAACGTTCTGTGGGAGATCTGGCTAGAGACAAGAGATTCTTTCAGGCAGGCTGGTGAAGGCAACGTGGGAGATAGGCTAGAGAAGAGATTCTTTCAGGCAGGCTGTGGTGAAGGCAACGTTCTGTGGGATATGGCTAGAGATAGAGATTCTTTCAGGCAGGCTGTGGTGAAGGCAACGTTCTGTGGGAGAATGGCTAGAGATAGAGATTCTTTCAGGCAGGCTGTGGTGAAGGCAACGTTCTGTGGGAGATATGGCTAGAGATAGAGATTCTTTCAGGCAGGCTGTGGTGAAGGCAACGTTCTGTGGGAGATTCTAGCTAGAGACAGAGATTCTTTCAGGCAGGCTGTGGTGAAGGCAACGTTCTGTGGGAGATTTGGCTAGAGACAGAGATTGCTTTCAGGCAGGCTGTGGTGAAGGCAACGTTCTGTGGGAGATTATGGCTAGAGACAGAGATTCTTTCAGGCAGGCTGTGGTGAAGGCAACGTTCTGTGGGTGATCTGGCTAGAGACAGAGATTCTTCAGGCAGGCTGTGGTGAAGGACGTTCTGGGGAGATTTGGCTAGAGACAGAGATTCTTTCAGGCAGGCTGTGGTGAAGGAAACGTTCTGTGGGAGATTTGGCTAGAGACAGAGATTCTTTCAGGCAGGCTGTGGTGAAGGAAACGTTCTGTGGGAGATATGGCTAGAGACAGAGATTATTTCAGACGGGCTGTGGTTATGGCAACGTTCTGCTGTAGATCTGGCTACTAGATACAGAGATTCTATCAGACGGGCTGTGATAAATGCAACGTTCTGCAAAGAACATTCGACCTAATGATGAAGGCTTTTACCGAAACGTCATAGTTTGTTTTGTCCCTCTACAGGTTTCGCTTCATAATACCATTTATAGTTTATCATACGTTTGGTTCTTATGACCGCCCTAACGACTACAATTATAGAGGAACTCCTTTCAATAGGACGTGATGTGCACACCAAACAAACGTTGAAGAGGAAGAAGAAGAAATGAGCAAGGTCTGAATAGGTGGGATCGACTTGAATGGGGAAACAGTTGTCTTTTCGACCACTGAATGCTTTGCTATAACAAGAATAATAGGCCTTTATAAAAATTGCGAGTTCAGAAAATACTTTCAGTGTTTTCGTCGGTAGACATCACATTCGCATAAAAACTTATTTCTTTTGAATTGAAGTTAATAAAAATAGCAAAACTTATTTGTTCTCACAAAACGTACAACGCACATGCGGGGGCAAAGGTTAGGTCACTCAGACATTGACAAGGAGATTAAAATAGAAGCTAATCTACTTGTCAACAAAGGAAACAGGTGTAAAGACGTGTAAATATGTGCCCACTGGATAATATTTGCTACTGAACTTATTACTTTGTATCTTTCACTCTTAGCAATTTCGATAGTTGTTTCCATTTTCTTAAATACGTGCCGTCTATCTTTTGTCCGGACATTAGACAAGAAAACAGAACCGAAAATTGAAGCTTTTGAGATATGGATTTATAGAAGAATAGGTAGAAATGGATGGGAAAAAAAGTAAAAGAAATTATGAAGTCTTAAAACAACTAAAAATGAAAAGAGAACTACTATATACAATTGAAACAAGACAAATGCGATTTTTTGGGCATGTTAAAAGACACAGTAAAAGTAATTTTGGAAGGGAAAATACATAGTAAAAGAGCCAGAGGCAGACAAAGACTGACATTGACGAGTTACATCAAAAGATGGACTAGTCAGCCTATGACAACCTGCACCATCAAAGCAACAGATAGAGCGGAATGGAGCTCCATGGTAGCCAACTTTCGTTGCAGAGACGGCACTCAATGATGATGATGATGTTATTTGTATCCAGGACCAACTCAAGTCACCGACAACTCGGGAAGTTGCCTAGGACTCGCCATGAACTCAGGGGCGCGATCTAGGGGCGCGATCTAGGGGCGCGATCAATGATCTCCCAAAATGTTTAGCTTTTACCTTGTGAAAATGTTTATAATTAAACTTAAGAAGGGCGCCGAACTTCGGCTTGTCCAGGGCGCCAGCAAACATAGCGCCGTCACTGACTTTGTCAGATATTGCTGTGGTTGTTGTTGTTATTATTGTTATGAATTCAAGAGCCTGTGAGACACGTCGATCTATGAGGCTGTGGACTGTCGCAGAGTGAAATTTGGTCCTGTTTCATCATCTTGCAACATTCCTTCAAGGCACACTATGACTCGTCGGCCACTGAATCCTCCAGGTGGTGGAGTCAAACGGGACTCGCATCAACCCATTCCCACCACATACTATCTGCTGGTACTTGATCATACATCTTTCATGAGCATAATATATGGGCTAAATGTATCGACATAGAATCGTCACATCATGAGCCAGCTGTGTCTATAAAAGTAAAGTACGTGACTTGAATCGGCGTCTTAGCAAGCAAGTTGCTATATTTTCATCCATATGTGCTCAGCCGCCTATCCAGAAGTATCGGAGACTTCTGGATAGTGTCGCTTCAAGCATCGAAACTCACACTGCGAGGCGGTATTTCTCACCTTCCTATCATTTTACCCTGGTACCATTTTCTGCAAGCGGTTTGGTCGACCACGGGTTGTTTTTTTTTTTCCAACCACGAGTACAACTCACACTGCATCCAGGGGGGGATCGAACACGGGTTGTCCGAATGTCGGTAGCCCAGTCGGGTGGTTTTCCCAAATAGGCTACCAAGGTCCAATGTTGTATCTATGCGATGTGCCACAGGTCTGTTGGAAATAAGGCATGGTCTTTTTTTTCAAACATTAAGCCGTCGGTTCTCTGTGTAAGCCGGTAGGGTGGTAGTGATGGGGCGGTAGTATAGTAGTGGTGGTGGTGGGTCTCAAGGCAATTTAGGAACTGCAAACACCCCCCCCCCTTTTTTCGCTGTTTGAAAAGCTGACGTACGGTGTTCGAAGCTCGCGGTAGACATAAATTATTTTTTCTATCGGGGGTGAAATAAAAATCCTGAGTCTCACACGTCGTGGCGACTGCTTGACCAAGCGGCCTTTATCCCTCTGATTCTATCGTTGCGCCCCCCCCCCCCCCGACATACACTAGCAATGGTACTATGCGTCGTACAGATAGTATTTTTTAAACACCACCCCAGATATTGGCAGATAGCTTTGTTTAGTTTACTATATCACATTAGCGGATCAGATTGTCTAGTATAGAGGCTGATCTCTGTCTCCATCTCTCTGCGATCAAGACTCAATCAGAGTAGGAACTGCAGATGTGATGTGGTTTATCAGAAGGATGCTACGAATTCCATGAAGAGCAAACATTCCAAATTAATAATGTTTTAAAAGAGCTTGAGAAAAGGGAGCTCTTAAAAAACATCAGAAAGAAGCAATCAACATTTTTTGGGCACATCATGAGAAGAGGAAATTTGGAATACTTGGTTACAACTGGCAAAATAAAAGGAAAGAGAGATCGCGGACGACAAAGAGAGAAAATACTGGATAGCTTGGTGTCATGGCATGGAAAACAGTCAACAACAGAACTGATACGATGCACTGTATATAGAAGATTGTGGAGGGACATGATCACCTACGCCAACCGGTATGGCACATGATGATGATGATGAGAAACCAGAAATATCACAAGAATCATAAAAAGGAGGGGGGGGGGGGCTGGGTGGTCTAGTGGTAAGCCGTTAGCCTCTGGACAAAAAGGTACCAGGTTCGATTCCCACTATAGACGGTGGAAAGTGTTTAAAAATAATAAATAAATAAAATAATGGAATACGTGGCTTTACCCTCCCCTGATCATTGGTAGTGAGTTCTGATGTCTAGCCTTCTCGGAAAACGGCGAAAGAAATTAGAGGTCCCGTGTGCATTCTGCGCACGTTAAAAAAGAAGCGCTGGCAGTTGGAAATCGAAAAGAGTAGGCTTAAATGGCCGCTGCCCGGGAAAATTAATAGGAAGAAATATGGCCAAAACATGAAAACTCTCGACGATAAAACATATCAGAGTACCTCTCGGGAGATATCTGCCTGTATGGCGAGGGACACCTGAGCACACGGCTACAAGTGTGAAAAGTAAGAAAAAGTGAAATTCACGCAAAATTCAGTCCCTCGGGACTTCCCTAGAAGATATACAGCTGGTGAACGTAAGCAAACAAAAACAACAACATATGGAAGAGACAATCTACATTTATTGGACAACATAAGGAAGATACATTCTACATTCATTGGACAAAATAAGGAAGAGACAATCTACATTTATTGGACAACATATGGAAGAGACAATCTACATTTATTGGACAACATATGGAAGAGACAATCTACATTTATTGGACAACATATGGAAGATACAATCTAAATTCATTGGACAACATAAGGAAGATACATTCTACATTCATTGGACAAAATAAGGAAGAGACAATCTACATTTATTGGACAACATATGGAAGAGACAATCTACATTTATTGGACAACATAAGGAAGAGACAATCTACATTTATTGGACAACATATGGAAGAGACAATCTACATTTATTGGACAACATAAGGAAGAGACAATCTACATTTATTGGACAACATAAGGAAGAGACAATCTACATTTATTGGACAACATAAGGAAGAGACAATCTACATTTATTGGACAACATATGGAAGAGACAATCTTCATTTATTGGACAACATATGGAAGAGACAATCTACATTTATTGGACAACATAAGGAAGAGACAATCTACATTTATTGGACAACATATGGAAGAGACAATCTACATTTATTGGACAACATAAGGAAGAGACAATCTACATTTATTGGACATGTGATGCGACAAGGATGAATGGACAGAAGAGCAGAAGAAACCAAAGAGAACAAATATTGAATAGCTTATGCAAAGGTCACAATAAAAGATCATGGACAGAAATGATGACATCAACGACGGACCGACAGATGTGGAGAAAGATGATCGCCTACATCAACCGGTATGACATCTGGTGACAGTGATGAGTATAAAGTCTTGCTAGAGCTTTGGTGTAGTCTATGAAGCAGGCATATATTGATTTGTTTACTTATGTGTACTTTTCGATTAATGTCCTCATGCAGAATATTGCTTTTTTGTCCCACTGCTTTTCCTAAATCCAAATTGTTGTCTTCTAATTCCATATTGGTTTTATTATAAATCCTTCCTTGTATAACTTTTAGCAAGATTTTTGTTACATGGCTCAATAGGCTTATTGTTCTAAAGTCACTACATTCAACAGCACCATTCTTTTTAGGCAATGCAATGTAAGTTGACGTTTTTAGTTGATTTGGTATGTATCTTGTATGGTATATGTCGTTGCATATGTCTATGATCACTCCAATGGCAACATCTTCTAGTGCCTTTATCATCTCTCTCTCTGTATGTTGTCAGGCTCTACAGCTTTATGCTTTTTTCATTGTTTGTATGGACTTTTCCACTTCCGATTTTAAGATTTGATAGCCTGACATACATTTTATAATTGGTTTATATTCCGTTTCGTCATAAAATAATTATGTTATATATTCCTGCCATCTATAGATTATATCTTTGCTGTCTGAAGTGGTATAAGGGAAAGTCAAGAGAAATTATAACAGAAATAATTAAAGAAATTAATTAAATATACACTGTATATATCGTGTGGTTTCATTGTTTATCCTAAGCAATATTGTTTACATTTAAATAACTATTTTAAAAAATAACCATTGTCATATCTTTTATAGTCATGTATCACACAAGCGGGAGCTGCTATAGCTCGGTGGTTAGTGAACTGGACTACAAAGGACAAGAGGCCGGGTTCGATCCTGACCGACGGCTGCCAGGTTCACCCAGCCTTAAATGGGTACATGATTTTTTTCTGGGAAAGTAAAGCGGCACAGGCATAATACCGACCACATTACCCCAAAACTCACGTGCTGAAGGTCTGTAAAATTTATGGTCACTAACACCATATTCCCCTATACGCCACTTGGCGTGACGGGGGTACTTTACGACTTTAGTCACAAAAACGGTCTATGCGCCGTGTGAGACATTGGGCGAGTTACCCATCCTGACTCGGAGGTGTTAGCTGGCAGAAGTGCTTGTCAACACACACACGCTCCCTAAAACGCGCCCCACATACTTTGGATGTGACTCCTAGTCCTTGCTAAAAATAGACACTTCTCGGTACTTTAAACACTTTTGTCACTAACAAAACAAACTCTTTTCACGGTTTTAAATTGAAATAAATGAACGATACAAATGTTTAATTTTAATCGTACTGCTTATCCTGATTCTGTTTAATTCATTTCGTTATAAATATTCATCATCATCATTGAGTGCCGTCTCCGCATCGAAGGTTGGCTATCATGTAGCGCCATTCCACTCTGTCTCTTGCTTTGATGGAGCAGATTGTCATAGGCTGACTTGTCCATCTTTTGATGTTACTCGTCCACGGTAGTCTTGGTCTGCCTCTCAAAACTCTATAAATATTACGCAACTTTAACCCGAACACCACGTGGCAACTACAATCGGCATGCAGCCTTTATTCTCCAGCTCCACAGAAACTTCCTGCAGGCTCTAGTAAAAAAAAAAAGTAAAGTACCCCCCGTCACGCCAAGTGGCGTATAGGGAAATATGGTGTTAGTGACCCTATATTTTACAGACCTTCAGCACATGATTTTTGGGGGTAATGTGGTCGGTATTACGCCCGTGCTGCTTTACTTTCCCAGAAAAAATCCGGTACCCATTTAAGGCTGGGTGAACCCGGAGCCGTCGGTTGGGATCGAACCCTACCCCTTGTCCGTAGTAGTCCAGTTCACTAACCACTGAGCTATCGCGGCTCCCACTATTTTTAGGGAATTAGTAAAACCCAGGTGTCCTCGCCAGGGTACGAACCCCGGCTGTTGCCGTGGTAAGCCAACCGCCTATCGATTGCGCTAACCGGACACCCTCTGCAGGCTCTAGAGATAGGACAAATATCCAAATACAAAAATAAACTAAAAACATTTGCGTCATTTTTCTTTATCTGGGGTTTGCTAGTTTAACTTATAGGACTCATTCTTCTTCTTCTACCTTTTTAGCTCCCAGTGGAGCATAGGTCTTCAACAAACACTTTCCAAGTCGTTCTGTTTTTTGCCATTCTTTTAAGATCATTCCATGTTTTCCCCATCATCTTCATCTCTGCTTCTATCTGTCTTCTCTAAGAATTCCTTGGTCTTCCTCTTTGTTTTTCCCCTGGGGATTCCAAAAAAGGGCCTGTTGTGTAATACTCTCAGTTGGCTTCCGTAGTGTGTGTCCTATCCAGCGCCATCGTCTTCGCTGTATCTCTTTATCCACTGGCGTTTGACTGGTACATTTCCATAATTCTATGTTAGTGATTTTGTCCTGCCATTTACATCCTTTATTTTACCCGTTCCTAGCCATCTTGTTTCACATATTCCCAGAATATCTATCTTGTAGTTTGACATTTCTGCTGCTACCTGTGCAGCTTTTCCTTGTTCGTTTAGAGTACGAACATTGCAGGTGCCAATTCTGGAGGGTTTCCTGGTAGACAAAGGGTGAAACGGCAACCCGGACTCCTATAGGACTCATTGGCAGCTTTAATTTGTTAACAAAAATATTTCATTATCTACAAAATATACTTTTTATTTGATATTTTGTGTAAGTCTGTTTACATTAAATATGAATCGTCATCATGTGTCATACCGGTGGCGTGGACGATCATTTACCTCAAAAATGCTCAGTCCGCAGCGCATTGTACCAAATCTGTTGTTGGCTGTTTGCCATGCCATGACACCAAGTTTTCTAGTATTTTCTCTCTTTCTCGTCTGCGATCTCTCCTTCTCTATATATTGCCAGTTGTAACCAAGTATTCCACCTTTCTTCTTCTCACGATGTGCCAGAAACATGTTCATTGTTGTCTTTCTGATGATTTTTATGAGTTCCTTTTGTGTTGGCCTCTTTGAGAATGTCCTCGTTGGTCTTTTTACTGTTCAGGGAGCTCTCACATTCTTCTGCTAAATCCATCTCCATGACCTCTAATCGCTTGTTTATTCATTGTCCGTAACTCGCTTCCACGGGTCAAAATTGACTCTACATAACGCCGATGAACTCCTTTTTCTCTCCTCTATAAGATATAGACCTGTTGCACAAGACGTTTTTCATTTTCCGAAATATTTCGATGGCTTGTGCTGTTCTGTTTTCATATTTCTGTGGTGCCTCTTCAGTCTGACGTTTTTATTATGCCCAAGTATTTGAGGCTCATGATTGTACAAACAATCATCATTTTTGGCCATGTAATGAGAAGAGAACAACTGGAATATATTCTAACAACTGGGAAATTGAGGGACGAAGAGATAGAGGAAGCAAAGAGAGAAAAAATAACAGACAGCTTAAGAGAATGGCTTGGCAGAAGGTCAACAACAGAAATGATAAATAGCTGCCGAGATCGAAAGTTGTGAAGAGACATGATCACCTACGCCAGTAGGCCCGGTACTTGATGATGATGATTTGAGGCTCTGTATTCTGAGAAGAGGGTTAGAAGAGGAGAAAAGGATGAGTGAAACAAAAAATGTAGAAACAGTCATTAAAAATTGTGTATATAAAATATTTATCACTAAATATTATTATATATCTATCCCTTAAGTATGCATGCGAGAACTTGAAAACAAGAGATATAGAAACAAAGCTGAACGCATTTGAAAATATAAGTCTAGGGAAAATATTTGGTATAGCGTGGAGCGAATTCAAAACAAACGAGGAAATTAGAGAAATCGCCAATCAGCCACTAATATCAGCAGTAATCAAGAAAAGACGATGGACATATGTTGGACATGTGATGAGAAGAGATAATAACCGAATAGCAAAGCAAGCTCTCATGTGGGAAACAACAGGTAGGAGGAAAAGAGGCCGACCTAGAGAAACACTGGCCTTAATATTCATCAGAGAAGCAATGGCAGCATGAACCGGCTCCTTCAATAAGATCGAAATGTTTGCATAGAACATAGACAAATGGCGGGATTTGATAAAAGATCTTTGCAAGGTTTGGGGCTGCTAGAAAAAAACAATTAGAAAAATAGAGAAAGAGTATCTGCCCTATGAGCCGGCCACTGTTGGAAACGTCAATAGACAGACAGACAGACAGAGTAGATAGATAGATAGATGAGATAGATAGATAGATAGATAGATAGATAGATAGATAGATAGATAGATAGATAGATAGATAGATAGATAGATAGATAGATAGATAGATAGATAGATAGATAGATAGACAGACAGACAGACAGGACGAAGATAGACAGACGGACAGGACAGACAGACACACAGACAGACGGACAGACGGACGGACGGACGGACGGGACGGGGACGACGGACGGATGGATGGATGGATGGATGGGTTGGCGGGCGGGACGGATGATGAATGGATGGGTGGATGGATGGGTGGATGGATGAATGGATGGATGGATGGATGGATGGATGGGATGGATGATGGATGGATGGATGGATGGATGGATGGATGGAAAATATTTATATGTTACCAATGTCACCCAGGTGTCCACGTCAATTTCCAAAATACAATCACTGCTATTGACATACCAAACATTCATTGCTATTGACAAGCCATACAATCATTACTATTGACATACCAAACAATCATTGCTATTGACATACCATACAATCCTGATCCTGGATCGTGAGGTCTCTGTTTACCTATAACCCACAGTTGGAGACTCATCGGGGTTAAACTCCATGAAAAGAATGTCTCCGGCACGGGTTCTCAAAATGTCACATTTTGTGGCTGATCTTTCTCATTTTCTGTTCTGGACTAGAGGTAGAAGCTATGATATAGCTCTTGCTCTAATGGCAACCTCAAATGTAAATAAACATGACATGAAATAAACATTGTATCTAGCAGTTAAATATTAGAGAGACGAGACAAACGACGTTTCGGGAATAGCCTTTATCAGGTACTTAACAAAAGAATGTTTAAATTAATCAACACGATAGGCAAAATCTATTACAAAAAACAAAAGAAATATAAACACAGAGGCCAAACACTGTGTGAAAATGGCGGAAAGAAACGGTGTTATATATATATTCGAAAATAAATGTCTAAGGAAAATACTTGGTATAGTGTGCAACGAATTCAAAACAAACGAGGAAATTAGAGAAATCGCCAATCAACCACTAATATCTTCAGTAATCAAGAAAAGACGATGGTCATATGTTGGACATGTGATGAGAAGAGATAATAACCGAATAGCAAAGCAGGCCCTCGTCTCGTATGGGAAACAACAGGTAAGAAAAAAAGAGGAAGACCCGGGGAGACACTGAGAAGAACATTGATGAGAGAGGCAAGAGCAACAGGATTCGGCTCCCTCAATGAGATAGAGCTGCTTGCACAGAACAGAGACAAATGGCGAGATTTGATTAAAAAAAATCTTTAAAAGAAAACTGCTAGAACAAAAATTCAGATATGAGAAGGTGTATCTTGGTCTACGCCCTATGGGCGGCAACGGCTCGAAAGGTCAATAGATATATATATATATATATATATATATTATATATATATATATAGTATAATATGTTATATTTGTGAGTATCTCTGGCAAACTCAAATATTGCCATCGTGTTCTGGTATATTTTCCAAAAATGTGCCAGTCCGTCTAGCTCTGGATATATAAAATAGACACAGAACGGTGTAAAGCAGATAAACCAATAGAACGATAAAACAGGCTACAAGGATTTGGCAAACGTCTGATGAAGGCTTTTGCCGAAACGTGGTTTGTCTTGTCTTTTTTATTAGTTTAGCTGCTTTATAACCTTATTGAGCTTATTTTACATGTTCTCTGATGCTCTACTAGCCGCCCTACAAAGTATCTAATATTTGTATTTTTTATGTCTGTGCTTATCTCTGTCTCTGGGTATTCCTCGGACACTTCAAGCATTTTATATTCGTCCAAATGGGTTGTAGTCTTAACATATGGATGTGAATCATGGAAACTAGGACAACGGACAAGAAAATCACCGGAGTCTGTAGAAATGTGGTTTCACAGAAGAATGTTGAGAATACCATGGACACCTAGAAGAGTAATGAAATTCTGAAAGAGATCAAATCAGAAAAATAGAGAAAAAATAAAAAGATAACTAATTTCCAATATTAGGAAGAAACAATCATCATTTTTTGGCCATGTAATGAGAAGAGAACAGCTGGAATATATTGTAACAACTGGAAAATTTAGGGACAAAGAGATAGAGGGAAGCAAACAGAAAAGATACAGACAGCTTAAGAGAATGGCTTGGCAGAAGGTCAACAACATAAATAATAAATAACTGTTACTTACTACAGCATCTATATTTATTCCGATTGCAGTTTAAAATGAAAACCAAACCAGAACCCCTGGACATATTTATTTTATATATTCGTCAGCTCGTGCTTTTATTTGATCATAAATTATGTATGTACAAATATTAGAAATGTATTGAGAAGGGAACTCCTAAATTAATTAAACTGTAAATATATATATATATATATATATATATATATATATATATATATTATATATATATATATATATATATATATCTATATTTCTTTCTTCTTCTTCTCTTTCCTTCCTCATCTGCCTTTCAGCGTCGAGGGGAGATATAATTTGCGGTCTTTTGCTCTTCTGTTCGCCTCTGCTGCTGTTATGTTTCTAGTGCTTCTAATATTCCATCGATCCATCTTTTTCGTGGTCGACCCTTGGGTCTGTTGTTCTCACAACGTTTGCTGAAGGCTCGTTGTGTGTGTTTTGTTCTTTCTGCCTTGTCACGTGGCCGAACAATTTAATCTGTTGTTTCCTTATATATTCTATGGCTGGGGCTATTCCTAGCTTTTTTCTGAGTTCTACATTTCTGATCTTATCTCTCAGACTGTTTCCTGTCATTCGTCTAACACATTTCATCTCTGTAGAGGTTATTTTTCTTATTGTTCTTGCATCTAGAGTCCAGGTCTGGCATTGGTAGCACAACGTTGGAATGAAGATTGTATTGTATAGTGCTCGTTTTGCCTCCAGAGTTATTTCCTGTTTGGATAATAGTGGTGATAACTGTCCGATGATTTGACAAGCTTGTGTTGCATCTTGATTCTATCTCTGCTGTTGGGAATTGTCGTTTGTCACTAGACTGGTAGAATTGGTAATACATATATAAATAATATATTATATAGATATTTCACTCGATTTCGCGTAGATGCTAAATTCAACGCTGTCGAATGTGG
>JAVIAB010000160.1:76546630-76573230 GCA_032433765.1 Megaustenia siamemsis | reverse complement strand
CACACATACTTTCTTGTCCATTTACCTTCTTGTCCATTTACCTTCTTGTGCACCTGATTTCTTACTTTGATGTCGTCAACTTGCTCACCTATCTCTGTTCATCTCTTCATCTCTCCATCTACTCACCTAACAAGCTGTTGGGTGGACAAAATGTTAGGTGGACAAGATGGTAGAGGGGCAAGATGTTAGGTGGACAAGATGTTAGGAGGACAAAATGTTAGGTGGACAAGATGTTAGGTGGACAAGATGTTAGGTGGACAGATGTTAGGTGACAAGATGTTAGGTGGACAAGATGTTAGGTGGACAAGATGTTAGGTGGACAAGATGTTAGGTGGACAAGATGTTAGGAGGACAAGATGTTAGGTGGACAAGATGTTAGGTGGACAAGATGTTAGGTGGACAAGATGGTAGATGGACAAGATGGTAGAGGGACAAGATGTTAGGTGACAAGATGGTAGAGGGACAAGATGTTAGGTGGACAAGATGTTAGGAGGACAAAATGTTAGATGGATAAGATGTTAGGAGACAAGATGTTAGATGGACAGGATGTTAGGAGGACAAGATACTGTTATATTCTAAAGTTATCCCCTTGTAATTTCAGCTGTCAGATTATAAATTTTATTCCTTGTCATTTCTACTGTCATATTATAATTATTCCCTGTCCATTTCTGCTGTCATATTATAGTTATCCCATGTCATTACTGCTGTCATATTATAGGTCATCTTCTGTCATTTCTGCTGTCTTATTATAAGTCATTCTCTGTCTTACTGCTTTCACATTATAAAGTTATCCTTTATCATTACTGATGTCATATTATAAAGTTATCACCAATCATTGCTGCCGTTATATTATAAAGTTATCACAAATCATTGCTGCCGTCATTTTATAAAGTTATCACTAGTCATAGCTGCTGGCATATTATAAAGTTATCATAAGTCATTGCTACCGTCATATAAAAAGTTATCACAAGTTATTGCTACCGTCATATTATAAAGTTATCACAAATTATTGCTGCCGTCATATTATAAAGTTATCACAAAACATTGCTATCGTCATATTATAAAGTTATCACAAATTATTGCTGCCGTCATATTATAAAGTTATCACAAACATTGCTGCCGTCATTTTATAAAGTTATCACTAGTCAAAGCTGCTGGCATATTATAAAGTTATCACCAGCCATAAGTGCGGTCATAATATAAAGTTATCACATTAGTGCTGCCATATTATAAATGTATGACCAGTCATTGCTGCTGTCATATTATACAGTTATCACAAGACATTACTGCTGTCATATTAAAAGTTATCACCAATCATAAGTGCTGTCATAGTATAAAGTTATCACATTAGTGCTGTCAATTTATAAAGTTTATCACAAGTAATTGATGCTGTCATATTATAAAGTTATCACCAGTCATAAGTGCTGTCATAGTATAAAGTTATCACATTTGTGCTGTCATTTTACAAAGTTATCACCAGTAATTAGTGTTGTCATATTATAAAGGTATCCTCTGTTATTCTCGATGACATATTATAAAGTTATCACTAGTCATTAGTGCGGTCATATTATAAAGTTATCCTCTGTCATTCCTGCTGTCATAATATAAAGTTATCGCCTGGCAGTGGCTTTTTTAAAACGTAAAGTTAACAACTGTGCTAAATCCCCCACCCCCCCTCTTCCTTTCACTCACTCCTTCCCTGTATGTTGTATTTGCGAGTTTTATTCACCTACTCCCGCGCGGCCTTGACATTTAGCTCCTTCATATGGCCACGTGTTTGATTGGGACGCTCTGCGGTTTACGGTCAGAGGATTATTGATGAGACTGACAACAACGCGCGTTGTGATGCTGCTCTAGGGTAGCGGTTATCGCGGTTGTGATGCTACTCTAGGGCAGGGGTTATTGCGGGTTGTGATGTTACTCTAGGGCAGCATTTATCGCGGTTGTGATGCTACTCTAGGCAGCGGTTATCGCGGGTTGTGGTGCTACTCTAGTTCTGGTGCAACGGTTCTGTAACGTGCGTGAACGCACACGGGTCATCCTGCTTTTCGCCATTTTCCGAGCTGGCCAGACATTGGATCTCACCAGCAAGAAATCACGGGAGATTACAGCCGCAAGAAATCACATTCTCGATTGTTTTATTTTTTAATTTTAAATACCCACCGCCTGTGACATTATATGAGCCTGAGACTTTTCTCTGTGGAGCCGAAGTCTTACCTCTAGACCACCCAATCATCTAAATCATTGAACAATAGGGATTGTTTGTTCTAACTGCCGCAGCTTAGGGCCGCTTTTGTCCCGCAGGCCGTAGTTTGAAGACCTGTAATGTTAAATGTTCTAGTTAGAGAAGAGTGGCATTATTGAGGAATGTACTTGATGAACATTTTAGGAAAAATAGCGGGTCAAAGAAGCCATGTTCTGCATGAGAACATTAATAAAAAAAATACACAGAAGTAAACAAACCAATATATGCCTGCTTCATTGACTACACCAAAGCTTTTGATAGAGTACATCACAAACAACTTATAGAATGTCTAAAAGAGATACATCTAGATGACATGGACATACGACTAATATGTAATCTATACTGGGAGCAAACAGAAATAATAAAATATAACAAAGATAACTCTACACCCATTGATATAAAAAGAGGAGTAAGACAGGATGCATCCTATCACCAAGCTTGTTCAATCTATACACTGAGCAAATCTTTAAAAACATCATAGAGATGCCAGGCCTACAAATTAATTGAAAGATAATCAATAACCTGAGATATGCTGACGATACTGTACTACTAGCAGAAAATCCTAAAGACCTACAACAATTACTTAATGAAATAAACATGACAAGCAAAAAATATATGGACTAGATATGGATATAAAAAAGACTAAAACTATGATCATAAACAAAGAAAATACTCAAAACCCAAAAGTGGATATCAAAATTGAAGGAATAGACCTGGAGACAGTTCAGAACTACAACTACCTTGGACATACTATAACCAGTGATGGAAAATGTACAACTGAAATAAACAAAAGAATAGGAATGGCAAAAAGTATTTTAATGTCATGAAGAACATATTAACATAAAAACAAATAACACCAGGGCTAAAACTAAGAATAGCAAAATGTTACATCTTTTCAATATTCCTATATGGTGCAGAAAAATGGACATTGGACAAGAAAACAGAATAGATATTTGAAGCCTTTGAGATGTGGATATATAGAAGAATAGGTGGAATTAGATGGAAGGGAAAGAAAACAAACGACAAAGTCTTAAATCAAATAAAATGAAAAGAGAACTACTAAGCACAATTCAAACAAGACAAATGCGATTTTTGGGCCATGTTAAAAGATACAACAGCCTACTAAAAGTAATCCTGGAGGGAAAATACAAGGTAAAAGAGGCAAAGGCAGACCAAGACTAACATGGACGAGTAACATCAAAAGATGGACAAATCAGCCTATGACAACCTGCACCATCAAAGCAAGAGATAGAGCAGAATGGCGACCCATGGAAGCTAACCTTCGTTGCGGAGACGGCACTCGATGATGATGATGACGACTTGATGAACCGTCATAGAACAGTACAGCCTGAGCTGGGAAATGACTCACCTGCAAGCTAGCTATACTCACCTGTACCTGCCTGTCTTCATTTCATTCACTGGCGCTGTCTTTACATCAAAGGTTGGCAGCCATAGAGCGTCCTTCATTAAGCGCCGTCTCCGAATGGAAGGTTGGCTACAATGGAGCGCTATTCATGGGGCGCCGTTTCCACATCGAAGGTTGGCTACAATCGAGCGCTATTCATGGGGCGCCGTTTGCACATCGAAGGTTGGCTACAATGGAGCGCTATTCATGGGCGCCGTTTCCACATCGAAGGTTGGCTACAATGGAGCGCTATTCATGGGGCGCCGTTTCCACATTGAAGGTTGGCTACATCGAGCGCCATTTTACTCGGTTTCTTTCCTTGATGGTGCACGCTTGTCATTATGATATTGAGATGCCATCCACATGTGATGTCTCAGCAGGATAATGCACATCAAATGGCAGGACAAACTAACCAACTTAACTGTCCTGCAACGTGCTAAGACCCCAACAATCATGTAGATGCTCACAAACGAGTGTTAAATGGCTGGGGCTCGTCCAAACGAATGGAAGAAACCCGCATTCCTAAGCCAATACTATATGGTGAACTAATGCATGGAAAAAGACACATCGGCAGACCTTAACTACGATATAGAGATATCTGTAAATCATCTCTGAATGACTTCTCTATCTGTGAAAATGACCGGGAACATCTGGCAAGTGATCGCACATCATGGGGAGCCTGTGTAAAAAATGTCATGGCACCATCTGAGACTGTACCATGGCAAAACATGGAGGGAAAGACTCATGAGAGAAGCTGTAAACCTTTGTGGATCAGTGGGCCTGACTTGTTCAATGTGTAACCGTTAGGGTTTGTCAAATATTGGTAGAATGAGCCACCAGATAAGATATTCGACAAAAACAAAACACACACACAAACACACACACAAACACACACGCATGCACACACACACACACACAAACACACAACACACAGACACACACACACACACACACACACACACACACACACACACACACACACACACACACCATCGCCTCCACTAAACGTCTGACAAAACGAAAAGCGCCATACATATATGTAAAATCTATGTGTCTGCAGACCGACACAATTTTTTTTTTTTGCTGAAAAGCGTCCCCGAACGTTCTGGCTTAACAAAGTCTATAACAAAAGAGAGGTAAAATGAGATACTAGTAGAGAGAGGAAGAGAGGGTATCGGGGGTAAGACAGTGAAACATAGACAGTAAGAGACAATGTGAGTTGTAAACTGAGAGAGAGTCAATAGAAGAGTATGTCAGAGAGAGAGTTGAACAGTAAGTCGGAGAGAGAGAGAGAGAGAGAGAGAGAGAAGAGAGAGAGAATGAGATAGTAAAGGAGAGAGAGAGAAGGGGGAAGGAGGGTGTAAAGATAGAACGATGGAGAATGGGAAGATTCGAGGAGAGAAATCTCCCAACGTGTTTGTCTTTTCTGACACTGTTGACGTCATTTCTTGAGCGACCTTAAAACTAGGGCACTCGGGGCATCTTGTGATTGGGTCACCCTGCCCGTGGTGAGCTCTGCCAGAAATGGGTCACCTTCTCTCTCACTTAAGGCAGTCGGGGCGCCCAGCATCTGGCTGTGAGTCACGAGTGACGTCTTATCTGACGCGAGACTTCAAGACGAGGGCTGAATATTCTCGGAAACTGACGACATCAGCTCTATGCTGACCGCCTGTCTTATCGTCAGCCAGGTCCCACGTCTCTGGGGAATCTGGAGTTTGTTTACTCGTTCCCTGATGGGTGGGGAGGACGAGATAGTGAAGGAGTTCATCATCATCATCCATATTGCCGTCTCCACATCGAAGGTTGGCTACCATGGAGCGCCATTCTGCTCTGTCTCTTGCTTTGATGGTGCAGGTTGTCATAAGCTGACTTGTTCGTCTTTTGATGTTACTCGTCCATGTTAGTCTTGGTCTGCCTCTGCCTCTTTTACCTTGTATTTTCCCCTCCAAGATTAATTTTAGTAGGCTGTTGTGTCTTTTAACATGGCCCAAAAATTTCATTTGTCTTGTTTGAATTGTGCTTAGTAGTTCTCTTTTCATTTTTAGTTGTTTTAAAACTTCATCGTTTGTTTTCTTTTCCTTCCATCCAATTCTACCTAATCTTCTATATATCTACATTTCAAAGGCTTCAATTCTCTGTTATGTTTGCTTGTCTAGTGTCCATGTTTCCGCACCATACATGGATTGTTGAGATGTAACATTTTGCTATTCTTAGTTATAGCCCTGATGTTATTTGTTTTGATGTTAGTATGTTCTTCATGACATTAAAATTACTTTTTGCCATTCCTATTCTTTTGTTTATTTCAGTTTTTACATTTTCCATCACTGGTTATAGTATGTCCAAGGTAGTTGTAGCTCTGGACTATCTCCATGTAGATCTTTAGAATGTTCTACTAGTAATACGGTATCATCGGCGTATCTTAGGTTATAGAGTTTTTTAAAAAAAGTAGAGACTCCGTCACGCCATGTGGCGTATAGGGAATATGGTGTTAGTGACCATACATTTTACAGACATTCGGCACATGATTTTTTGGGTAATGTGGTCGGTATTACGCCCGTGCCGCTTTATTATCTCAGAAAAAAAAATCCGGTACCCATTAAGGCTGGGTGAACAGAAAGCCGATGTTTTGGATCGAACCCTACCTCTTGCAGGTTGAGTATCTTTCCATTATTGTTTACGTCTGGCATCTCAGTGATGTTTTCAGATTTTAAAGATTTGCTCAGTGTATGGATTGAACAAGCTTGGTGATGGATGCATCCCTGTCTTATTACTCCTTTTATATGAAAGAGTTAGAAAGAGCAAATTACAGATGCTGTACCGTCCCCAGTCTCGTTGAGGGAATGATATATACATATAGACCCTTGAGGTCATCTTCTATAAGTAGAAAATGAAGAGAACATCATCGATTTTGGCGCATTGAGAATATAGTTTTAGTGGTCATATGTTTCGTGATGTCTACTGAGTGATTCGATGTGCATGATAAAAAAAAGTGGAGGCGGGCTCTTTTACGCATGCAATGGGTAGAGTCGTTGCAGAAATCCAAAATACGTAAGGTCACCTTTGTCTATGTCCCTGGACATGCGGGAGTACGGGGAAATGAGAGAGCGGACAGGTTGGCTAGCTGCGCTGTCATTGAGGACGGGCAACCGATGGATCGGGCGGACATCATCAATGCCCTCCGAGATGTGGGAAGAGCACAGGACTTCGACAACACAGATCAACGTCGCTTCTTCGGATGATGGAAATGGGAGTTAAGATGGGCACAGCCAGAAATGAGACACTTAGTGGCCGTGTAAGAAGACTTATCAACCAACAAAGAACTGGAGTCGTCAGTCGCTGGACACTGCGGGACTTGCTGAGGAGGGGATCTGAGCACCTATGGACATGTTCGGAGTGCAATGATGATGACCCGCAAATAACTCAATAACATAACAATGTTTCGTGATTTGTTTATAGGCGATGTGGGCAGCATTATACCAGGCCGCATAAGGAGTGAGTCGGAGAGTGAGAGAAGAGGTGGGTGAGTAAGTGGGTGAATGAGTTGATGTGTGATACCGAGGGTGAGTGAATGAGTTAGTGAGCCTATACTTTTGTGAGTGCATGATGAGTTGGTGTGTGAGTGAGTGAATGAGTGAGTGGGATTGTTAGTGAGTGAATGAAAGAGTGAGAGGGTGAGTTGGTGTGTCGGTTAGTTAGTTAGTTAGTAGGCGAATATGTGAGTGAGAGTGAATGGTTTAGTTAGTGAACGAGTGAGTGAGTGGGAGAGTTTATGCGTCGGTTAGTTAGTGAGCAAATTACTAAGTGAGAGAGTGAGTGAGTGAGTTTCTGTGTTGGTGAGTTGGTGAGCGTTGAATGAGTGAATGATTGCATGAGAGAGTGTGTGGGTTAGTTAGTGAATGAATGAGTGAGAGAGTGAATGAGAGAGAGTGAATGAGAGAGAGAGAGAGAGAGAGAGAGAGTGAATGAACAAACGAGTGAGTGAATTGTGGTCTGATGAGTGGGTGAGTATTGAGAGGGTAAATAATTGAGTGAGTGTGTTTGTGGGTTAGTTAGTAAGCAAATGAATGAGCGAGTGAGCAAGCGAGTGAGTGAGTGTGTGATGAGTAAGTGAGTGAGTCATTGTGTGATGAGTGGGCGAGTGAGTGTGTGATGAGTAAGTGAGTGAGTGAGTGTGTGATGAGTAGGTGAGTGAATGAGTGTGTGATGAGTAGGTGAATGAATGAGTGTTTGATGAGTAGGTGGTTGAATGAGTGTGTGATGAGTAGGTGAATGAATGAGTGTTTGATGAGTAGGTGATTTGAGTTTGTGATGAGTAGGTGAGGGAGTGTATAAAGAGTAGGTAGGTGAGTGTGTGATGAGTAGTGAGTGAGTACGTTAGTGCGTGATGAGTAAGATAGTGAGTGAGTGAATGTGTGATGAGTTGGTGAGTGAGTGAGTGTGTGATGAGTAGGTAAGTGAGTGAGTGAGTGATGAAAAGGTGAGTGAGTGTGTGATGAGTAGGTGAGTGAGTGTGTGACGAGTGAGTGAGTGTGTGATGAGTAGGTGAGTGAGTGTGTGTGATGAGTATTTGAGTGACTGTGTGTAGCATAGATTAGTGAGTGTGTTATGAGTAGGTGAGTGAATGAGTGTGTGATGAGTAGGTGAGCGAGTGTGTAATGAGTAGGTGAGTAAGTGTGGGATAAGTAGTGAGTGAGTGAGTGTGTGATAAATAGGTGAGTAAGTGTGGGATAAGTAAGTGAGTGAGTGTGGGATAAGTAAGTGAGTGAGTGTTTGATGACAAAGTGAGTGAGTGTGTGATGCGTAGGTGAGTGAGTGTGTGATGAGTAGGTGAGTGAGAATGTGATTAGTAGGTGAGTGAGTGTTTGATGACAAAGTGAGTGAGTGTGTGATGAGTAGGTGAGTGAGTGTGTGACGAGTGAGTGAGTATGTGATGAGTAAGTGAGTGAGTGTGTGATGAATAAGTGAGTGAGTGTGTGATAGGTAGGCGAGTGAGTGAGTGTGTGATGAGTGAGTGAGTGTTTGATGAGCAGGTGAGTGAGTGAGTGTGTTGAGTGTGTGATGAGTAGGTGAGTGACAGAGTGGGTGATGAGTAGGTGAGAGAGTGAGTGTGTGATTAGTAGGTGAGTGAGTGTATGATGAGTAGGTGAGTGAGTGTGTGATGAGTAGGTAATTGAATGAGTGTGTGATGAGTATGTGAGTGAGTGAGTGAGTGAGTGTGTGATGAGTAGTGACTAAGTGTATGATGAGTAGGTGAGTGAGTGTGTAATGAGTGGGGTGAGGGAGTGTGTGATGAGTAGATGAGTGAGTGTTTGATGAGCAAATGATTGAGTGAGTGTATGATGAGTAGGTGAGTGAGTGTTGGATGAGTTGGTGAGGGAGTGTATGAAGAGTAGGTGAGTGAGCGTTTAATGAGTAGGTGAGTGAGTGTGTGATGAGTAGACGAGTGAGTGTGTGATCAGTAGATGAGTGAGTGTATGATGAGTGAGTTGATGAGTGAATGAGTGTGTGTGTGTGATGAGTAGGCGAGTGAGCGTTTAATGAGTAGGTGAGTGAGTGTGTGATGAGTAGACGAGTGAGTGTGTGATCAGTAGATGAGTGAGTGTATGCTGAGTGAGTTGGTGAGTGAATGAGTGTGTGTGTGTGATGAGTATGTAAGTGAGTATGTGATGAGTAGGTGTGTGATGAGTAGGTGAATGATTGAGTGTGTGATGAGTAGGTGAGTGAGTGAGTGTGAGATGAGTAGGTGATTGAGTGTGTGCTGAGTGAGTGTGAGTAGTATAGCAGGTCCACTTGACCCGAATTGTGGCGCTAAATTAACAAAGATATATAGTGTGGCGCGTTGTCGCGCATAACACGGTGGCGCAGAGGGAGTTAACCATGACAGCTCGTGTCGGGGCGTTGACCGCTAGTCCCGGTGACCCCGGAAGTGACCTGTTTATGTCTGGTGTATGCTGACTTGGAGCTCTTGATGTACTTGATCGTTAGTGATAGGTTAGTAGATTATACAACATCATGAAAAACGTTCAATATAAAACAGAGGACAAAGATATATTTTATTCTTTTATTATCTCAATAGGTGTATAACATACAGTGGATATTATATAACAGTACAAAAATATTCAGTACACTGAGTAATATATAGTACAAGGATAAAATTTATTTATAGCTATGTAGTTGGGTGTCTGCTTAGCGTTGTGTCATAAATGAATCATAAGGGGTGAAACTGTTAGAGATTGCTGGGTGGTCTAAGCTGGTAGTGTAAAGAGTTAATATCTAGAGGCGTAGTCGAGACGTTATCATCAGCTACCTTTCTTTTTATATAGAAATAGGAAAGAGCATTTCTTGTTTGACTGTAGGAAAATATAGAATTATTTAAGACTTTGAAACCTACATTTTTCCCACCCTTGGCCTTTTGCGTGGCGAGAACCTCTAAAAACATATCTTTATCTAATTTGTTGTGTTGCTTGCTTAGGCCCTTTACAACTGATTTTATCGTAATCTCCACTACAATGGTACGTCTTACTACATAAGCTAACAAGAGCCGTCCCTTCGTACTCTAGTTTTAAAAAGCCCTGGCGTTCGTTTGGTGTACGCTTTAACACCCTTACAGTTTATACAATCTGTCTTGCTAGTATGTTCATCGCAAAACTCGGCAGGAAACCAGTCTTTATATACACTATTAAACTCATCCCGCAGACCTGACTTAACTATATCCTTTAACTTAGGTGCGCTTAAAGCTAAGTATAAACTATCAGTATCTGTTTCACATAACTGAAAGTTGGACCTATCTACAAACTTATCTAAGAACTCGAAATAAAATCTAACATACGAAGTTTTGCATATTGATACACGAAGAAACCGATTTGTAGGGGTAAGTCCCAAACAGTTTTCTTTTTGTCCATCTCAATTTCGAAAAGATCCACACCTATTTCAGTCATCTTTTTTAAACCGGAACTATTTATCATTTTCGATATCTCATCCCCCTGAATGTACGAGACATCGTTATGATTGGCCTTATTGGTTAGAGTCTTCCCGTAGGCTGAGTTTCCTAAGAGCTTCATCGTATCGCTTACTATAGATTGATTTTCGTCTAGATCACCAGCCCTTCTAGCGTCAGAAACCATTTCTCCAAACTTTTTAAAACAACTAGACGGTTGATATTCTATCACTTGATAAATTTTTGTTACCTCCAATCCGTGGTCTAATACCATTTTAACAGTGGTGTTGCCAACAAAATTTTTTCCCCGACATAACTACCGATTAGGGTGCGACGAGGGGTTGACAACAAGTTATGTTTGAGGGCATATTCACCCATAAACGGCCCAATATCGTCACGCGTGACGTCAATATTTTTGAAAATCGGAGTCATCTCACTGAAATGTTCCTTCAGACGGTCGGGGACGTGTAGATCACATTCCACTAATCCAAAACATGTCCCATCTGAAATAGAAGCCAGAATCTGTTTATCACTGAGAGGGAGCCCTTCTTTAGAGTAAGAGGGTCTAGCTCTGGGGATGGCTTTAGAAAGGAAAGCCCTAATGGTTGGGTCAGACTTTTTTAGAGCCTGCCACTCACATTCCCACATAACTTCTACTGGAACTTTGACCTCCTCGGTTAGGTAGGTGTATATCTCACATATTTTTTCAAACAGCTCGAACAAGGGCTTATTATTAACAGGGTTTCTATCTTTATCTTTGGTAAGGGGGCAGTCTTTGTGACCATGGTACAGACAACCATGAAAATTGTAGCCTCTTCTATTGGATTTATCCCACCCATCCACGGGGACGTTTCTATCACCTAACCGAAACTCCCTTCCATTAAACTGAGTTTTCAACTCCACCCCTTTTTGGTGAGCAACCCACGTTAGCCACTCTCTACTTTGTTGGACATAATAGTTATCTTTTTCGACCCTAAACCCGGTCTCCATTCTTCTAATAATTGGATAATCTGTTGGCATTGGGTTCATCAGAGCCCAAAGATACAACGCGTTGGCATCGTAACCTTGGATGGATTTGATTACCTTTCGCCCCTAATAAACGTTTTGCCTACCTCGTGATACCTATGGAAAATTATAGAGGGACCTCCAACGATATTATCTCTAATCATTGCGTGTAGACTCGCCTGTTTGCTCGAACATAAACTAAACATTACACCCCTATCAACGGTCTTAAAAAGATACTTTAAACAAACACCCGGAACCGAAATGGCGTCTTTAAAACAGTCCACACCCCGCTCCCCATAAAAACGAACCTGCTGCTCCAAGGCTTCTAAGAAGGGGACTACATCTTTGTTATTATACCACACCAAAAAGTCCCTAAGTGTGGTCATGTTATTGTCCTTCCAGACCTTTTTGCACAGAGCGTACTCCTCCTTGGAAATGTTGGCATTTTTTAACGACGAATAAAACGTTTCGTGTGGGGGTAGTTCTGTCTCATCCAACTTTTGGGGGTCGTCTATATATTCATAACAAAAGTAACCCTTTGTTTCACTAATCTTATAAGCTGCCAGATATTTACTATAGCTAAACCCGGGGCTAGATAGTTTACTATATCTAAGAATTTTAGATTCGGCGTTGCAATACACATAAAGTTATTGTTTCTTTTAACTATAAACTTGAACGGTTTTGCCACTTTGTAGTCTACTTCCATTTTATCTTCCTCTTCTTCTTCTTCTTCCATACTATCACCTTCTTCACCCACTTGGGCAGTGGCATCCATGAAGTGCTTTATTAAATAAGGTTTAATGACGTTGACGTCATATTTTCCCGAGTTAAACCCTATCACCGGAAGCTCTTTTAAATACTCTTCAAACTTAGCTATTAGCTTGTCTTTATTCAGAGCATGGAGTTGAGTAAAAATACTTTCAAATCGTGACCGCAACAACGAATATGCCTTAGCAGCTATACCAGTGAGATAATCAAGCATCTGACTAACTAAAACCTGCGGGTCACCCTTGGTTATGAAACATTTTGGTGCCTCCCACCCGGGGACATTTGACGCTATAGAACAGGAGAGGGGCACGTGTTTAGCTACAAAGGTAGTCGACTGAGTCTCTTGTGGAACATTCCTACTATCAAAGTAACATTCATAATCGAATGTCGCCCTGAATGGGTAAATAAAACACTCTGGAGTACTGATCCCTTCAGCGCTGATCGCGTCCCATACACTTTCAGGTGAAGAGTAAACACCACCCTTATATGTCTCTACAGCCATATCCCCATTACACGTTTTTTCGTGCCTATCCATACGCCCAAACTTTTTCCACAATTTTCCACATTTTCCACAAGAAAAGCTTTTACTAGCCCTAGAAAGATCGTTTATATAAAAGAAGTGGTTTTTGTAAAGTAAAGACGGAGAGTTTCATTATAACTATTACCGCTTCTCAGAACAATACGCAAGGCTTGGTCAGAATCAAACTCAAAAATATCTATGTTTATTGAAAAACAATTTTCTAATAGAGGCATTTCCGCAAGAGTTACACCCGGAAAGTTACCTAACATTTGAGACCGGTTAAACTGTTTGAAAAGTATTCTCGAAGCCTTCCTAACATCCTCAACAGAACCACCTCGATGGACAGCTAGACAACGGAAGAAGCAGAGATTGTCATTGTAAACTTTAGAACGGGAATCGATTTGAAGGGTATTAATACCATGATTTGATGCAATGTAGGGTGGAATATCTAACAGACACCCTATAGGATAATCTTGAAGTTTATAAATATAAACACTCGTACTGACTAATGCTTCTAATGTATATTTGGTTGTCTCCCTGTTTTTATTTGCATACCCTAATATATCGGGTGTCCGGTTAGCGCAATCGATAGGCGGTTGGCTTACCACGGCAACAGCCGGGGTTCGTACCCTGGCGAGGACACCTGGGTTTTACTAATTCCCTAAAAATTAGTAGGAGCCGCGATAGCTCAGTAGTTAGTGAACTGGACTACTACGGACAAGGGTAGGGTTCGATCCCAACCGACGGCTCCGGGTTCACCCAGCCTTAAATGGGTACCGGATTTTTCTGGGAAAGTAAAATCAGCACGGGCGTAATACCGACCACATTACCCCAAAAATCATGTGCTGAAGGTCTGTAAAATATAGGGTCACTAACACCATATTTCCCTATACGCCACTCGGCGTGACGGGGGGTACTTTACTTTTTTTTTTTACCCTAATATATCACTTTCATTTAATCTATCTACAAATATTTCAAAATCGTAGCTGTTGTTAACTAACAAGGGTTTGTCTAATCCTGTCGCGTTATTTGAGCTGGCGTGAAAGTAATGCAACCCCTGTGTCTCCCTATGTCTTAAAACTAGATGATGACTATAATTCACCTTGAAACGCTTTTCTGGGCTAGAAAAATTGGGTTTACAAGGGTCTTCCAATCTATAGGAGTATCAGGCCGATGGAATATAGTGTACGTATCCATGTATTTGGTCCTACGGTCATGTGTTCTAATAGCTAACCAGTTGTTCTTATATATCTTCTTAACATCTTGAGGTAACTTATTTAAAGTGTCTATTTCATTAATAAGTCTTGGTCTCTTTGAGGGTTCTTGAGTCGAACTCTTTACTGCCCGCTTGCGTGAGGTTGTCGATACCAGGGGGCCTGGTAGTGTTGATGGTGTTGAGGTGGTCATAGCTATGTCATGGCTAGCAAGATGCACTTGTAGGTTGCGTGCCCCAGTAAAGCTTTGTTGGCAGATATGGCAGATATGTGGGGTAACACTGGTCTCTTTCGATGGTATATGATCGGCTGACACAGGAGTTGGTGATGCAGGAACTGCTGATACAAGAGATACAGGATGCTCTGTCCTGATATGTCTGGCAAGGCTGTCTACTCTTGTATATACTCGTTCACAAACATCACATTTGTATTCCTGATGCCCATGTACACTAGCAACATGTCGTTTTAGGTCCCGGCTCCGGGTGAAAGTTTTGGAACAGATATGACAAGTGTTAGACATCTGTAGAAAAGAAATTGAAACATTACAACTAAAGAGTAAAGAACAGTAAACATTACAAGAAAAGTATATAACAAGATACACAACTTATCGAAATTAGGGCACAAAAGTAACACGTGGATACTAACAACCAACTTATCGAAAATAGGTTACTAAAGTAACATACTATAATATTAAGAACTAAGATAACACTTACTTTTTATGTGTTTGAAGGTACGAGACACATCCGTCGGCAACAACTGTAAGCGAAAGTCTGATTAGAAGCTTCACAGTCGTGTTATATATACACCTGAAACACCGGAAGTGTTACTAAAAATAGAACTGAACACTGATGCAATACCGGAAGTGTTACTAAAATAGCTTTTGACCGCTGACGCGATGCCCGTGGAGTTTCTAAAAATAGATTTTGACCTATGATGCAATACCAGGCAATTTTATGATAGTTACGCCCCTTGACCCTTTATGAGGGGACGCCCATGAAACTGTTAGAAATAGTAAATTTACACTCTAAGGTTACTCCAGATGTTATTTTAGACATCCCCATAGCAAAAATTTACATAAAAACAACTTTTGAAATTACTACCCCTGTACACATTTTTGGCGGTTACGCCCATGAAAATTCTTAAAAATAGTAAATTTAACAGCTAGACATACCCCAAACTTCATTTTAGTCATCCCTGTATCAAAAATTTACATAAAAACAACTTTTGAAATTACTACCCCTATACACATTTTTGGCGGTTACGCCCATGAAACTATTAAAAATAGTAAATTTAGCAGCTAGACATACCCCAAACTTCATTTTAGTCATCCCTGTATCAAAAATTTACATAAAAACAACTTTTGAAATTACTACCCCGGTACCCATTTTTGGCGGTTACGCCCATAAAACTGTTAAAAATAGTAAATTTAACAGCTAGACATACCCCAAACTTCATTTTAGTCATCCCCGTATCAAAAATTTACATAAAAACAACTTTTGAAATTACTACCCCCGTACCCATTTTTGGCGGTTACGCCCATGAAACTGTTAAAAATAGTAAATTTAACCTCTATACATACCCCCAAACTTTATATTAAGCATCTCCGTATCAAGAATTTACTTAAAAACAACTTTTGAAATTACTACCCCGGTACCAATTTTTGGCGGTTACGCCCATGAAACTGTTAAAAATAGTAAATTTAACCTATTGGTATACCTCAAACATAATATTTGACACGCCCATGTATCAAATTTACATGAAAAATCAACCAAAAATTAGTAGTATATAGCTAGTGATTGACCGGGAAGACTCTCATATAAGGAAAAAACGGCACCAAAAAATGTGCCTCGATCTGCAGGTAGACTATTTATATAAGAAAAAACAACCCGGCTGCAGCAATTTGGCTGCAGATCGAAGCACTTTCACCCGTCCAATCACTGGCTATATACTACTAATTTTTGGTTGATTTTTCATGTAAATTTGATACATGGGCGTGTCAAATATTATGTTTGAGGTATACCAATAGGTTAAATTTACTATTTTTAACAGTTTCATGGGCGTAACCGCCAAAAATTGGTACCGGGGTAGTAATTTCAAAAGTTGTTTTTAAGTAAATTCTTGATACGGAGATGCTTAATATAAAGTTTGGGGGTATGTATAGAGGTTAAATTTACTATTTTTAACAGTTTCATGGGCGTAACCGCCAAAAATGGGTACGGGGGTAGTAATTTCAAAAGTTGTTTTTATGTAAATTTTTGATACGGGGATGACTAAAATGAAGTTTGGGGTATGTCTAGCTGTTAAATTTACTATTTTTAACAGTTTTATGGGCGTAACCGCCAAAATGGGTACCGGGTAGTAATTTCAAAAGTTGTTTTTATGTAAATTTTTGATACAGGGATGACTAAAATGAAGTTTGGGGTATGTCTAGCTGCTAAATTTACTATTTTTAATAGTTTCATGGGCGTAACCGCCAAAAATGTGTATAGGGGTAGTAATTTCAAAAGTTGTTTTTATGTAAATTTTTGATACAGGGATGACTAAAATGAAGTTTGGGGTATGTCTAGCTGTTAAATTTACTATTTTTAAGAATTTCATGGGCGTAACCGCCAAAAATGTGTACAGGGGTAGTAATTTCAAAAGTTGTTTTTATGTAAATTTTTGCTATGGGGATGTCTAAAATAACATCTGGAGTAACCTTAGAGTGTAAATTTACTATTTCTAACAGTTTCATGGGCGTCCCCTCATAAAGGGTCAAGGGGCGTAACTATCATAAAATTGCCTGGTATTGCATCATAGGTCAAAATCTATTTTTAGAAACTCCACGGGCATCGCGTCAGCGGTCAAAGCTATTTTTAGTAACACTTCCGGTATTGCATCAGTGTTCAGTTCTATTTTTAGTAACACTTCCGGTGTTTCAGGTGTATATATAACACGACTGTGAAGCTTCTAATCAGACTTTCGCTTACAGTTGTTGCCGACGGATGTGTCTCGTACCTTCAAACACATAAAAAGTAAGTGTTATCTTAGTTCTTTAATATTATAGTATGTTACTTTAGTAACCTATTTTCGATAAGTTGGTTGTTTAGTATCCACGTGTTACTTTTGTGCCCTAATTTCGATAAGTTGTGTATCTTGTTATATACTTTTCTTGTAATGTTTACTGTTCTTTACTCTTTAGTTGTAATGTTTCAATTTCTTTTCTACAGATGTCTAACACTTGTCATATCTGTTCCAAAACTTTCACCCGGAGCCGGGACCTAAAACGACATGTTGCTAGTGTACATGGGCATCAGGAATACAAATGTGATGTTTGTGAACGAGTATATACAAGAGTAGACAGCCTTGCCAGACATATCAGGACAGAGCATCCTGTATCTCTTGTATCAGCAGTTCCTGCATCACCAACTCCTGTGTCAGCCGATCATATACCATCGAAAGAGACCAGTGTTACCCCACATATCTGCCATATCTGCCAACAAAGCTTTACTGGGGCACGCAACCTACAAGTGCATCTTGCTAGCCATGACATAGCTATGACCACCTCAACACCATCAACACTACCAGGCCCCC
The DNA here is from genome assembly GCA_032433765.1 of Megaustenia siamemsis. NCBI lineage: Eukaryota > Metazoa > Mollusca > Gastropoda > Stylommatophora > Ariophantidae > Megaustenia > Megaustenia siamemsis. The sequence goes on along the minus strand of JAVIAB010000160.1, from coordinate 76,555,563 downwards.
TGGTATCGACAACCTCACGCAAGCGGGCAGTAAAGAGTTCGACTCAAGAACCCTCAAAGAGACCAAGACTTATTAATGAAATAGACACTTTAAATAAGTTACCTCAAGATGTTAAGAAGATATATAAAAACAACTGGTTAGCTATTAGAACACATGACCGTAGGACCAAATACATGGATACGTACACTATATTCCATCGGCCTGATACTCCTATAGATTGGAAGACCCTTGTAAACCCAATTTTTCTAGCCCAGAAAAAGCGTTTCAAGGTGAATTATAGTCATCATCTAGTTTTAAGACATAGGGAGACACAGGGGTTGCGTTACTTTCACGCCAGCTCAAATAACGCGACAGGATTAGACAAACCCTTGTTAGTTAACAACAGCTACGATTTTGAAATATTTGTAGATAGATTAAATGAAAGTGATATATTAGGGTATGCAAATAAAAACAGGGAGACAACCAAATATACATTAGAAGCATTAGTCAGTACGAGTGTTTATATTTATAAACTTCAAGATTATCCTATAGGGTGTCTGTTAGATATTCCACCCTACATTGCATCAAATCATGGTATTAATACCCTTCAAATCGATTCCCGTTCTAAAGTTTACAATGACAATCTCTGCTTCTTCCGTTGTCTAGCTGTCCATCGAGGTGGTTCTGTTGAGGATGTTAGGAAGGCTTCGAGAATACTTTTCAAACAGTTTAACCGGTCTCAAATGTTAGGTAACTTTCCGGGTGTAACTCTTGCGGAAATGCCTCTATTAGAAAATTGTTTTTCAATAAACATAGATATTTTTGAGTTTGATTCTGACCAAGCCTTGCGTATTGTTCTGAGAAGCGGTAATAGTTATAATGAAACTCTCCGTCTTTTACTTTACAAAAACCACTTCTTTTATATAAACGATCTTTCTAGGGCTAGTAAAAGCTTTTCTTGTGGAAAATGTGGAAAATTGTGGAAAAAGTTTGGGCGTATGGATAGGCACGAAAAAACGTGTAATGGGGATATGGCTGTAGAGACATATAAGGGTGGTGTTTACTCTTCACCTGAAAGTGTATGGGACGCGATCAGCGCTGAAGGGATCAGTACTCCAGAGTGTTTTATTTACCCATTCAGGGCGACATTCGATTATGAATGTTACTTTGATAGTAGGAATGTTCCACAAGAGACTCAGTCGACTACCTTTGTAGCTAAACACGTGCCCCTCTCCTGTTCTATAGCGTCAAATGTCCCCGGGTGGGAGGCACCAAAATGTTTCATAACCAAGGGTGACCCGCAGGTTTTAGTTAGTCAGATGCTTGATTATCTCACTGGTATAGCTGCTAAGGCATATTCGTTGTTGCGGTCACGATTTGAAAGTATTTTTACTCAACTCCATGCTCTGAATAAAGACAAGCTAATAGCTAAGTTTGAAGAGTATTTAAAAGAGCTTCCGGTGATAGGGTTTAACTCGGGAAAATATGACGTCAACGTCATTAAACCTTATTTAATAAAGCACTTCATGGATGCCACTGCCCAAGTGGGTGAAGAAGGTGATAGTATGGAAGAAGAAGAAGAAGAGGAAGATAAAATGGAAGTAGACTACAAGTGGCAAAACCGTTCAAGTTTATAGTTAAAAGAAACAATAACTTTATGTGTATTGCAACGCCGAATCTAAAATTCTTAGATATAGTAAACTATCTAGCCCCCGGGTTTAGCTATAGTAAATATCTGGCAGCTTATAAGATTAGTGAAACAAAGGGTTACTTTTGTTATGAATATATAGACGACCCCCAAAAGTTGGATGAGACAGAACTACCCCCACACGAAACGTTTTATTCGTCGTTAAAAAATGCCAACATTTCCAAGGAGGAGTACGCTCTGTGCAAAAAGGTCTGGAAGGACAATAACATGACCACACTTAGGGACTTTTTGGTGTGGTATAATAACAAAGATGTAGTCCCCTTCTTAGAAGCCTTGGAGCAGCAGGTTCGTTTTTATGGGGAGCGGGGTGTGGACTGTTTTAAAGACGCCATTTCGGTTCCGGGTGTTTGTTTAAAGTATCTTTTTAAGACCGTTGATAGGGGTGTAATGTTTAGTTTATGTTCGAGCAAACAGGCGAGTCTACACGCAATGATTAGAGATAATATCGTTGGAGGTCCCTCTATAATTTTCCATAGGTATCACGAGGTAGGCAAAACGTTTATTAGGGGCGGAAAGGTAGTCAAATCCATCCATGGTTACGATGCTAACGCGTTGTATCTTTGGGCTCTGATGAACCCAATGCCAACAGATTATCCAATTATTAGAAGAATGGAGACCGGGTTTAGGGTCGAAAAAGATAACTATTATGTCCAACAAAGTAGAGAGTGGCTAACGTGGGTTGCTCACCAAAAAGGGGTGGAGTTGAAAACTCAGTTTAATGGAAGGGAGTTTCGGTAGGTGATAGAAACGTCCCCGTGGATGGGTGGGATAAATCCAATAGAAGAGGCTACAATTTTCATGGTTGTCTGTACCATGGTCACAAAGACTGCCCCCTTACCAAAGATAAAGATAGAAACCCTGTTAATAATAAGCCCTTGTTCGAGCTGTTTGAAAAAACATGTGAGATATACACCTACCTAACCGAGGAGGTCAAAGTTCCAGTAGAAGTTATGTGGGAATGTGAGTGGCAGGCTCTAAAAAAGTCTGACCCAACCATTAGGGCTTTCCTTTCTAAAGCCATCCCAGAGCTAGACCCTCTTACTCTAAAGAAGGGCTCCCTCTCAGTGATAAACAGATTCTGGCTTCTATTTCAGATGGGACATGTTTGGATTAGTGGAATGTGATCTACACGTCCCCGACCGTCTGAAGGAACATTTCAGTGAGATGACTCCGATTTTCAAAAATATTGACGTCACGCGTGACGATATTGGGCCGTTTATGGGTGAATATGCCCTCAAACATAACTTGTTGTCAACCCCTCGTCGCACCCTAATCGGTAGTTATGTCGGGGAAAAAATTTTGTTGGCAACACCACTGTTAAAATGGTATTTAGACCACGGATTGGAGGTAACAAAAATTTATCAAGTGATAGAATATCAACCGTCTAGTTGTTTTAAAAAGTTTGGAGAAATGGTTTCTGACGCTAGAAGGGCTGGTGATCTAGACGAAAATCAATCTATAGTAAGCGATACGATGAAGCTCTTAGGAACTCAGCCTACGGGAAGACTCTAACCATTAAGGCCAATCATAACGATGTCTCGTACATTCAGGGGGATGAGATATCGAAAATGATAAATAGTTCCCGGTTTAAAAAGATGACTGAAATAGGTGTGGATCTTTTCGAAATTGAGATGGACAAAAAGAAAACTGTTTGGGACTTACCCCTACAAATCGGTTTCTTCGTGTATCAATATGCAAAACTTCGTATGTTAGATTTTTATTTCGAGTTCTTAGATAAGTTTGTAGATAGGTCCAACTTTCAGTTATGTGAAACAGATACTGATAGTTAATACTTAGCTTTAAGCGCACCTAAGTTAGAGGATATAGTTAAGTCAGGTCTGCGGGATGAGTTTAATAGTGTATATAAAGACTGGTTTCCTGCCGAGTTTTGCGATGAACATACTAGCAAGACAGATTGTATAAACTGTAAGGGTGTTAAAGCGTACACCAAACGAACACCAGGGCTTTTTAAACTAGAGTACGAAGGGACGGCTCTTGTTAGCTTATGTAGTAAGACGTACCATTGTAGTGGAGATTACGATAAAATCAGTTGTAAAGGGCTAAGCAAGCAACACAACAAATTAGATAAAGATATGTTTTTAGAGGTTCTCGCCACGCAAAAGGCCAAGGGTGGGAAAAATGTAGGTTTCAAAGTCTTAAATAATTCTATATTTTCCTACAGTCAAACAAGAAATGCTCTTTCCTATTTCTATATAAAAAGAAAGGTAGCTGATGATAACGTCTCGACTACGCCTCTAGATATTTAACTCTTTACACTACCAGCTTAGACCACCCAGCAATCTCTAACAGTTTCACCCCTTATGATTCATTTATGACACCCAACTACATCGCTATAAATAAATGTTATCCTTGTACTATATATTTACTCAGTGTACTGAATATTTTTGTACTGTTATATAATATCCACTGTATGTTATACACCTATTGAGATAATAAAAGAATAAAATATATCTTTGTCCTCTGTTTTATATTGAACGTTTTTCATTGATGTTGTATAATCTACTAACCTATCACTAACGATCAAGTACATCAAGAGCTCCAAAGTCAGCATACACCAGACATAAACAGGTCACTTCCGGGATCACCGGGACTAGCGGTCAATGCCCCGACACGAGCTGTCATGGTTAACTCCCCCTGCGCCACCCGTGTTATGCGCGCCACGCGCCACACTATATATCTTTGTTAATTTAGCGCCACAATTCGGGTCAAATTGACCCTGCTATACTACTAGTGTGTGCTGAGTAGATGAGTAAGTGTGTGATGAGTTGGTGAATTTGTGTTTGATGAGTAAGTGAGTGAGTGAGTGAGTGAGTGATTGTGTGATGAATAGGTGAGTGAATGAGTGTGTGATGTGTAGGTGAGTGAGTGTGTTATAAGTAGGTGAGTGAGTGTGTGATGAGTAGGTGAGTGAGTGATTGTGTGATGAGTATATGATTGAGTGTGTGATGAGTGGGTAAGTGAGTGTGTGATGAGTGAGTTTGTGTGTGATGAGTAGGTGAGTGAGTGTGCGATGAGTAGGTGAGTGAGTGTGTGATGAGTAGATGAGTGAGTGAGTGTGTGATGATTAGGTGAGTGGGTGTGTGCTGATTAGGTGAATAAGTGTGTGATGATTAGGTGAGTGAGTGTGGATTGAGTGGGTGAGGAGTGTATGAAATGTAGGTATGTGAGTGGGTGATGTGTAGGTGATTGAGTGTTTGATGAGTAGGTGATTTAGTTTGTGATAAGCAGGTGAGTGAGTGTGGGATGAGTAGGTGAGTGAGTGAGTGTGTAATGACTAGGTGAGTGAGTGAGTGAGTGTGTGATGAGTTGGTGAATTAGTGTGTGATGAGTAGGTGAGTGAGTGAGTGTGTGATGAGTAGGTGAGTGAATGAGTGTGTGATTGAATGTGTTTGTGATGAGTAGGTGAGTGAGTGAGTGTGTGATAAGTAGGTGAGTGAGTTTGTGATGAGTGGGGGAGGGCATTTATGAAGAGTAGGTGAGTGAGTGTGATGAGTAGTTGAGTGAGTGTTTGATGAGTAGGTGAGTGAGAGAAAGTGTGATGAGTAGGTGAATGAGTGAGTGTGTGTGTGATGAGTAGGTGAGTGAGTGAGTGTGCAATGAGTTTGTGACTGAGTATGTGATGAGTATGTGAGTGAGTGATGAGTGAATGAGTGAGTTAGTGAGTGCATGAGTGAGTAAGGGAGTGAATGATAGAGTGACTGAGTGAGTGAGTGTGTGAGTGAGTGAGTGAGGAAATGAGTGAGAGAATGATAAGTATGTGAATGAGTGAGTGTTTGGGTTAGTGAGTGAATGAGTGTGAGAAAGAGTGAGTGAGTGATTGAGTTGGTGAGTGAGTGGGTGAGTGAGTGAGTGAGTCAGTGATTAAGTAGATGGGTGAGTGAGAAAAAGAATTAGTGAGTGAGTGAGTGAGTGAATGAGTGTGTGAAAGTCTGTGTAGATAATTGGATGCATGAGTGAATGAATGACTGAGTTTGTGAGTGAGTGAGTGGGTGGGTGAATGTGTGTGTGAGAAACGTGTGAGGAAGTGAATGACTGAATGAGTAGTTTAAAGATTGAGTAAGTTGATGGATGAATTGGTGAGTGAGTGAGCTGGATGGTTTCTGAGTGTTTGGAATAGTTTGTGAGCGAATGAGTGAGTGAGTGAGTGAGTGAGTGAGTGAGAATGTGTGAGGAAGTGAGTTAGTGAGCGAATGATTAGTATGTAAGTGAGTGAACGTGTGGGTTAGTGAGCAAATGAGTGAGTGTGTGATGGAGTGAGTGAACGAGTGGGTGAGTGAGTGGGTGGGTGAGTCAGTCATTCAGTCAGTGACTAAGTAGACGGGTGGGTGAGAGATTGAATTATTGAGTGAATGAATGAGTGAGTAAAAGTCTGAGTAGATGAATGGATAGATGGGTGAGTAAGTGAGTGAGTGTGTGAGTGAGTGAGTGCATGTATGAGTGAAAAGCGAATGAGGAAGTGAATGACAGAATGAGTAGTTGAAAGACTGAGTAAGTTGGTGAATGAAGTGAGTGAGTGCTCATCTTTGTTTTCATTTCTCAACTCTAACCAGAAAGATACCCGCTCCACAAGCATTTCGACCACAAACAAAATCCTAAATTACCTCGCCCTTCATCGATTTCTAGTTATTTCCAGAGATAACGTCTTCGCTACGCAGAATTGACAGACTGACTAAAGCACTGACTAACACGCTGACTAACAGACTGACTAAAGCACTGACTAACACACTGACTAACAGACTGATTAAAGCACTGACTGGCTGACTGAGTCAGTCTCTGACTAACCGATTGACGAGCAAACCACACAAAAAAATGGGATTGATGAACGCTCGTGACGTGACAGTCGCAAACAGACGCAGATACGCCAGACAACACACCACCGACTGTCACATAGACACAGTCAATGAGAAACATTGACTATAACTTCTGTCTAAGCCCCAATATAACCAGCAATAAAGATAAGGCTACCCACCACAGGTTAAGGCTGTTGTAGACAATGTTGTTGACGTATATTTTATAGGTGGGATGGTGGCTATCATATTTTCTTTCACACAAACACGAAATCACTGGTACCTATTTTCAGACATTGGGTAAACCCGCATAGTTATTGTGGCACTTCTTTACTGCTTGTTAAAGATTTGATTTTTTTTTCTTATTTAGTCAGTGACTTATTCAAGAATAGTTTAGTTTAGTTAGTCATTTAATCAATCAGCCAGTCAATTCAGTTTAGTTTAGTTTAGTTTAGTTATTTGCATAGTCAAGCAATCAACCAGTTAGTTTAGTTTATTTACATAGTCAAGCAATCAACCAGTTAGTTTAGTTTATTTACATAGTCAAGCAATCAACCAGTTAGTTTAGTTTATTTACATAGTCAAGCAATCAGCCAGTTAGTTTAGTTTACTTTAGTTTATTTACATAGTCAAGCAATCAACCAGTTAGTTTAGTTTATTTACATAGTCAAGCAATCAGCCAGTTAGTTTAGTTTACTTTAGTTTAGTTTATTTACATAGTCAAGCAATCAACCAGTTAGTTTAGTTTATTTACATAGTCAAGCAATCAGCCAGTTAGTTTAGTTTACTTTAGTTTAGTTTATTTACATAGTCAAGCAATCAGCCAGTTAGTTTAGTTTATTTACATAGTCAAGCAATCAGCCAGTTAGTTTAGTTTACTTTAGTTTAGTTTATTTACATAGTCAAGCAATCAGCCAGTTAGTTTAGTTTATTTACATAGTCAAGCAATCAGCCAGTTAGTTTAGTTTACTTTAGTTTAGTTTATTTACATAGTCAAGCAATCAACCAGTTAGTTTAGTTTATTTACGTAGTCAAGCAATCAGCCAGTTAGTTTAGTTTATTTACATAGTCAAGCAATCAGCCAGTTAGTTTAGTTTATTTACGTAGTCAAGCAATCAGCCAGTTAGTTTAGTTTATTTACGTAGTCAAGCAATCAGCCAGTTAGTTTAGTTTATTTACATAGTCAAGCAATCAGCCAGTTAGTTTAGTTTATTTACGTAGTCAAGCAATCAGCCAGTTAGTTTAGTTTATTTACGTAGTCAAGCAAACAGCCAGTTAGTTTAGTTTATTTACGTAGTCAAGCAATCAGCCAGTTAGTTTAGTTTATTTACGTAGTCAAACAATCAGCCAGTTAGTTTAGTTTATTTACGTAGTCAAGCAATCAGCCAGTTAGTTTAGTTTATGCTATGACTAGCACAGAAACACATTAAGATGAGTCATTCTTTACATTACCCGAATGTAAATAAGGTGCCATCTTGGTGCGTCCCATGACTTCATTCTATCCATCATCTCTAGGTGTGTGTCATGTTAGTCATGTCTCATGTCTTGGCGTATCCGTGTTAATCATGTCTCATATCTTTATGTGCTTCTGAGTTTAGTAATATCTCATAACTTAGTGTGTATCTGTGTTAGTCATGTGTCATATCTTTGTGTGTGCATGCCTGGGTTAGGGATATCTCACATCTTTGTGTGCATGTTTATGTTAGTCATATCTCATATCTTTGTGTGTGCATGTCTGTGTTTGACACATCTCATATCCTTGTGTGTGCATGGCTATGTAAGTCCCATCTCATATCTTTGTGTGTGCTCGCCTATGTTAGTCATATCTTATATCTTTGTGTGTATGTCTATGTTAGGTTTGTGTCATATCTTTATGTGCATTTCTATGTTATTTATGTCTTATATCTTGATATGTGTCGGTGTTAGTCATGTCTCGTATTCGCTGTGTACATGTCTGTGTTATTCACATCTCATATCTGTGTGTGTGCATGTCTGTGTTAGTCACCTCTAGTGACTCGGGCAGATGGTGCTCGTAAACCCGGAGGGCCGACCATCTAAGGGCAGAATCCCCCTACAGAAAAGACAATCTGCTGCCTTGCAGGAAGATTGGGGACAATCAAAGGCTAAAGAAAGCGAACCTGAATAAAATGCTGGCTGAAATCGGATGCACTGGCGCAAAACCCAGTGCAACGTATGAACGGGTGTTCAGTCAGAGTGGATCTGGCAGACTCTAAATGTGATGTTCTGTCTGTGGGGGCGATCAACACACTTAACCTGACAGCTGACTTCATGTGGGAATCTGGAATCCTACTCTGATTGAGTCCTGATCGCAGAGAGAGAGAGAGAGAGAGAGAGAGAGAGAGAGAGAGAGAGCGAGAGTTTAGTTTACTTACATAGTCAAGCAATCAGCCAGTTAGTTTAGTTTATTTTAGTTTAAT